>OX387190.1:21558124-22039518 GCA_947561395.2 Buxus sempervirens | reverse complement strand
AAAGTTTATGGCGTCTGGTTATTACTAGCAAATATGGTAACAATGATAATGGATGGTTCGTTAACCAGAGAGCACGTCCATCCGGAAATTGTCCGTGGAAGGACATCATGAGATTAGCATCCTCGTTCTATCCTCATGTCAAATTGAGTATTGGGTCTGGGGTGTCTATTTGTTTCTAGAAGGATTTGTGGTGGGGGTAGTTGCTTATTATTGACTAAATTCCATCGTCTATTTCCTATTGTCCTCAATCCGAATGCTTTTGTCGCCGAAGTCCTATCCTGGACTCCATCTGGTATATCATGGAACCTTCCCTTTAGGAGAGACCTTCGCCCTCCCGAAGTAGAAGAAATTGCTATGATGTTAGATACTCTTAAGGAGGTGGTGATTGACCCTCTAGGTTATGATAAGGTTACTTGGTCCCTATCTCCTTCTAGCTATTACTCTTGCAAATCTTTTTTCAGTTATATAAGCCAGAATCCTTCATACACTAGTGTGCCTTTCCCTGTGTCTAGGCTATGGAAGCCCAAGGTACCTCTTAAGATCAAAGCTTTTCTGTGGACGGCCCTTTTGTATAAAATTAACACCGCTGATCGAATCCAGAAAAGATGGAAGACGAATGTCCTGTCCCTGCAGGTGTGCTTTATGTGTATGGAAGCAGGGGAGAGCATTGATTATTTGTTTGTTCAGTGCCAGTGTGCAAGAGCCATGTGGATGCAGATGTTACAGATGATTGAGGTGTCATGGGTTCTACCTGCTACATTTCAGGATTGCTTTGTTCAATGGCAGTTGGGGGGATTGGGGAGAAGAGGCCATACCATGTATAGAGCAGTGTTTCATGCTGTTGTGTGGTCTATGTGGTTGGAGCGAAATGGAAGGATCTTCCGGGATAGTCGGTCGACGGTGGACTAGGTGATAGGGAGTATTCAGATAGCAGTGGCGTCATGGGTTTCGGTTCTTTCAGAGTTTATGGATATTTCACTTTCAGATATAGTCAGGAAGTGGCATAGATGGTGCTACTCCACATCTACTGTGGAGGGGAGTTCGGTAAGAGGGATGGGTTCACACTTACCATGGGATGTTGGGTAGTTCTGGTGGAGGGTGGTCGTCCTTGGCACATTATTGAACGTCTTGTTTCGTAATGAGCCAAGATTCATTGTGGATATGAGCATTAATAGAGGGTGGTAATCATTTCTTGGGGGGCTTTTTGTGGTTGGTGTATAGGAGGTTTTTGGTCATGTTGACATCCACACGGATTTGTGTGCGTTGTACAGTTCTCTTTCTTTACTCACATATATATATATACAAACATCTACATTACTAATCAAAAAAAAAAAAAAAACTCTTCATAATTCCACTTCTTCAGAATTACTTTTAACATCCTCATTTTCTAACTTAAAATATAGCTCGGAGTCCCATTAACCTTCAACTTGCTCCACCACTTTTCCATCTTGTTAACAAACTCTGCAGTTTCCAGCCACATATTTTCAAATCGAAAGGGAGTGGCCTTTTTTATGAAGTTCTCACTACTCAACAGCAACGGTTTATGATCTGAAATTATTCTCGGCATAGCTTCACAAGCCAATTTCGGAAATTTTGACTCCCACTCCAATAAAACGAGGAACCTGTCAATTTTTTAAGAAGACCTCTTGTTAGACCAAGTTTATCTTGACCCTGATATTGGAATATCTAACAACGCAAGTTTGTTAATAAATTATGAGAAATTTTGCATTGCTGTAGTCTAGTTCTTGCACCCTGTCCTCTCCGATGGATACCTAACAACATTGAAATCCCCCCCCCCCCCCCCCCCCCTCCCCAAACACCACGGAACCTGAAGATTTTTCCTCACATCCTCCAGCTCCTCCCACACCCTACCCTACAAGGTTACCTCATTCGGGCCATACACTCCACTTACCAAAATCGGTTATGAGGAACTAACAACTTGCAATTGGACAGATGCTGAATATTCTTTTATCTAGGACTTTTGAAGCTGGAAAGACGCACATTTCCATGCCAAAATGATCCCCCCAGCACTCCCTTTTGATGGCAAGAAGATCCATTGCACTCTTTTACAATCCCAAATCTCCCCCATGATCTTCCTATCCACTTCTTCCAACTTTGATTCCTGAATAATCAGAATATCCGGTTTCCAAATTCTTAGCAGAGATTTAACAGTCACCCTCTTTTCCCCTGCATTCAATCCTCTGGTATTCCAACTTATTACATTAATCTTCATAAATCACCTCTGAGCCCCTGTTTACCCCTTTTCGGGTTCTCTTCTTTCCTCCTGACATCCTCGATGTGTCGTTGACTGACCAAGCTAGCTTCTGAAGCTCTCGTGCCACTTTTTTATTAGCTTCCCTCTCTTTTTCGTGCTGAGCCTCTATGGCAGAGAAGAGAGCAAATGCTTCCGTCTCAAAACCTTCAAAAGAAACCCCCAACACTTGACTCATTAACATTATCTTGTCCAGGATCTTTTCCAAGTGGCCTCCCTCCCTCTGAAACTCTTCCTCTCTCTCTTCCCCTGAAAGTTGCTCTCGACCAAGGTTCGGGGAATGGGATTCAGGTAACATGGCAGCGATGGGGCTGACGAACTCACCTCTTACTTCGTTGCTCTCCACCAACTGCCAGTGGTTCTCCAGATTAGGTTGGACATCTGATGTTCTTCCTCTGACATTCGGCATCCCTGATTCTTCCTCCTTGCCAAGGACGTGATCGCATTTATCCGACTGAGGAGACCTCTGCGGCTCTTCCACCAAGTTCGACCAAGACGTAACATCTTGATTCTGATTGCAAGCACGAATTGCCAGCAATCCTACCGACGAACTCATACATTCACCCTCCTCAGGTATCGGATCTTCTTCCACGCTCTCAGCCCCATAAGCAAAACCTTCCACTCCTGCCGATGGTTCACACTGACTATGAACCTCCTCCACAACACACGGCGAAGGAATTCTAACCCTTGACGGAACGTCGCCAACCTCCACCGTGATCCCTTGAGATATGGTATCAGAGATGGAAGAGACGCAGGCTTCCCCCTCTTCTTCACTACTATCAAAATTTTGGCAACATGGGGTAAAATAGGGATGGCAATGGGGTGGGTTAATACATTTACCTTGATCCGCACCTAACGATTCGGATTAGAAATTCCATAATTTGGATTATGGTTCAGTTCAACTCATGGTTTACCGGACCGGGCGGTCTAGATTGGGATTGCCCTGTCCTGGTCCAGTATTGCTGTTCAGGACAGGGCGTTTTAAAGAAGGTATTGAACTCAGGTGGTCCCAAGTTGGACCACACGAGTCAACGAAACCGGGCAGTATAACTCGAGACCACCCAAGTTCAATCTTATTTTTTAATTTAAAAGAAGGTTCTTGCAGTTGCTGGCTAAGCCTGGAAGAGAACAAAGTAGTCATGTTGCTAAAGTTAAGAAAAAAAGAAGGAAAGAGAGAGGCCTTTCTCAGGCCGACGCCTTCTCAGCGAGCAGGCGGCAAAAAAAAAACAGAGAGAAGATGAGAGAGAATGGGAGAGCGAGAGAGAGAGGGAGGGAGGGAGGGGAAGGGAGGGAGAGAGATCGAGAGAGACTAAGAAAGAGAGGCGGAGGGAGGAAGCGAGAGGGAGATGATGAGGGGAAGAGAGAGAGAAATAGGGGAGGGAGGGAGGTGGGATGTAACGATCCAACCCAGCGAGGTACTGTCCGCTTTGGGCCTCAGCTCGCACGGTTTTGTCATCAAAAGGCGCTTCGCTAGTTATAGTATTCTCCCTGAATCTTATACCATACCGGGTATTCATCCGTTTCCAATGTGGGATTGGAATATCACAATCTCCCCCCCTTCAGAGTTGCACGTCCCCGTGCAGTGGCCACCTAGAAGCCTGCCAGCCCCTTATGGGCCCGCCCTCATCGGTCCAACCACCTCCTACGGGTAACGCTAGGACCCACATCAGCCACGGACTATTGGACCCGGATCTAGCTCCTATACCATTTGTAACAACCCAACCCAGCGATATATTGTCCGCTTTGGGCCTCAGCTCGCACGGTTTTGTCCTCAAAAGGCGCTTCGCTAGTTGGAGTGTTCTCCCTAAATCTTATACCATACCGGGTATTCATCCGTTTCCAATGTGGGATCCGAATATCACATGGGACGTCTGAGAGAGAGATAGAGAGAGGGGACACAGGGGAGGGATGGAGAGAGAGAGAGGAAGAGGGTCTTACTGTTACTATTGGGGTTGTACAAAATTTGCAAGCCATCACCATCTAATGGCAAGAATTATCTTTGTCCTTTTTATTTTGAGATCGGCTAGGACTGCCTAGTCCCCCCCAATCCAATCTAGTTTGT
The DNA here is from genome assembly GCA_947561395.2 of Buxus sempervirens. Taxonomy (NCBI): domain Eukaryota; kingdom Viridiplantae; phylum Streptophyta; class Magnoliopsida; order Buxales; family Buxaceae; genus Buxus; species Buxus sempervirens. Next base: position 22,035,184 of record OX387190.1, on the reverse strand, counting down.
ACTGGGACCGACCTAGACTGGTCCGGTCTCCGGTCCCGGTACTTACAACTATGGTTCAACTCGACCTTAACCTACCCTGAACCCAACCTTAATCCGTTCAAATATATGTTTTTCACATATATCCAACATAAAAATGCTTATTTTATAAATAAATAATATATATATATATATATATATATATATATATATATATATATATATATATATATATATATATATATATATTAGGTTGTTTATATATTTTTTATTTTAAAATGCTTATATTGGAACATTTTATATCATAGTCAGGTCAACCTAACCCATGTTCTACCAAGCCGACAAGGTTAAAAGTAGGTTTGGTATTGGCTAAACATCAAAAGAGCAAGTTTATCAAAACTTGTCCTGTTACCATTCCTAGCGCAAAATTTCTATGACATGAAGGAATTTTTTCAGTATAAGCATATTCCCCAATTTCATGTTGCCAAGGGTAGAAGGGGGGAATTTTTACCAATGCATTACCAAAATTGTAAATGTAGTATATATATTGCATAGATGTGTATCATATACCTGGCTTATGTCTAAAGGGTGACAAACATTTTATGGGGGTTAAATAGCATTCCTACCTCAAATTTTGACCTGGCTGAATGACACTTCGTCTGATATTACCTTCTCATGGCCAAGTACAATAATAAATCAACATGTATTTTATAAACTTCTTAGGGCTCATGGCAAAGTGTACTGCCATGTCATTTCCAGGTTGTATTAATTTTTGTTGGTGTAGAGACCTAAGATCTCAATATTATTCATGTTGCTAGTCATCATAAATCACCACTGTTTTTCCCTTGTTATTATGGTTTTTTGAGGTTTTTTTTATCAGTAATAATGGAAAATATATTAAGACAAAGATACATCCAGCCATGTACATTGTAAGCATCCACATTTTGCACATAAAAAATCACTGAGTTGAGAGTCATAATCTAGCAGAAATAAGAGGTAAAAATGAGATTTTAAAATAAGTTGTGCAGGCCATGAATTTTGACACCATTGAAAAGAGGAATTCAAGAAGATTCCAAAATGACTAACTGTGTGTGAATCAGAGTCCAAACAAAAAAGATATAGCCAAAACAGTCTCAATGGCATTTTTGTAAATTTGTTCAGATCACGGCTGCCACGGGGCATGAGCCATGTGTGCGCCACGTGGCGACAAAAAGTGTTGGTGATGAAAGACAAAATGAAATATAAAATAATAAAAGTTAAATAAAAATAGAAAATCATTTAATGAGGGGGTTGGGTGTGCATTGGATTCGGCTGCACGCCCGACCGCTCATTCATATGACTTCCGAGAAACTCTCCTCTATAAGAAGAGGAGAGTTTCTTCAAAAAAAAAAAAAAAGAAGAAAAGAAAAGAAAGAAAGGCAAACCCGGAGAATACAAGGAGCCTATAGAGTTACGGCGGTTACGGGCAACCCAAGGAGCTCACAAGGGCAGCTCGAAGGCAAGCACATAGGAGGGAAAAAAGAGAGAGAGAGAGAGAGAGAGAGAGAGAGAGAGAGAGAGAGAGAGAGAGAGAGAGAGAGAGAGAAACCCAACCAAATGTTGCATCAAGGAATCTCCAACAAACAGATTGTAGGCTTTCACAAGGTTCTGTTAGTTTGGTTTTGATTTATAACATCTTAAGATTTGATTTGAATCATGAACAAAGCTGTTGAATTCCAGTCGTTTCTGATATAAAAAATGATAGTAATGCACAGTCGAACCAGCACTTCTATATTTGATGCATCCCTTTTTTTTCCTAACTGTGTTGAAGATTGAAAATAAAAAAGAAGCAACAAGGCCCAAATCATTGGCTTAATCTAAGATAGATCAGGTTAGAAAAGAGGATTGGTTGCTCTATTTTCTGCAATTTTTTTTTACAATTTGAACAGAACCCATTTGAGTCTGGTTGAAGCCTTGAAACCCACATGAGATTGAAGTAAAGTAAGAGAGGAGTTGGGATCATTAGCCACAAAAAAACACCACACAGTGAAAGTGATCAAGCATGCAATCTTGATTCGTCTGAAGAAGAAAATACCAAGAAATTTGTATAAGACTTGAACTCTGTTCGGCTGAGAAGTTGAACCAAATCCCATCAGAATGAACACAGCCGCAATCAGCTGTTCGTCGGCTGCTTCCATCCTCAATCAATTAGAAAAATATACAATGAAAGGATGAAATTGACATCAAAGAGGATGATCCCAAGAAAGATAGAGAAAAGAGAGATTAAAAAAATAGGATTGGATCAATTTCGGCAGCTGCCGAACCTGAATGCAAGAATAATATTCTTTGTTCTTTGTCCTAGCTTCCCTTTTGAAATTTGACTCTCTTTAAAGAGATTAACAATAAAAAAATAAAGGCATGTCGGCAATGGCTGAACATGGTTGTGTTCAGCCATTGCCAAATACAGCAACCATGGGTTGTTTGTGCAAACCAACCACTTGCCAATAATGGAACACATGGAATAAATAGAAAATTCATGATAAAAAGTAAAAGGAAACGAAAGTGGTTTCATTTTATTTTTTCTTATTTTTTTATCACTTAAAAGTTTAATTGCTTTTTCTTATTTAGATCTTTTGGAATTTTTGTGATATATTTTGCATGTGAAACTTTAAAATTTTCTCATTTTGCTCAGTTTTCTTTCATGTGATGTAGCATTGCAATTCCCTATCCCCTTTGAAACCTATGCACATGTGAGGTGATAAAAAAAGAAAGAAAGAAAGATAAGAAATAATAAAGACAAAATATGTCAGTTCTTTAAATGTCCAACCAATTTCCATAGATGGGAATTTGTAGTGCAGGATGAGCCGGGGTGTTTTCGGACTCCTTGGGCCATAACTGAGTCACTTAGCCGGACTCTGGTTTAGGCCAAAATAGCTTGGGGGAGTGCTTACACCCTTAAACCAATGAGCAATGGCGACTCCAAATTCAAATTGAACTGGCTAAGGGCATTAAACCAAAAATTGAAAAATACAATAAAAAAAAAACTCATCCATGCAACCCATGACCCGGAGGGGGTGCGAACATACACGATAAGTGTACAGGAGCAAAAAGAGTAAGTAGCAACTACAAATGTAGAAAACTTTCACAAGATAGAAACTCCTGACTCTCTAAACCTCTACAAGGACTCTCTACTTGAAGCCCAAAACAAAAGACAGCTGAGAGAGGATTGCACTGAAATCTTTATGGAACTAGCTGAATCATTAAAAATTCTATTGCTCCTCTCTTTCCATAGTGCCCATAGAATAGCCGCCGGTGTCAAGTTCCATAGAACCTCATGCCAAGATACTCATTTGCTAAAATTCGAAGACATTAGAACCTTATCCAATCTTGGATCTGCACCCACCTCTTCCAAAATCTCATTCCATCCAAGATTTACACCACACACCTATTTGGAATCTGCCAGCCATGCTTCATGAGGTTGTTGATTGTTAATAATCTCCCCAACATCGCTGTCCAAATGAAGAAGCCAATTTTTGAAGAGCCAGCTGCCACAACATATTTGAAAGCTTGAATCTGATATCCTTCTTACATATGCGGTTGCAGAAGCACCTCACAGAAAAAATTCCAGACTTACTTTCTGCCCATGTCATCCCATCCGGATCCATGGTAAGATGCTGTCCATAAATACTAGCCAAATGCTGTTCACCCCATCTTATGGTTTTTTAAGTTTGCCACATACGTTTAGTGAAACTCTCTACCTTTAAACCACAAAGAAGAATGTTTGGCAGCCATTGCAGTTGCATATGTAAACTACAACCCCCAACTCCAAATGAGGTAGACAAGGTTGCAAAAACAACTTTCTAGTGGGAACTTTGATTAACTATTGTGGTCTATATCAAGTTATCACTTATAAAAAAAACACCAGATACACAATTATATACAAATAAGATGCTTTAATTATAGCTTAAGAGTGTTGGGAAGTCATTTCAGTTGCATATATAAAACCATCAATTTCAAACTATGTAAGGTTAAAAAATGACTTTCAAGTCGAAGAATTTTGAAATAACGTTATATTCTATGTCAACGAACTCTGAGTAGGTGGTTATGCTAAAATTAGATGCTTCAGTTACAAAATTTAGCTAGACCTACAACCTTCAGTTAAAAAGGGAAAAAAAGGAAAAGAAATTTTTTTTTCCTTCTTTAACCTTAAATAAAAAGAGTTACATAGTTCTAAAATTAGTACTTTATATTATAACTGTGACTTTAATAGAGTTAATTTTAGTTTTCTAAGGCTATAAAGAAAAAGAATAAAAACAGATCTAAAACAAACAATTCCATATTTGAATCTGAATAAATTTGAATTGGAAAGCATATATTCACATTTTATCCATGGCAGCATCTTTGTATCTATATTTACAATTTTTGGGTCGAATGCATGTTGAACATGGATCTAAGTCCAGCACATTGACAACCCTAGCGGAGTAGCTTCTTCATTAGCAAGCTCAAAATCCTTTTTAGTAATGCACTCTCTATATATCATTAGGCTCTAAGGTACCTGTTTCTCCAGTTCTTCTAGAAATCTTCCATTTATTCTATGAAATCTCTATACAATTCAAGAGTCAGATATGGACAATAGGACATGCCTTGGCAATAGCGTGGAGAATGTGTATGAAGTGTTGTATGTCCCTAGCTATGCTGCTGATGCTAGGAATAGTAGCGGGCTAGGTTTGGGGCAGCATGTTTTGACAAATTGATGGGAGCCCAACAATCAGCAGACCTCCAGTACGCTTCACTTACACCAGGAGGAGGAGATCAACCAAGTGGGACCCAAATAAGTCCAATGCAGCTCAAGAGAGGAACCAAGCAGCTCACAAGGACGGTGCAGATATAAATTAGTTAGCCGTTGTTAGTGGAGAATGATGGTCTGCTGAGGTGGACAAAGTTGTTAGGAATTGCAGAGTTTGTTACGATCTTGTATTAAAATGTGAGAGGAGAGGGAGAGGGGGGTATGGAAAATGTATGAACTGAATTAGGAGAGAGGAGGTCTCTCAAAAACCTCCATTGCTGTAATCCTTTAATTCCGACTCTTACAAATTGCTCATTCACAACAACATCAATCAATCAAGTTCCTCTACGTTTATTTCCTTCAGTTCATCCTTTAGTTTGTTTAACTTTTCTGTTATTGGGAAGGCAAGGGCGAGAGAGATAGGCAGCCACCTATCAATTGGTATCGGAGCCTTGATTGACTGTGGGTTATGCCGGGAACAATAATGGAATCCGGAATGGATAAGGTGGAGGAGAAACTGCCTGCGTTGGAAGAACGACTAGTAGATCTTTCGAAAATTGTGGAGACGCTTACCCAAAAGATCGACGAAGGATTTAGAGCTGTGTTGAGGGGACGTCACCAGGGAGGAGGAAATAAAGCGGAGTCCAGTGGTGCTCGCTCCTCCACAGCGACAGCTGATCCTGGAGCAGAGAAGACGCTACCTAGGGAGATGACGGGGTGAACACAGATACCGGTGGTAGAGAACCCGCACCACAAGTTGGAGCTACCCGTATTTACTGGAACACACCCGGACTCCTGGATCTTCAGGGCAGAGCGTTACTTCGCCATGAATGGGTTATCGGAAGCAGAGAAAATAGCCGCGACAGGGGTGTGCTTCGAAGGGGTGGCTTTGTCCTGGTATCAATGAGAAGAATCAAGGAAGCCGATTACCAGTTGGGCGCAGTTGAAAACTCAGCTTCTCCAACGTTTTTGAGACAACCACCTAGGGTCGTTGCATCAACGATTCTTTTCTATTAGACAACAAGGAACAGTGGCGTCATACCGAGAACAATTTGAGGTGCTATCGTTTTCGTTGAAGCAACTCGACGAGGAGACTTTATCTGCCGTATTTATCAATGGGTTGGAAGAATCGATTCAAGCGGAGTTGATGATGTCTAACCCAAGAGGGTTGCAGGCGATAATGGAGTTGGCTCAACAGATTGAAGATAGGAACAATTTCCTACACTTGATTCAGGAGAAGGAGAGGTTTCGGCAGGGAAAGCGGAGTCAAGCTAGTCCGATTCGCATGGATAATCGAATGGTAAGTTGGACTCCAACCCGAGCTCCTCCTCCTCCATCTATACGCACGACTCCCTCCGTGGAACGGCCACCATTCAAGCGTCTGACAGGAGCAGAAATTCAGGCGAAACGTGACAAGGGTTTATGTTTTAAGTGCGACGAGAAACACCACATAGGCCATCGTTGTAGAAACAGGGAGTTGCAGGTGCTGGTTGTCAATGAGGACGAAGAGGGATATGACAAGACGATAGAACCTGAGGAAGGAGAAAACTTAGAGGAGGCCAAAGAATTGACTCAAGTGAACAATGTAGAGTTATCTCTGAACTCCGTAGTTGGGCTCACTGAACCTCACACCATGAAACTCAAAGGGTCGATTGGGGAAGAAGAAGTGATAGTACTAATTGATAGTGGGGCTACGCATAATTTTATATCGGCAAAGCTGGTGGAGAGGCTACAATTACCGGTGGCAGAGACAACGAGTTACGGAGTGATGATGGGCATAGGTAGTGCAGTGAAAGGCAGTGGGATATGCAAGGGAGTAAGGCTGATGCTGCAATCTCTTACAGTAATAGAGGATTATCTTCCTCTCAATTTGGGGAGTTCAGATTTAATTCTGGGAATACAGTGGTTGGCAACTCTAGGCAATGTCCAATTTAATTGGCAAAAATTAACAATGAAGTTCAGAAGAGGCAACTCAAATGTGTTATTACAGGGGGATCCGAGTTTGACCAAGACTCCGACGTCATTGCAATCGATCATGAAGGTGCTGCAACAAGGGGGTCCAGGATGGGCCATTGAGCTGGGGTCACTAGTGGCAATGCAGGAGGATAGAAGTGAAGAAGAAGCTACACAGGTTCTGAAGGAAAAAGCAAGGAAAGCCTTCCTACCCCGAGCAATACGGGAGTTGCTGGAGGAATTTCAGGATATCTTTGAAGGACCCGACGGGTTACCTCCTGCCCGAGAAAAGGACCACACGATTACTCTAAAAGCGGGAACAGGGCCCATCAACGTAAGACCTTACCGATATCCCCATATACAAAAAAATGAGATTGAACGCCTGGTTGCGGAGATGCTCGCAGCAGGGGTGATCCGTCAAAGCTCCAGCCCATATTCAAGTCCTGTCCTACTGGTTAAGAAGAAGGATGGGAGCTGGCGATTTTGTGTGGATTACTGAGCCTTGAACAAGGCCATGGTCCCAGATCGTTTCCCAATTCCAGCAATCGACGAGCTACTTGATGAACTGAATGGGGCTAAATATTTCTCGAAATTGGACCTCAAGTCGGGCTACCATCAAATCCGGGTGCGAGCAGAAGATATTCCCAAGACAGCATTCCGCACGCATGAAGGTGACTACGAATTCCTAGTTATGCCGTTTGGATTATCAAATGCCCTGGAAACGTTTCAAGCTTTGATGAACTCGGTGTTTAAAGGGCTACTTCGAAGATCGGTGCTTGTATTCTTTGATGATATATTGATTTACAGCCCCTCATTGGAAGCTCATAGGTAGCACTTGTTGGAGGTACTTTCTATATTGTGAAGTTAGAAGTTGTTTGCTAACCCAAAAAAATGTCTTTTTTGCCAAACACGGCTAGAGTATTTGGGGCACTTGATCTCAGCGGAAGGATTGCAAGCTGACCCTGAAAAGATCAAAGTCATGGTGCAATGGCCGCTGCCTAAGAACCCCAAAGAACTCCGTGGATTCCTAGTCTAACGGGCTACTACAGACGTTTTGTAAAGAACTATGGGCGTATTGCTGCTCCACTCACTCAATTACTACGAAAGAATTCTTTTCAGTGGAGCCTGGAAGCAACTAAGGCAGTGCAACAGCTCAAAGAAGCTATGGTATCCGTACCTGTTTTGGCTCTTCCCAATTTCAAAGAAGTTTTCATTACTGAAACAGATGCCTCCAGAGTGGGAGTCGGAGCAGTGTTGAGCCAACAGAGGCGACCCATTGCATTCCTTAGTCAGGCGTTATCACCTCAAGCTCGTCAGAAATCAGTCTACGAAAGGGAGCTAATGGCTATTGTGTTAGTAGTGTAGAAATGGCGCCACTACTTACTGGGTTGCCACTTCGTGGTTCGCACGGATCAGAAAAGTCTGAAGCATTTGTTGGAGCAGCGCCTAGTTACTCCAGAATATCAGAGATGGTTGACCAAGCTCATGGTGTTCAGTTTTGAAATTCAATACAAACCGGTGGGGGAGAACAAGGCAGCGGACGCCCTTTCCCGTGTACGTTTGGTGAATGAGTTGGGATCAATAACAAGTTCCCAAGTGATGGATTTGAACAAGATAGCAGCAGAGATCAAGCAAGATAATACCCTCAGCACCATTAAAGCCTCCTTATCCAATCCGCAAGCAAAGAAAGGATGGACACTACTTCATGGACAATTACGCTACAAGGATCGCTTGGTCATAGCCAAAGGATCATCTTCCATACCAGTGGTATTAGCAGAATTTCATGGCAGCACAATAGGAGGTCATGCGGGGGTTCTCAAGACATACAAGAGGATATCCCCGAGAGCTATTTTGGGAAGGCATGAAGAAAGATATTATGCCCTATGTTGCTGAGTGTGAAGTATGCCAACGAAACAAACATCTAGCACTAGCACCAGCAGGCTTCAACCATTACCAATACCGAAGGCTATATGGGAAGATGTTACTATGGATTTCATAGAGGGGTTACCAAAGTCGCAAGGGTTCGATACTATTTTGGTGGTCGTGGATAGGCTCAGCAAGTACAGCCATTTCATCCCTTTGAAGCATCCATTTTCAGCGCTAACGGTAGCTGAATCTTTTGTATAGAATATGGTTAGGCTCCATGGTTTTCCAAGGTCAAATATCTCAGATCAAGATAAGGTTTTCATTAGTAACTTTTGGTCGGAGATGTTCAACATGCAGGGAACGGAGTCAAGGAGGAGCACTGCGTACCACCCGCAAACGGATGGACAGAGTGAAGTGGTCAACAGAGGTTTAGAGAATTACCTCAGGTGTTTTGCAGGCACCCAACCCAGAACATGGGTCAAGTGGTTACCGTGGGCGGAATTTTCATACAATACTTCCTTCCATACTTCAACAAAGCTTACACCGTTTCAGATTGTCTATGGAGAGAACCTCCACCAGTCATCCGTTGTGGGCACTCTACTTCAGTAAATTTTTCAATGGAACAGCAGCTACAACAACGTGATTTGATGTTGGACGAATTGAAGAACCAGTTGACAATTGCCCAGGACAGAATGAAGGCTTTTGCTGATCGCCATTGTAGGGAAGTCAACTTTGCAGTTGGAGATAGGGTGTACCTTAAGCTCAGACCTTACAAACAGAAATCCTTGGCCAAGCGTAGTAACGAGAAGCTAGCTCCACGATATTTTGGACCATATCCCATTGTGCAACGAATTGGTCAGGTAGCTTATAAGTTGGATCTTCCTCCTACAGCAGCTATTCATCTAGTGTTCCATGTATCACAGCTCAAAAAGACGTTGGGAACGTCGACCATAAGCCAACAACTACTGCCCATGCTATTGGTAGACATGGAATGGCAAGTGGAGCCTGAGAAAGTACTTGGAGTACGTCCCAGCAGCAATCCACAGCAACCAATTCCAGAAGTCTTAATACAGTGGAAGGATTTACCGGAATTCGAGTCGTCATGGGAGGCCTTTGATTCCATCGATCAGCAGTTTCCTCATTTTCACCTTGAGGACAAGGTGCTTAATTTGGCCAGTAGTAATGATGGGAGCCCAACAATCAGCAGACCTCCAGTACGCTTCACTTACACAAGGAGGAGGAGATCAACCAAGTGGGACCCAAATAAGTCCAATGCAGCTCAAGAGAGGAACCAAGCAACTCACAAGGACGATGCAGATATAAATTAGTTAGCCGTTGTTAGTGGAGAATGTTGGTCTGCTGAGGTGGACAAAGTTGTTAGGAATTGCAGATTTTGTTACGATCTTGTATTAAAATGTGAGAGGAGAGGGAGAGGGGGGTATGGAAAATGTATGAACTGAATTAGGAGAGAGGAGGTCTCTCGAAAACCTCCATTGCTGTAATCCTTTAATTCCGACTCTTACGGATTGCTCATTCACAACAACATCAATCAATCAAGTTCCTCTACGTTTATTTCCTTCAGCTCATCCTTTAGTTTGTTTAACTTTTCTGTTATTGGGAAGGCAAGGGCGAGAGAGATAGGCAACCACCTATCACAAATCCTAACCCACTCCTATAAGTGTTCAGCCTATACCAAATCCACTCCTAATCCTATTGAGTTGGTAATGGGGAAATTTAGGTGGTTGACCTTCCTATGCTATATAATGTTATAATATTAGTCTGCTTAAATAAAACTTATAAATTGATTAATATATTTTTATATGGAGTATATGCGAAAAATATATATTTGAATGGCTTAAGGTGTGGGCTGGATGGAACTCCAATCCATCCCTTATCCAACTAATTGCCAAAACCTAACCACTGGGGACAGATTGGAGCAAGTTAACCTGCCCCGTTGCCATATCCCTATACAGTGCTGATAAATATTTAAAGAAAACAATTATACTAATTCTATAAAGCATCTAGGTTAACTAAAACTTGTTTGTAGCCTAGGCGATTAGGCAGTTGCTAGGTGACTAGTTTTATAGCTATTCATTTCACATGATTCTATTCCTAAGTAATGTAGAGCTAGTCAGCAACAGGACGTAGAATATATTTCTTTAAAAATTTGTTAGCATGACAGTTTTTTATGCAACGTAGACTAATGTGATGATAAAAAATCATTATATGTGACAAATTTAAAAATGAGATGAATTCCATTTAAAAATCAGTTGAAGGAATTATAAAGACCTAACTTAATGAATAAATTAATCAGTAGCTAATAAAGTTTTGAGTGTGCCTTATATATGAATTCGTGAGATTTTAGCGCTTACAAATCAAATAAATATATTAATTAATCATAACACACCATTATGGAAAGAACTAATTAGAAAGAAAAAAAAGAGAGGAACACAACCTATTACTACAATGACCAAAAAAAAGAGAGAGAGATTAAAGTTGTGGATGGATGCATACATATTATGTCTTTTAATTGTGTTAATATGCAAGATTACAGTGACATTTGAACAATTTTGTTACTGATATTTAACAATATTTTATTTCATTAGAGACTACGAGATATGTACAACTGTACATGCGTAAACGAATTAGTCTCCTAAAAAAATAGAGTTGGAAAAAAAAAAAGTAAACCAAAACCAAACAAAAAGATGTCAACCACCTCTATGAACTCCCTCAGTAGGATCCCTGAAGAAAATGAATCCCTATCAACACCCCCTTGGCAAGTCAATCTTTGAAAACATTAACATGTTTTTTTTTTCCTTTCTTGATTTCTTAATGGGTACATTTTGACTATAACTATTTACATACGTGCTTTGTTGAAGCTTATCTGGCAGGTTCTCCCCAGAAGAAGACATGGTTACTTGGATTTTTGGGGTCCTTGATATTTTATAACCTACTTGGGACATCCTGATGGATCACCTCATTTCCATTCGTAAGGCCATTCATTTTATTCAGACTTTTTGGCTTTCCCTGACAAGGGCAGCTTATTGATCCCTAGTTCACATTTTTGCTTCACCAACTCAGTTATCTTACATTCTTACTTATGCTGGAGTCATTAGTGGCTTGGATTGTAAAGTCCCAAGGAGGGTGGGGAGCACCTCAGGCAGATAATATGTATATATCCATGTGCTGGAAGATGACTTGCAGGTGGAAGCCACAACGATGGTGGGCCTGTGTTTTTCTGCTTATGGATGATCTTCCCAAAGGGAAGAAATCCAGAAATTATTGAGGATTTTAGTATATTTCTTCAGTTATTGACAAAGATAAAGGAAAAGAAAAGAAACGAAGATAATTGCCCATCACTTGCCACATCGAGTGTAATATCTGAGTGGTAATATTCCATTTTCCTTTTTGTTGAGATGGAAGCAGGAACTTGGACGGGACTAGTAACAGCTCGATGGAATTGTATAGGAAGCCATGACCTGCAACCTGCAGAGTAAACATGGGAGGCCATGTACTCATGATCCTTCCAAGTTTTAAGCTGGGTATCTTCTTTCAGTTTTGCTCCCTGAGATTACTAGATTGAATCAATCTGGTTCAATTTGTAGTCTGTCCCCTACTCAGCCAGTGTTGAATGAGAAATTTGATAGTGAAATGGATAATGACCATACCTCTCATGTTTGGTGCTGTCAAGGTTTAACCTAATGTCCAGTTGGTTCTCTTTGCGAACTTAAAAACATGATCACGCTTCTTAGCTTTCAAAACCAATCCAGAAGAGTAAGAACAGAGCGGATTGTAGAGGCATTGGGACACTTCAAATCTTCGTGCCTAGCTGGATTTGGATTCTTTCAAGAACTTCGACCATGCATTTCTGGAGCTGTAAACAACTAATCAAGATCGTTTAATCCATTTCATGCTGCTCCGTATAGTTGCTGTGTTCAAATTGGTTTATATTCACGCAATCTTGATGTTCTTATGCCCAACCTACATGCTTTAATTCTTCGTTTTTCCTAATTTTTAACTAATAATTTGCAGGTGACCTCGTTTTTACTTTAAATCTATAAGAAATTAAACTCGTTAAATACAGATCTGCAACTTCAACCTTTTTGATGTGCTCAAAAAGGGATCCTAGCATATAAACTTGCATCTGCACATCAAATCTGTTGATGTATTTGATAAACAGATTAAGCTGAAGTTAATATGAACTAGCCACTGTAATTAACATTTTCCATAAACCTGCCAATGACATAGCATTTCTGAAAGATTTCATTGTTGAAATTCAATCGATCCATTCTCCAAACACATGCTCTTTTGGGCCTGCAATGAGATGAGACAATAGAGAGGTGGCAGCAGTTGGAGAGCATTTAGCAAGGTAGGAGGATCACTTTTGCCTTGTTAAGATTGGGCAGAGGGGACATAGTACCCAGGAATAGATTAGCTATGCATCAAGAGAGACAACATACCGCCTGTTGAAAAAGCTCAAAAATCATATTCTTATGCATCAAGAGCAACAACATACCCCCTTATTGACAAAGCTCAGAAATCATATTCTTACCTTGATAACATGTTTACCATATGGTAAAAATACACGCACATATACACATGCGCATGCACACACACATACAAAAGGATTACAACTCCAGATAGGTACAAATACCATCCCATAAGGGACTAAAAACAGATTTAATATATGGCCATTTTCATGCAAAGTACAGCACTCAAACTCCACACACACACACACACACAAATCAATATATAACATGGAATGTGAAGCCTGCTTTGTTGTAATTTTTTGGTTTTCAAGTGAATAATATCATTAAAGATAGTCAAAATCCTTATATATGCTATGATCATTAGTATACTGTTGTCTAAGATCCAACATATCCAATGAATTTTAATTGTGTTCTATTTCAGTAAGAGTCCAATCAATCACTTTCACATACCCATTCTTTGATACTCTTATGAATCTAAGAAAAATGTATAGTGCATCCACGGGTATTAAAGTTATAATCTAACGATATTTATTGAAGATGGACAAAAAAATGAGAGCGAGAAATTAAAACCTCATTGTTGTCTCAATGCGGCTGCTATTTTCTTTTGGATGAGCTCAACTCCAACACGAGGAGACAATCTGGGCAGGATCTCCTGCAACATAGACAAGTTCCATGAGATATCCAACTGAATTTTTTGCATTTACATGCGGATATCTAGAAGTAAAGATCTCAGCCAAGACTTCAATTAGAAGGTCAAAGAATTTTGTATTAGCATAATAATCTATAATAAGAGATATGAGAATGTACTACAGGATTCCCACATGGAGCACTCACTCCAAAAAACAAATATCACCTAAAAAAGGTATCTACCTGACTGACTACACTTAAAAACATCTGTGTGATTCCCATTAACACCAGCAATCATTCTCTCACAAGTTATACCTTCTTTGGCTGACCTATTTACCAATGAATTGGACAACATAAAGGATACAGACAAATGAGATGTTTAAAACATGACATCAATTCCTAGCTAAACACATGAACTGGGAGATATGCCAAGACTAAGGTTCTAAAACCTAATACTGACCACGAACTGCCAGAGGTTATGACCAAGTCAACTTGCCGATACTGTCAGTACCAGAAGGTTCAGAGCCAGTACCACCGAGTTGATTCATATTAACCACCATGTGCTTCGTAAACTTAAATCGAATTCAGTGGCATTTATATCAAATACATTCAGAAGGATATGTTTGTCATTTCATAAAATGACAAAAGATCCGGTGGACTTGTCTTTTTCTTTCATTCATTCTCTATTTATCATCATCTCCCCAACCCCAACCTGCTTGAAAAAGGAATGTATGACAAAACCCATATGAGCTCTTAAAACATCACTTATAATGTTCAAACACTCCTCTGAAAGGCGGGCTTGAAGCTATCCAACTAGTTGATGATGCCATCACTGGGTCCATAAGTCTGAAACTGATCAGCTCCTATTCTCAAAATACAGCTATCCTTCCCCACAAGTTCATAATATAACAAGAAAGCCACCTCATATAACAATCTACCGTCTTGGCCAACCCACCAAAGTGCCATTGAGCAAAGAAACTCTCCACCAGACTGAGTCATAACCCATGAAATATCTATAAATTTGAAAAGAAAAGGGAGCTCAAGATATTTCTAGCCAGCACACATTGTAAGAAAGAATGATCCACTCTTTCCCCATGATTGATGAACATAAAACAAACACAAGGAGATATTGCTATGGAGTTAGAGGCAGGAAAACCTTAGCGATTTAGGATCCAATTCATCAGATTGAATACACATTCATCAATAAAACATCATCAAGCAGGTTAGGCATTTAAGGAACTTGGATTTGGTGCAGCACTGTGCATCAGCAGCCACTTGTGAATATAGTCAATATCCTAGTCAACTATTGCTGCTAAGTTATTAGTCTACATTTAGCTGTGTGTGATACTGCAAACCATTTCTACATCTCGTTAATTGTTAAATTTAGTTCTCAACAATGAATATTCATGTATGTATCTAATCACTTTACCTGATGAAGAAAAATAATTATATCCTGTTAATCCCTTATCTCTTCCACGCACTAAATGGCCCAAATTAAGCACAGATTAAATCTTAATATCTTCCTACTGTTTAAATATTTTCCTAGAAAACAAGTAGATCTTGATTGGCACAGTTAATTTCTTTTGCAATTCAATTTTGCCTTCTATAAATGAAGCACACAATCAGCGCTAGGAAAGCTTTAAGCTAGTTCCCAAGATTCAGGAAGGCTATTGCCATTTCAGAGCCAGAGTTTAGGCATTAAATACTAAATAAATTTTTTTTTTAATGAATAGAAGTTGAAGTCTAAATTTAAGTTAAATAAGATATCATAAAAGAAAGAATGAAGATTCCAAATATATTTTTCTCCCTGATTTATTTCCACATGCATGGATAATCAAATTCATCACAACCAATCAGCGTACAGTCAGTCATGTGATAGCTTGATCTGTAACACATTGGCAAGATAAAATCATGTTCCACAACAGTACCAGAAAAAATCAAAATCTTAGGTCAAAAAATAACAACACAATCAGACAGTTAAATAGAATATTTTTCATCGACATGTCGAAGAGCAGAGAAAACAAACGAGCAATATATTTCATCCTACTTTCTCTCTTTGGTCTACCTTGGTTAACATTGGACAACCTTTGACTAGGTAAACTTTTAAAATATAGCTTTTGAAATTTTATTACTCCCTGATTTCTTCCATGGGTCTTCCTTGCTTAACACACTCAAGGATCTGTGATTTTGTGTGGTGGCATGAGCTTGGGATTGTTGACTGTTGTGGCATCATACATCAGCAACTTAGTACAAATAGTAGATATTATAACTAAAATTTTGCCAATAGGTTATTCTTCTATGCTTTATAAGTTCAAGTGTGAGGACTATGCAACCATTTCAACAAGAAGTTATCATTACATTATTTCTCAACACTGACTATTCTTGTACCAAACCAGGTTGCTGTTCTAAAATGCTATCTAGCCCGATTTAATGCATATATATATTAAAATTTTAAAATCTGAATGCAGTATTTAATATTTTCCCAGAAACAAAATCATGCATTGCCATGCTGATTTCCTTCAGAAAACTAAAGCCTTCTACAATAAATAAAGCACAGAAATTAGGGCTAGAAAAGCTACAAGCTAGTTTCTAAGCTTTACGCGGTAAATTGCCATTTCAGAGTCAGATAATATGATAAGACCTACCAACAGCTACGAAACAACTGAAGACTAAAACAAGTTTTAATGAAGGAAACAATTGTGGGGAATATATATATATCCATTTCAACTTCATATTTTTCTGTAACTTGTTTCCACAGATATGAATAATTTATTTCGTCATCATCAAATGGTGTAAAAGCAGGTCATGAGGTAACTTGCTCTCAAGACCGATTAACTCTACTAATAAAGCGTACAATTAAGCAAGTAGGAATTATATATTCATCAGCAAGACAAATTCCATAATGCAACAGAATCAATAAATACCAAAATCTCAGCTCGGGGTACAAAAAAAAAAAAAGAATCAGACAGTTACAGAGAACGTTTTCCTATCAACAAACCGAAATGCAGACAAAAGAAATCAAAAACCCAGAACAACAATGAAAACTTAAAATCTACAAAATCCATGGTAAGATAATGGAGATCATGACAATCCAAATGGAGAAAACTCAGAAAAATGACCTCGGTGCCGTCAGAAAGCACTCTAACCAACACGGGTATCTCATACTGGTAAGACTTCTCCCACTCGGTATTGGTGGTAATATCTCTTATCTGCAAACCCATAAAACTCAAACAAGTAAGCCCAGAAAAGTTGTTTCTTTAAAAATCGAAGAAGGGAAAATAAACACATATAATAACCTGTAAATCAACGTCATGAAGGGAGTCGGGGCCAGCAAGAGAAAAAGCAGCTTGTAGCTTTTCTTTGAGGCCATCGCACAAGCAGCAACCAGGCTTGGAGTAAAGAATCAGCTTCCTTAACGGTAAAGAGGGAGTTGATTGGCTTGAAAAGGAGAAGGCCAGAGGTGTTAATACCCATTTCGGCCTGGGGCGAGTAAGGTACGCAACAGACGATGGTGCTGCTGCCATGGCCATTTCTGTTTCCTCCCAATTGAGAGCAACTGCTGGCTGTGCAAGATAAATATTGCAATTTGGGAGGGTTGGGTTGAATCATCATCCCTGGTTCATCATTTACAGCTCTGCCCCCACACACGTCTAACTCCCACGGGGTGCAGCCAGGGCTGTTAATGGGACAGCGGCGCCCATGGGCCAGCCCAATACCGCCACTAATTCTCTAAATAATTAAAGCGGCGTTTGCCGTTATTTTTTGCTTATTTAAACAAAATGAAGTTTTTTGAAATAATAAATATGTTTGGTTACTGTTTGGGGTTTGTTTTTGCTTCTTATGATGAAGTAAAATTGCTTTTATTTAGAAGTAAAATTCTTTTGCTTCTTTTGCTTATTTCTTCTAATACTAACAACCAACCCAAACCACCTAATACCACCACCCATCACCACAATCCACACTCACTTCCCGTTTTGGGTACCACCATTAACACCACCCACCACTACCCCTACCCACCATTACCACTACTACCATCCATCACTCACTCACCACCACCTCTACTCACCATCACCATCCAACCTCAATTCTTACTATGAGCACTGCTATTAATAACACCCCATCCACCACCATCACCCTCCCCATTCATCATAGTGACAATAATACAAAGAAGCAATTTTTATTTTTTAATGTTAGCAAACATGTTTTTTTGCTTTTTTTTTGTAACAAAGCAAATATGAACCAAACAGTTTTACTTCATGAAAAGATCTTCATAAATTGTTTTTCTTACTTTTTAAAGCAATTTTTCAGAATCAATATCAAACGCAGCCTAAGTGTACACACAAATATAAGTATACTATTAAGTCATGTTAAGCATAATTTATACTTGATATTGGCCATGTTGAAGCATGATTCAAGCCTGGGCACAGCATGGTACGGCATTGCCCAATGGCATGGGATGAAATCGTCTGCCGCCTTAATGTGCGGCAGACTATGCAGCGTCCGTGGGATGCTCGTGGGATGCTGTCACGTAGAGCATCCTACGGATGCTATGCATCACATTTCCCAATAAAATGCATTGGGAAATGTGAATTGGGATGCTTCATGTGGCAGCATCCCACGGACGCTGCAAAGTCTGCCGCACATTAAAGGCAGCACCATTTCAACCCCAATGGCATGGCATGCCATGGCGTATTACCAAAAAAAAAATTGGCATGCCATGGCAGGAAAATTCCGTATGAACTATAGAGACAAATGATTTGACATCTCGGAGGCATAGTACGGCATGAAACACCACAAGTACCGTTAGAGTGAGTTGTGGGCGACATCGTACGCAGTGTTTAGAACAATTGTCCCAAAATTAAAATGAAAGAAAAAATAAAAAACTAACAAGAAGAAGAAAAAAGAGAGGAAAACATGGCATGGGTGTGATTGGGCAACACTAATTTAACTAGGGGTCTCAGTTGACTTGAAAGAACTCTCTATATGTTACCATGAACATAAGTTTCAAAACCAAACAAAAAAAAATTAAATATAAATAATAAAGATAAAAAGGGGAAAAAAGAGGAGGAAGAAAAGAAAAAACTCTAAAAATTTAGAAATCACTCGTGTGATATTAAATCATTCTATTGTTTATCATAATTTTTTATTTCTAATTTTTTGTGAAAGTATATTTGATGACAAAACCTGTTGAGGCTTTCAAGATAATACTGTTACATGTCAAACCTATATAACAGTCAACATCTTTTCACCAAATTGTAATATTCTGTGACCAAAACAAAAGGTAAACCATGAATAATGCAAAATAATTCAATCAGTTGTCTGGCCCTTGTTCTGAATCCAATGTCTGCGTCCAAGACGAACTGACAATGAAGCTGAATCAAAATGAAATTTTACCTGAATTCTTATAGATGAGTTGTGCTTATTTTAAACAAAGGCCTTCCCAATGTTCGTAAATATATCAAGCGGGATACAGGACGGTTGAATTGAAAGGGAAAACTTTGTCAAAGAACAATGCCAGTTTTTTACTACCCAGATGTTCTTTTCCTTTTTATCAGATAGAAAATTGGTGCTCTGTCAGCATAAATTGGCCTGCCATCATTTGATGTAGCTTCATACCTCCATGATGGACCAAGAAGCCATGACACTGCAGCTCCACCAAGCAATCCTCCCAACTGAAAATTTTACATTTTGACAAGGACAGAAGTATATATTAGGGAAAATAACATGACAAATATTTAGGGCATAAGGTAAGAAGGTATCAGATTTCCCAGTAAACTGTACAAAGGTCCAAAAATTAGCTTCTTCTTTTTTTTTTTTTCTTAATGCAACTCCTCTGTTTCTACTTATCTGATTGTGATTCATTAATGTCAATTAACTACTTACATAAGAAAACATGACAAACACTCACCTCTAGCATAAAAATTTATTCACATCAGAACAAACATCTCACATTAGAGAAAATAAGAAGAATAAATTGACATGGGAGGGATTCAGGCCATTGAAATTTCTCTAAAAACCATAATGGCCCAAGATAGTTGTCCCTGTCTGACCAGTGATGTTCAACTGCTAAGCTCTAGGATCCAATCTTACCATAAGGTTAATACATCAGCGAAATGCACAATAGCATTGCTGAATTCCCATTTTGGGGATAAATCTATTACTCCACACTGTATTCCCTCTATGTTTTGTCAAACAAATTTATCCAAAGACCAGAATTTGGAAATACAACTCACTAATTGTCTTATAAGTGTGAAAACAAGTCTCTCCTCGATTAAACTACTGTGCAGAAAAGAAAGGTACTCTTTTCCATTTCTCTATCTGATTCACTTTTAGATTTTCTGATTCTCTTCTCCTTCTGATAAACCTCAACTGGAATATCACTTTTGGCAAAGACATGAGATATTCAAATTTAGCATCATTTAACTTGCTTTCTTTGAACAATAAATGCATCTTCTCATCAATGAAAGAAGTTATCTTTAATACCACTTCCAACACTGAGATCCTGTTGCTATATCCCTCAGTAGGTAGTAGCATATGGTTAAATTGAAGGACATAATTGAAACCACATTAAATAAAAACAAATTTTTAGGTATCTGAAAAAGAAGTTTTCCTCTAATATCAATCTTATTAATTTACTAAGCATGGGAGATAAACCTTTACCAGAAAAGAAAATTCTCGAAAACAACACAGTTGATATACTTACATGCCCCCAGTTGTCAATGCCTTTGGATAAAAGACCAATAACCTGCAAGATGGATGCTCATTATCACACAGTGAATGTTGAAGAAGGTTGAAAACCAAACTATAGTCAAGAATTTTAATTATGGTATCTTAAGTATCCAAAAGGCCATAAACATTTTCCTACATTAACATATATTCTGGATGATCTTTAGACTCATCTAATAAACACATCATAGTTACAATTTAGAAAGAGATTAAACACCCACAAAAGAACTCTGAAAAATCATTCAAATCATGACACTTCCTAACTTCCAAAGATCACTTGGCTTGAGAGTCACTAGGATTGGATGAAAAACATGACTTTCCAAAACAATATTTTAGAAAGACTATGCTTGGAACTGGAGAGTAGGCCAGTCCAGTTCAACCATCAATTCAAATCAAGACAACCAGGAGACATCCTAAACATATTTAAAGAAAAAAAAAAGGATATCTAAAATGTTCAGTTCAATCAAGTTCACAACCCATTTTTACCATATGAGCAGTCAAGGTTGACACCCTGAAATTTTAACCGAACCCATTGATGTATCCAGTTTGCAGTTTGGCAGGTTCATCTCGCTGGTTCAGTCAGGCTCTTAGAACATACCATGTTCAGTCAGGTTCATCAGGCTCTTATAACTCTGCTAAGAAACATTAAATTTTTCCAAGTTCAGAATTGGGTAGTGAAGAACATACCATGTTTAGGACAATCACGTTAGCTACATGCAGTAAATCCTGTTTCCCACCTCCAACCAGATTTCGATGCCTTGAAATGAACACAGCAAAGGACCCAACCTGATCTCACAACAAATATTCATACAAATGGTGAGAAGACCAGAAAAAAAAATTTTGAACACAATCGTTTATGAATCAAGACATGTTACCTTGAAAGAACTCTCTAGATGTTAACAAGAACAAAAGTTCGAAAAACAAACAAAAATAAAAAAACAATAAAGATGAGAAGGGAAAAAAGAGGAGGAAGAAAAGAAAAGAGCTCTAAAATTTAGAAATCACTTGTGTGATGTTAAATTATTCTATTTTTATCATAACTTTTTATTTTTTTGGTGAAAGTATATTTAATAACAGAACCTTTTGAGGTTTATTAGATAATATTGTTAAATGTCAATCCTCTATAACAGCCAACATCTTTTCACCAAATTGCAATATTCTGTCACCCGACCAAAAGGTAAACCATGACTAGATGAGCATTAGAAAGTAGTATAACATAATCTTCAGCCTTCCATAGACATTAAAGGCACGAATGTATCTGTCATACAATAGGCTTATGAGTTATCTTCAAGTCGTCAATCCAGTAAATGATAAGTACGAATATCCAGAAGCTATTTTCCCATTATATTTGACATGTTCTGTATTTCCAGTTTCACAGTTACTTTCTCATAGTTTCACATAGACTCAGGTACAAGTGTAGGATGCAGATATAGGTCATGGTATAAGATCACAATAAACTCATAGGATGTCAGGACTTGTTTAGGAAAGGTCTATTAGTGATGTATGTGTACAAGGATACATCATTTTATTCAATAGAACATGTAAGTACTTTGTTCATTTAAATAAGCTAGTTACCAGTACATTTTTGTCACAATAAAGAAATTATGAAAACATTATGACCATTTAATTCTGGGTGCATGTGCAGAAATTAGAGGTATTGTAAGTATAAAACATAATGGATTTTGTAAACATTGTGCATTTTTTAGTGTGACAGGTATTATGGTTATGGATTTTATCAGTGAGAAGTGCAACCCAAGGGTCATAGCCAATCTGTTCAAAAGCTTCACATGTAAAGTGGACAACCATTCAGAAATGTCAAATGCATATCCCGCCCATACACAGGACATCATTTCAGACTCAAGTATGCTAGGAAAGGTCAAGGATCCATCTACAAGGGTCATAGCCAATCTGTTCAAAAGCTCCACATGTAAAGTTGAAAACCATTTAGAAATGTCAAATGCATATCCCATCCATACACAGGACATCATTTCAGACTCAAGTATGCTAGGAAAGGTCAATGATCCAGCTATCAACGATTTTTAGATCAGTTAATATGTTTATGCTAGCAAAGTAAGAACAATGGTGCAAATCAAAGATAAATGTGTAAGAATAAGATAAGAGGTGTAAAAAGTACACATAAGATTTTACCAGTCCAAAAATGGCCCCTGAGGCTCCAACAGCAGGTGCTTTGCAAAACCAGTAACTCATTGCTGAGCCTGAAATGAGCATGATTACTAAATCAGAACACTAGTAAAGCGGATATCATTTGTTTGGATTTAAGAAAATTCATCTACTGTAGTAGGTATATATGCTCTTACTTGTAATGGCAGAAGTGAAATAAACAGCAAGAAACCTCCTAGGGCCACTAATGTTCTCCATGGTAGGACCAACGGAGTTCAAGGAATAACAGTTGACCTGAAAAAGTAATTTCCTTTTTAGAAAGCCATAATACATATCAAGCAGGACATACAAAACAGCGAGACAAGATTGAAACCAGACCATGAGATGCCCAATATTTGCATGTAGAAAGGAAGAAGTAGCAAACCTCCATAGTTGTCCTTTGTCAATAAGGCTATTAATCTGTAAACATTAATTAATCAAACTGAGATAGAACCTAAAGAAGGAATTTTTTGCTTCTGAAAGGAGATAAATTATATAATTTCTTTCTAATTCGACCTTGGCTCCCCACAACATCAGCTTCCCTTGGGTAGCTATTTGAGCAATATAACCTCTGGGCATAGAATACCATCAAATAAAAAGGTGCTTCACATGCCTACAGTAAAAAATATTCAAAAGTTGCAGAATAGTACAATAGCCAAAAATAGATAAATTATATGACACAGAAAAAGAAGTTTTGTCACTTTTTATAGGAACATTAGAAATTAGAAACCATGGAAAGCAACTCAATAACTAGTGAATGCTTTCATATTTGAGTCAATAACATAGTCAACAGAAGCATGTAGTTCATGTTGAAATATTATATTTGGGCCCTCTTATATACGTAGTTGCGCTTTCACCTATAAGCTTAAGCTTTTAGGAGCAACTGTTGTTTAACATGGTATCGGAGTGGGTGATATCAGCAATCAATTATACTAGCAGTATAAAATTTTGTAGAATGGTTCCGTTTGTTGACTTAAATTATTCCAAGATCTAGCACTGACAATTTCTATTGATGTTATTATCCACTTTGACTCATTATTGTAGTGATAAAACATTTTACCAAAGACTTGTCTGTTTCAACATGATCTGGAAACCATAGGGAACCTTGAATTTATACATGGTGACTGGAGGTGTGGATTGTGGATGTAGTGATGGCAACAGCCGGTCGTAAAGGTTGACAGGAGATGATGGCAGCAAAGACAACAAGATGGACAAGAAGCGGGAAGAGGATACTGACTAAAGGAAAATAAAGAGAGAGAAGAATTGAGGGGAATCTATTTCCCATGACTAAAGCAGATGCAATGTTTTGTCCAGGTGTACCTTCCACATGACCCATTTACATACTAAGTTTTGGCAACAACAAAGATCTACCACATGGTAACAATGTTCCCAAAACATAATGCCTTGTAGAGAACTTTGGAAAATATTATAAATTTGATGGCTGCTTTGCATGTAACAAACACATATGCATGTTAACGTGCACAGTGTTCTCAGATACAGTGCACCAAGCTATCCAGAAGTGCCCTTGTCAAGTAAATGGTCTACATCTGCCAGATCTTCACTCAATGTGGCAAAGAAGAAAATCCACTTTTCTCCAGGTCAGACAGACCAGAAAATCTTTTTCCTTCATCCTATTAATGGCTTTATGAAATTGAAAAAACCCCAAGAATATGTGAGAATTACAACTAAGATCAGAATGCCTTAAATAATATCAAAATAGTTTCTGATTATAGCTTTGACCTTTCATGATTCTAATATCTTGGATTAGGGAAGAATTCTAATTCCGATTCCAATTTTTGCCACAAAGAGAAGACTCCGAATTTCAGACACAAATACTAATAACTACATCAATTCCTTGGGATGGAAATTTTTAATCAGATGAGGATAAAAATCAAATTAGAGGCATTGGAAGTATAGAAATAACGGATCTTGTAAATATCATGCATTTTTTAGTGTGACAGGTATTATGGATTTTATTATCAGAGAGAAGAGCAACCCAAGGTACAAAAAATATGCACTTTGAATATTGAGATTAAAATACCTGGAAGGAGTCCAATTGGTTAACGGGAATGAACTGGTAATTGATATATTTCATTTTAAGGCTTTGGCATTGGTATGTTAATTTTCAGACAAGTATCTGTGACTGCAAGTTAGATCCATCAAGGATAAACTAGATCCATCAGTTAGGCCATTATAAATTATTTATAACTCATGTGCTCTGAGTTTCAAATTTACTTAACAGAAGAACAAGCATGTCCAGGCTTCTTAAAAAATAATGAAGACATGAAACTATGGGATGTTGTCAAGGAAAAAAAAAAAGGAAGCCAAAAGCTTCTGAAACACAGATTGCATTGCAGACCATGTTTTTCATTAAACACTGTTAATACTTCAAATCAACAAAAAAAAAAATAGAAAGGAACCAATTAATTGGCAAACAATCACACCAGAAAAGCATCCCTTCTAATAGTTACATCCTGTCTGGAAAAGGTGATACTCACAACACATTAATTGCAAGGAGGACATTTGTCAATTGCCTCCCATTTAATGGATTTCTTCTAGTTGTCTCCAAGTGTGCATTTCTTTTGTCTTGAATGTCATTCCTGTTCTCATTCTCGGTAAAGAAATATAACCAAGGTGAACATTCGGCTGAGAAATTACCGCGAGATAATTGTAGAAAATTGATGCCCTTGAACATAAAAAATCTTTCATGCAACATATCCATTACTCCAGGCACATGATCAGTATAAGTGTGTCTCTGTTAAATTAAAAAACCAAAAACAAAAAGGAAAAAATAAATAAGGAAGGAAGAAATATATATGTAAGGAAATAGAAGATGTCTTGATTTTGTGATACTGATAAATCGAGTTTGAAAAGGAATGGCATTAAACCTTATACACATATCCCTCAAATTCTAACATTCTGTATAATGATCATTCACAAAAATTTAAAGCATCACATGTCACACCACAAACTCACATTGTCGTAGTCTAATTAAAAAAAGTATGCACTCAAGACATGACAGTTTTCAGAGATTGATGATGCATTATGTATTATTGAATGAAATGGAAATGACTTGGATGCACTTTCACAAGAGTCAACTATATGCATCATTGGATGCCACTTTCACTGTGGTATTTCAACTCAAAGGGAAGGGACTTATTAGTTTCATGCATACATGAATAAGAAAATTAGGGACTTAAAATAGCATAGACTTAAGAAAAGCAGCAAAGGATAAAAAATAACAGTTATCAAATCATAAATGAAATGCAAGATCATGGAAACAAACATATGACCATAATATCTATTTTTTTCTTTGAGATCCTGTATTTTCTAGTTTTCATTGAAAAGGAATCCCACTCTTGCAGAAGGTATATTTTCTGGTACTTGATTACAATATGGATGGTAATGAATGGGAAAAACAACCTCAAAAGGGACGATTGTCAAGATTAAACATCTTATATAGCTTGACAAAAGCAATGAATTGTTTGCATTAAAATGAGTGTAGCTGCATAATGGACTACATCAAAATATGAGGATTCCAAGCTGGCCATGGAAATCATCCATAGTACTTCATTTATTCAATTTCCATATTATCCCGCTTTCCTACTTTATCTTCAGCGAAGATGTTAAAACATAACTCAAACTCTATTCTCGTAATCATGGAAGAATGCATGCTGATGACATCAACAAATGTAAAGAAGACTGATTAATTTCGTAAAGATCTGAAACCAGTACAAGTCATTGCAACGTATCTTAAACAAGAACTATTCATTAATTCCTGCATATTAGGCTCAACATTGACACTTCAGGTCCAGATTAGTACTCATACAGATCCCACATAAAAAAACAAGAATCTTAATCACATTTCAAGCCAATCCCATTTACAACTAACTCAAATTTATCCACATCCAATTTTACTGTCCACAATGAAGCAATGATAAGATGGTGAGTGCTTGGATGTTGAAACAACTAAGCAAAGAACCTTTTCGCAGAAGAAACTCATGAATAAATTTCTTTTTGAAGTACCTGAAGAACGAAAGTCTAATGCCACGAGGAATTCAAGCAGATTCTGAATTTCTCTAATTACATTTAATAATTAAAAATGCGATAAAAAGTAACCAACCCAAGAATTCTTCGGCACGCAAAAAAATAGGTGTCAGATGAGTCCCGTTTCACAACATATCAATCGAGACTCGACTATTACTCAGTTGAATTATACTCTGCAACTATCCTCGAACTCGATGATTGCTCAGAGACGGAGTGAACTGTACCTTGAAGGAAGAACAAAGAAGGAATCGTAACCCTAGAAGGTGGTGGTTGATGCGGCGGTGGAGGTGGTGGCCGAGACGCAGAGCAGCTGCCGTAGCGATGAGCGAAGTGGGAGTGGGCCCCTCCATGGATATCGGAAACTGGAAGGGTGGAGGCAGCGTTCCCATGACTTCTGCAGCCAAAACTGCAAGAGTTCGTTAGCCCAAAACAATTCGTTTGAGATGCAACCAATCATTTTTGGCAAACTCGGACCGAACCACCCGATAAGGTATTTTCGGGTCTGACTAGATCCGGATCACTCCTTGTGCATAACTTTAAATACATCCCTTCAGATTTCTAAGATGTCAATAACCTTCCTGTCAAGTTCTAAAATCAGTCATTTGACCATTTTATCTCTCATTAATTAGTAATAAAAATTTAAATAAGAAAATCACCAATGATTTTTAAATGAAATATTACTATTTTCAAATCTAAAAAAAATATATTCATTATGAAAAAACTCAAAATCTTAAACTTTTTTGTAATTAAAGAAAGGTAAATTCATTGAAAAACATTCAAATTCTAATAACATTAAAAAGAGAGGTTGGTAACTTGGTATCATTGGTATTTGCAATTTTAAGAACCTAAAAGGGGGCATATATAATTTTCTCAAACAATTAAGACTTGCCATATGAGTTGAAACTCCACATCAATATCATGTTTTGGATTGGTTTGCACAACTAACATGAATAAATTTGATATCCAATTGTACACCATAAAAAGGTTGAAATTAATTCTAATTAATTAATAAAAGATTTTAACTTAAGAGGATCTCCATCCATCTTACCATGTTTAGTTAAATGTACACCCATGTTATCTACAAAACACGAGATGTTAAGAAAGTTATGAGAATATTGAGTTTAAACCAAAATAAAATTATGGTTAAATGCAACCTCCATTACAGGGAACCGTAATCTTGTGCTATGTTTACCTAAATTTGTTCTCACTTTGACCATGAGATTATGTCATGTAAAGCATCTCATGGTCAGTGTTTTTTCATAGTTGTAAAGTATTTCAAGTGAGGCCCACACAAAAAAACATTAACAGTCTCACAACCAAAAGCAAGGAACAATTTAGTTTTAAGTAAACATAGTAGAAGATTTCATCCCTCTATTATAGTGGGCGTTTACCTAAATCCAATTAGTTTGAGATCTGGGTGGCGATGCAATGTTTATCTACATTGGTTCTATTGTGGGTGTGAGATATTGCTATGAGGAGCATATTATGGTATTTGGAAATGTTTCGTATGGGGCCAAGTTGAACAACAAATTAACGATGTGATATTATTATTCTACACGGTAGCATCTTATGCCCACAAGAGCAACAGCATAAAACAATTAAGGTAAACATCGTAGAAGGGTTCAACCATCCGGGTTACACAACTTGAAATCCGCTAGTCCCCTCCGCTGGAAGATTTGCTAGTCCAACGGTGGAGGGTGTGACACATTAGTGAATGAAGCTGACATGTACACACCCTCCCCTGTTGGACTAGCAGATCTTCCAACAGAGAGTAATAGCTGATGTAGTCTCGGGTTACACTGGGATGACCATTGTCTGTTGTAGAGTCTTATTGCAAACCCTGCAGCTTGTGTCCATGCGTTAGAGAACCCATTTCCTCTACGGCGTCACTTGTTATGGCGTTTTAACAGCGTCGTAATCAACGCGACGCATGGAGAGGAAAGTCTCGTGTGACTCCTTTGTTTTTAATAGAGAAACGAACGGCTCAGCCAGGTGAGCCATTCGTTCTTTGACCCCATCCTACTTCGACCAACCAGTCTCCCAACCTGACGAGACTACCAGATCGACGAATGCTTGAAGGCTCAAGATTAAGCGCGAAATTTGCAAGAACTTTCTCGCCATATCCTTCGGTCGCAGTGCAAGAATTTTATCTCATAAAAAAACTTGACGAAGAATAGCAATCTAGAAGGACTTCATTGTGTATTGGTAGGAGATTTGACATAGAACATTTTGCATAAGATATTCTGTTCTTGCATAACCAATTTGAATCGGGATGAAGATTCATGATCCTTCTTCTGCCTCTACGTGTTTTGTAAATCCTGGTAAGTTCATCCTATCTATACTCGTTTTCCCCTTTTCATTTCGTTTTATTTTATTCTTGAATCCACATTTTGCACAATGCGATTGGGCGTACATGTGCCGCTAACAATTTTCAAAATCATTCGTTTATAAAATAAGTTATATAATTTTCGAACGGACAAATATATGGATTGATGGTGAATCTGATTTTCAATATATAGATTGATATAGCATTTAAAAAACGTTACTAAATTTTTTATATTATATAGACTATCTTTGGGTTTGATAAATTACAAATGTATTATTTGATGTTTTTTAAAGAATAGTAACATGTCTTTAAATTTTGTTAATTGTAGTGATGGTCAATATTGTGAATACACGGGGGACAACTAAAATTATTGATTAGTGAATGCTATTAAATTTGCCAATAAAATAATAAGATGAATTCCCTTATTTAATTTTATATAATATCAAATATATATTATTCCCTTTTGAATCATCTCGTACAAAGTTTGTGTATTGAAAAAAAAGAAGCAAACTTTCGGAGAAACGTGAAGTAATGATGGGGTTCTGGTTTTTTTCGAGTTGCTTGTGAAATTTAAACAGGATTAACGAGTAACTTGTGTAACAAAGGCAATATATGAAGCCATACAACAGAAAAAGTAGAAAATTGTGTGTTCTTACTAAATCGAATAAAAAGTAGAGATCCAATACATCTTGTTATTAAATCTTTATGTCAGTCAGATTATTGTCATTGATTTCAGTGCGATAAAGTTATGTTGCTTCAAAGAAATCTCACTGTGCGCACCTCGGGCGTGCGGAGAAAGCGTGTTACAATGTTTTATGGAGTCGCCATTACCTGAAATGGTGCAGGTAGACACCTTGTTTGATTTTTTTGTCTACACCAGTGATTTCGGATAAGTGACCCGATTACAACCCAGGGAAGTCCTTGAACACCCTGGGTTGCCCCACCGAAATGGGTTCCCTTAAATTAGTTGGATATTTAATGGGTTCTCTTATTTATTATTTTTATTTTTAACAAATTCTAATAATAACATATCTACATTGGGAGATGTAAGATTAAACAAATAAAACTAACAAAACTAATAATGACATTCTAAAAAAAAATTCTAACATCAATGATGAAACCAAACTAAAATGAGCTAGTAAACTAAATAAAACTAACAAAACTAAACATGTACAAATAGGTCACTTCAAATAAAATGCTTTAGCCTCTCATAATAACATATCTACATTGGGAGAATGGAGGGCCACTATGTACATCTCATGTAGTAAGAAAAAAAACAAGAACAAAAAAAATAAATAAATCACAAGAGACAAAAGAAGAAACATTTTCAACCACAAGAAAGAATCATTGCTTCAATGCTTGTTTCATTTGCTTTTTCCCTTTCTTTATTTTTTGTTTTGTTTTGTTTTCTATTGTTTTTATCATGCAAGATTAACTAATTACTAATTTACAAGGCAAGAAAATGAGACCACCTGAACTACTTTTAACCATGGCCTAATTACTAATTTACAAAGGAAACAAAAAATGAAACAACCTGAATTACTGCGCTATCTATATTCAAAGATTTATATCTCCGTCAATTCTCAACCAAATTGTGCGAAATTTGATTCCTTAGAATCATGACTTTAAGCACTAAAATAACCTATAGCAGTTTTCAAAAATTAATTTTTATTTAAGAGATATGAAGCTCCAAAATTTACTGTTAGACATTTCCAATTGAAAATCTGAACCAAAGAAAATTAAAAATAAAATACCTACTCATAGTGTAGGGTCTCGAGCATATTTTTAAATTAAACTAAAATAAAAATACCACAAATCTCATGAAGGATTCCAGACTTGAATCAAACTAGAACTAGGTGAAAAAAATTGGTTTATCTGGAAAATAGGTACAAACCTAATGCAGAAAAAAAAAACTCAGAACTTTACATCTTTGTCTTCTTCTTTTTTTTACATGATGAAATTACCCAAAGCCATCAAATATATATACATGTCTCTCACCAATCATGTAATCTTATCTCAAAAATTGTAATGAAAGAGAGGTCTCATACAATGTATTAAACAAATGACTCACTTGTTATGGGTTGACACTTCAAATCAAGTCTTGGAACCTTGGTGTGTCGTGAACAACAGTTTTCCTTTCTCCCTCCTTGCTCGTAGACGTCCCTCTTCTTTTCTGTACTTCTTCCTACTTGCTGCCTTTTCTTTCAAAGAACTCTCTTACTTGCTCTTTTTTTTTTTCAAAGAATTCTCTTATTTTTTCTCCTCCCCTCTTTTGCTTCCAACTTCAAGCCCTTTTATAGAGGATTCCCACCCCTTCAACTTCTTAACCCCTAACCTTTCATCTTCCTCTCCTAAACCTCTCATTTCCTTAACTTCTCTTCTTCCTCTCTTAAACAACTAACCTTTCCTCTTCCTCTCTTAAACAACTAACCCTTCCTCTTCCTTTCTTAAACAACTAACCTTTCCTCTTCCTCTCTTAAACAACTAACCCTTCATCTTCCTTTCTTAAACAACTAACCTTTCCTCTTCCTCTCTTAAACACCCTCATTCAATTAGGTTTGGTCAAAGTCTATTTTGTCTTACATTTTTATCAGGGTTATGTATTTTTTTAAGCTTTGTTTCAATATCTCAAGAGAATATGAGTTGAACCAATTCGTCCAACTCATTTCTCTTTGTTTATTTTTATTATTATTATTTTTTTAATCTTAAACTTTTATTAACTTTGTTATTTATTTGCATAAGAAACCCCATTAGGAAACTTACTTATTTACTAAAACAACCCCACTGTGCGCACCCGATTTCGGTCGCACGACGAGGCGCACGCAAAACGATGCGTGCCTCGGGTTTGTTTGGAGTCGCCACTGCCTGATGGGGTGCAGGCAGACACCTGGGTGCCTAAGTTCTTCTACTAAGGCTTGGTCTGCGGCTTTGAGATTCTAAGTAGGTTCTCGATTGCGGTCTGGGGAAGTCCGTAGACACCCCAATCCACCCCGTCAAGTGACGGGTCCATAAGTTTCCCTGGTTTGAGTCAACTCTGGTCTCTCACTCACCTGATTCCTATTCCAGCATACAATTTTGATTAAGTCTGGCGGGACCGCCAAAGTGGTGTGGGTCCCTTTACTTGATTTTATCTTTTTAATTAAGATGATCTGGGCCTGGTGGGGTGGGCCCCGTTGGAAGGCCCACGGTATCCCTTGGTGGGCCATGTGTGACCCGTTGGACTTTGGTTCAATTTGAATTGATTTTATTTTGGAGTTCAAGTTGGATTAGTTAAGTGGATTTCATGCCAAAAGTGGGCCTGGATTGCTTTGTGGGCCCTTGAGTGGGCCCCACAGTTGTTTGCCAAGTGATTTTGATTATCTTGATTAATTATACCAAAATGGGCTAGATATTGGGTTTGGGGCCTTTTACCTAGGCTTGGGCTTGAAAGCCCAAGACTTCCTAAGTTAGGGTTCTGAAACCCTAAGTTTGTTGGGTTCATGGGCTTAGTGGACCCGATAGGCCCTGCCCGTGGTCTCGGCCAAACCACATTCTACTTTAATCATGCATGGCCCAATTAGGGCTTGGGTGGGCCTCAAGTGGTCTGGCCCACTCAAGTCTTTTATTTATCTTAGTTAAGCAAAAATGAATTGGTCGGGCTTGGTGGGCCCCGTTGGAAGGCCCACCGGAAATCAATTTGGACCGAGGGTCCAAGTCCCATGTTGGGTGCCCACCGGAAATCAATTTGGACCGAGGGTCCAAGTCCCATGTTGGGTTTCCGGGTGACCCGAAAACCCTATTGGTTCATTTGGCTTGATTCGGAAATGCCACCCATATCTAGCAAAAGTTACAACATATAAGTCACAGGAACATATCAAAATCAACATTTATCAAGGAGAGACTAGCTCATTATGCTGGGTCCAAGGGGAGGTACCTCCCCGCACCAAGGAACTAGTTGGACGCGCAGCGAACAAAGGGGGTGGGGGGTGCGGGGGGCGAATACAGTAAAGGGTATTTTCGGAATTTTTAAAAAATACAGCAATTCGGCCTGTTTTAGGGGTATGTGCTCACTTCCTGAAGTGAGCGCCAGTAGGCGCTAAGAACCCGGCAAAATTTTGGACCTGGCGCTCACTCGATACTAAGTGAGCGCGAGCTGGGCGGGAAGTGAGCGCGAGCTGGGCGCGAGATGGGCGCCAGAATTACACATGGTTTTAAGTGAGCGCGAGCTGAGTGCCAAGTGGGCGCCAGCTCGGTGGATAGTGAAATAAAAGGGGCGCCTACTTCCTAAGTGAGCGCCAAGTGGGCGGCTGCTCACTGCGATTTTCAACTCTCTGCTATTTCGAGATGTCCATCTCTGGCCGATCTTTTTCGGCCTGTAATTGTTCCATTAGTCTCCTAATATGCCCAGAACACTTCCCAACTAGTTTTGGATTTAATCTAAACACATTTTGTGAAGATCAAACCCCCTTGCAAACCTGCAAATCCGAACACCCGAACTCTAACAGAACATACAAGGAAAGGAACTGGGGGCTTTATCGGGATACAACAGAGAGGGAGAACTCATGGGGGAACATGCTCCCCCTTCGAATCAATCAAACAAGTGAAGAACGAAAATGCTAGAAAACAGGATATCGCAATGAACTTATTTATTTTGGACAAGAGTTCGTCGGGAACATTACCTGGGTGTTTCAACACCCATCCGAAGTGGGTGGAGCCTCCTTGTGCGAGCAGCCACTGGAGCAACACCTCTCCACGCCCACAGCAAGATCTCCTTAGGGTTTATCTCCTTCGGGTTTGATGAGGAAGAAGAGGAAGAGAGGAATGGGGGGGTCTGGTTTTTTCTTTGGGGAAGAGGATGGTCAAGACCACCTTCGAATGCCTCGGGCAAGAACGTCCAACCTCAAAAAATGTTGAACCAAAAATCCGAACCCCTTGCGCGAGAAAGTCGCGCGGCTTATATAGGCAAGGGAGAAAGGGGTGCCGCTCACTTTGGCGCCCAGCTCAAGGTGAGCGCATGCCGCTCGCCACGTCCGCTCGAGCGGCATAATCATGACAAAGAATTAATGCCGCCGCTCGTTTGTTTTAAAAATCTGAAAATTAGGATATGGTCCCTGGGATATTTAGGTTTAATATTATTTTATTCAGATATTTTCAAATACTTTCAGATTGGTCCCTGGGATATTTTGAATGTTTGGATATTTACGGATTTGATCCCTGAGATATTTTCCTGCGCAACTCGCCATGTGTGCAGCTTTTTGCCACGTGCGCAGTTCGCCGGTTTTGCTGCTCGGAAACTTCGTCAGCTCATCTTTTCTTCACCTGGGCTCCGATCTGGGCAAACTCAGTGGCGTTAGAATCGTATCGGAGCCCTCTATCCCATGACCTAGAGGTAAGCACCTGGATCGGATTTTAGCAGAAAGTCAACTTTTGGCTTCGCCCAAGTTTGACTGCCCGCAGAACCTTCATCAGGACTCCGATTCCTGCAAACTCAGTTGCGTTGGAATTGTGTCGAGATTCTCTATCCAATGATATAAAGCAAGGCCTCTGGATCGGATTTTAGCAGAAAGTCAACTTTTGGCTTCGCCCAAGTTTGACCGCCCGCAGAACCTTCATTCGGACTCCGATTCCTGCAAACTCAGTTGCATTGGAATCGTATCGAGATTCTCTATCCAATGATATAAAGCAAGGTGACCAAATATCACTTAATCGAAAAGTCAACTTTTTGTCCCCTCGGGGTTTGACTTTTTTCCAGGGTTTTCATTTTCAGCAATTCCAGGGGTGCAAAAATAAGGTGCTTACACCCACAATTTTTTAATTTATCATTGGTTACATGGCAGCCACCATGGCGTACACGTGGCTGCCATGTGGCATCTAATTTTGGTTTTGTAAAAATCCCCAAACTACCCTTTATTTCTTTTATTCATAACTTAGCCGTTTGAGATCTGATTTGAGCACGGTTTGGTGCATCGGAATCGGCTCAGAATTCTCTTTATTATGGGCTTGTTATTTCAAAAAGACGGGTCCACTATAAAAACCTCGATTTACGTGCCCACATATATGCTGGTTTAAGATATGCTTCTTGGGCAATTTTATAATGCAAAAATGGGGTGCTGACACTCACAAAATATTGTTTTCCTTTCTTATTTTTGGTTTCGTTTCTATATTTATGTGATGCCTTTTTTATTACCTCAATGTTCTTGTTACTGTATGCTTTGCTTTCTAGTTGTGTTTCTTGGATAAACTCTCACTGAGTTAATTTTCTTACTTTCCCTTACAAATTAATTTGTTAGGTTTATTGGTAATTTGCTTCTTTTTAGCTAGAGATGTAATCCCTTCTGCTTCAAATATATTTAAATTGTGTGAATGCCTCCGTGTGTTGATACGAATCCAACTTTGCTCAGATATGGTGTAATCCCCTGAATTTTCCCTTTTAAATAATTTAATTAATTTATTGAGGAAAATAGTGGATTAAGTGATTGATTAGAATTTACTGATATGAATAGGAGGAGAAGAGGAAGACCAAGCCTAGAGATTGCCAAGGATGTGAAGAAAAGGAATAAACCTTCAAGTAAGTCTATAATTAAGCTTTTATTTGAGTTTTAAATAGTGAAGGTGCATGAGTATGATAGATAGGCAAGGTGGGCTATCTTATTTTAATTAAATACTAGCAAATTACCTATATGGACATGGCTGGACATCCATGTGCTTCTAGTTGTGAGTTTAGAAGAATAGAAACTCCTAATAGGGTTAGAATCAGGTTTCTAAGTATAAAAAGGAACTTTTAAGAAAATAAAAGGTTTATTCTCTTGTTTTGGACGTGTGGTATTGAAGGAGACTTTCTGAACATGTGCTTGAGGATTTAGATAAAGAAATCACTCCTAGAAACAGAGGAGAAGAAGTAGAGTTGCTGGTTTTGCTAGTTAGAGTTGGATTCTTGCGAAAAAGGCAAGTAACACCTTTGTTTTTGTTTAAACATTGCATGATTATTGTTTATTTGTTATGATTGATTTAGATACATATTAAGAGATGATTTTCTAAGCAAACCATGTTGATTTATACCAGGTTTTCATAGGTTTATATTGATGTTTCAGATTTCTTTAAAAACTGTTAAAGTGTGTTTATTTGATAGGTTTTGATTCGATTTAATTTATAAATGAAGTTTTATTTTGTTTAAACTGATCTAACATGTTTGGAGGTTGTTTTAGAATGTTTCCAAAGTTTTTTGAAGTGCTGGTTTGGTGTTATTTGATTTTAGTTTGAAATTTCTCAAGGTTCAGAAAACTCAGGTTTTTACGAGTTTGAACAAACGCCTGCAATCACGCTCGAGCGTCCTGCTAGGCGCTAAGCTGATTGCCAGGGTGCTCGAGGGCTACTAAAGGTGCCCCGCCTGTGTTTTTTTAATTTTTCAAAACCCGAGAGTTGATAATTTTCAGTAAACCGAACGCTCGGGAGATTGCTTGAGCGCGACCCCGATCGGCCAACTTGAGAAAGTACGTTTTTAATGAGTGCCTACATCAGTGCCTGACAGCGCTCGAGCGGCCTTGACAAAAAATCTGTAATTTTGAAATAGACCTAGATTTTGACTATAAAATTGTTTTTCTGATTTCCAACTTATATACCAATAAGATTAGAGAGTTTTGAGATTATTTGCACTGGCCGTTAATTAAATTGAATTTTTATAAAGATTTTGGGCACGTTCTACTGAAATAGCTTTTATTCGAGTTTATCGTTCCAAACTCTTTTATTTTCAATTTATTTTGATTTTATTGATTCCTACACATGTATTTGACTTATCTAAAGATGTTTCTAGGGTTGTTTTGAAAGAATTGCATATATTTTCCTCTGTGTACCTCGAAGTGGTTATTTCTCACTCATGTTGCTTGAGTTTGAGCTTTGCTTTCCTCCATGTATCTTGGGGATGATTTGAGATGAATTGTAAACGTTGTGAATTGATTTTGGACACCAAAGATTATATGATTTCAATGTTTTGTTTTGTGTGCCTAGTGTGCATAGCTTGGTATGGATCCATAGTCTAGCTAAGAGTGAGAATAGTATTTTCTTTGTTTGGTTAAACCTATTTCACATTATGCTCCCATCGTGTATCTCGACGAGGCCTTCCTGTATCGGGTCGTGCTGTAGCAATCCCACCCGTCGTGTATCTCGATGTGGTTATTTTGGGCTACCCACCATGTATCTTGGTCTGGTATTCTCACATTGTTGCAGTTGATTGGATTGTACGTGCCAACCCTCCGTGTATCTCGGTTAGGTGATCCACAATTAGTCAATGTCTATGTATCTCAGTTCGCACTTAAGCCGTGAGGTGACAACCCTTGGCTCAGGCATTTAGCTTTTTAAAGATGTATTGTTTTCATGAGTCCTGTGATGTCACTCATCGCAAGGATTTGATTTGATTTGTTTGGAAAGTATTGTTTTGATATTGAATTGGAAAATGAATTGCAACTGAATTATCCGTTACTATTTTGAATTGAAATGCATTCTATCTTGAGAAATATATATATATATATATATATATATATATATATATATATATATATATATATATATATATATATATATATGATAAAATGCTTTATTCATGCATGTATTACTTGCTGAGATTTATATCTCATTCTTGTTTTATTTTGTTTTGTTTTCAAACTATCTTAGAGAGGACGATACTGCGGGGGTAGAGCCACAGGGTACTAGTGAGGAGTATCCATCTGATGATTACATAGAGGATGATTACTATTGTCTTATGTAGGATTTTGATTTATGTTTTAGGGAGTTTATTTTTCAGAAGTTAGGGAGTATTTTATGATTGAAAGATGAGAGTGAGTGATGTAGTAGACCTTTGTGTCCAGAAATTTTATAGTAGGAGATTTATTATCTTATTGGAAGACTTTCTCAGAATTTATGAAGTAATAAAGATTCAGATTAGTTTGTTTTATCTCTCTTTTGTTTCCGCACTTTGATATTGATATAATTGTTGAATTATAT
This sequence comes from Buxus sempervirens, assembly GCA_947561395.2. Classification (NCBI taxonomy): domain Eukaryota; kingdom Viridiplantae; phylum Streptophyta; class Magnoliopsida; order Buxales; family Buxaceae; genus Buxus; species Buxus sempervirens. Next base: position 21,997,272 of record OX387190.1, on the reverse strand, counting down.
TGTAGCATTGGCTTGCTATGGGCTCATGCATAGTGTTACCGTGAGACGAGTTATATTTTTAATGAACAACTTGGATCCGTGGTGCTACATATGGAAAGTGGGAGTCAAATGCTATTTGAGCCAATTAATGGCATTGCAAACATCAACACAGATTTGGTTGAGCATTATGACGTTGTAGAAGAAAGTAGTGAAAGTGAGTTGGTACCAAGGGTTGCCATGGTTTTTGTCACAGAAGTGGACGCTTTTAGGTTTTATAACGAATATGCCAGAAGCAGTGGATTTGGTGTTAAAAGAGATACGGAGATATGGTTCACAAAAGGAAGGATACGGGGATCATTATTGATAGAATTTTTTTGTTGTTTTTGAGAAGGTCACCGTCGATATGATAAAAGAGATATTGAAGTCTAAAAGCACCATGCCGAGACAAGGATTGGTTGTATGGCACAATTGAGGATTTTGATGAACGCCGAGGGAAAATATGTAGTGTCGCAATTTGAGCCAAAGCATAATCATCAATTTTTGCCTAAGATGGCTCATATGTTAAGATCTTATGGGCAGGTAAGTACATCCAGGCTGCGGAAATTGATTTAGCCGATAAAACAGGAATAGCTCCGAAAGCAATTGTAGAACTTTTGTGCAGAGAAGCTGGCAATGTTGAAAATCTTGGTTTTATGCGTACAGATTGTCATAATTATTTGCGTTGTAAGCGCATGACTGGCATAGAAGCTGGGCAGGCAAAGGCCTTGATTCAATATTTTGTTAAGAGGTAGGTAGAGGATCGAACATTTTTCTATTCAATTCAGCTAGATGCCGAAGATCTGATAACGAGTATGTTTTGGGCGGATGCAAGAATGATAGAAGATTACAATTCTTTTGGTGACGTTGTATGTTTCGATACAACATATAAAACAAATAAGGAGGGCCGTATTTTTGGATTATTTGTGGGGGTAAATTATCATAGACAAAGTATTGTCTTTGAAGCAGCCTTACTTTATGATGAAACAATACCGACATTTTGCTGGCTTTTCAAAACATTTATTACGGCTATGTCTGGGAAAGAACCAAAAACAATTCTCATTGATCACGATCAAGCAATGACAAGTGCAATCGCTTATGTATTACAAAGAACATATCATCGTTTTTGTGTGTGGCATATGTTTCACAATGCGGCAAAACATTTAAGTGATGTGTTTAATCATGAGAAATCCTTTGCAAATGAATTTTCATGATGTGTGTATGAGTATGAGAATGAAGATGAGTTCGTGGATGCCTGTAATGTAATGATTACCAAATATAATCTGTCATCTAATCGTTGGTTGCAGTCAAGGTTTGATGAGAGAGAAAAATGGTCATTGGCATACAGAAGGAATACGTTTTCTGCTGAGATGAGCACCACACAAAGGTCTAAAAGCATGAATGCAAACTTGAAGAAGCATCTGCAAAGTCAAAAAGAATTTATGCGATTCCTATGGCATTTTGACAGACTACTAGAGGATAGGAGGTATGAGGAATTGAAAGTAGATTGCAAAATGCATAATAGTGTTCTAGTTATTGAGGCGCCAAGTCTGATGTTAGATGGTGTGAAGATGGTATACACAATGGCAATTTTTGAGAAGGTTAAGAAAGAGGCATACAATGCCATCAACTGTGTCCCTTACAAATGTGCTGAGATTGGTACACTTTCGGAGTATAAGGTTGTTAATAATCTTGAGCGTCGGCGTAGAGAGCATACAGTTACATTTGATTCTTCAAATGTTGTAAGACCCCGAATTTTTTGTAAATAATAAAATAAAATAATAATTAATATTCTTGAGAATTTTTATTGATGGAAGTAAATTATAATTGTAAGGAATATCATTATTAATGGAGATCAGGAGTTTGGCGTAGATCAGACCGTTTGATCGTGAGTCATCGCGGTAAGATTAACATTTTAAAATAGTTGTATTTTGATTGGGTAAGTGTAAAACCTCGTCCCGGATTATACCTTAATTATCTAAAGTGTGATTATTAGACTAATTAAGTATTTATGTTATGAAGATGGGGTAAATATGGATTATAGTTAAAGATTTGGGGAAATCAAATTGAACTTTATTGAAGTTATTAAGGGAAGCTAAGTTAGTGCTATGTCTTAATTACAATTAGCTAAAGTATCCTCCAATTAGATCTAATGAATTGGAAATCAAATTCTGAAAAGTTAAAGTTAAGTGTACCTAAAGTACCTTCAAAGTATATCCTGGGTACCCAAAGTATACCCCAGGTACCTTCCCGATTAACACTAGAAGTACACCTATACATTACTCAAGGTATCCCCTTGTGATTGCCTAAGGTACCCCTGTGTTTACCTAAGGTATCCCCTTGTGTTTGCCTAAGGTACCCCTGTGTTTACCTAAGGTTTCCCTTGTGATTGCCTAAGGTACCCCTGTATTTACCTAAGGTATCCCTTTATGTTTGCCTAAAGTACCCCTATGTTTACCTAAAGTATCCCCTTGTGTTTGCCTAGGGTACCCCTGTGTTTACCTAAGGTATCCTCTTGTGTTTGCCTAAAGTACCCCTCATGTATACCTAAAGTACCCCCTAATTATACCTAAGGTACCTCACTTGTATTGCCTAAGGTACCCCTTTATTTTAATTAAGGTACCCTACTGTTTTACTTAAAGTACCCCTTTGTTTACCTAAGGTACGTTCCCTTATACAGCAAAGGTACCCCCCCTTATATAACTAAAGTACTTCCAACATACCTAAGGTACATCCCTTATATTACCTAGGGTACACCCTCCTTGTATTACTTAAAGGTATCTCCTCATATAACTAAGGTACACTCCTTCTATAGCTAAGTACCCCTCCTCAATATAACTAAGGTACACCCCCTAAGCTTATCTAAATTTTACCCCTTAGAATGACTAAGGTAAATCCCTTGAAACACTAAAGTACCCCCTCAAATAACACTAAAGTACTCCCACTTCACACCAGGGTATCCCATCTTGTATAACTAAGGTACCCCTAAGCATCCCTAGAGCATGCCTTTTGAAATAGCTAAGGAAAACCCCTTAAAACACTTGGGTACCCTTCAAGTAACACTAAGGTACCCTCTACTTATCACTAAGGTACCCCCATACTTAATACTAAGGTACCTCCAAGGGTTTTAGATGAATAAAAGCTTTGTTTAGAGGCAAATTTGAAAGACCAAAACTTAGGCATATAAAAGGGATGCCCTAACTAAAATATCTAGTGTTTTGAGGACCCATTTCTTTGTCTTGGATGTATAGAATAAGAGGAGAAAAGTAGGAGCTTGCTTGAAGGCTTGGAGAAGAAGAAGGAGGAGGAAGATTAAAGAGAATTTGTGCTTCTCCATTAAACAAGTAAGTAGCAAACCCTTCAAACTAAAATGAATTTATGGGATTTTCGTATTTCTCTCTCCTAGGGTTTTGATAAACTGGAAAATCACTTGCATGTAGGGTTTTGCTTCTAAAATTCGTAGGGTTTGTTTTATCTAACTATCTTGTTTAGTTTTCTATTGCTTTGCCATGGATTTGCCACCTCTATTGATTATATTTCTGGTTAGGGTTTGAGTTTGGTTTCTTGAATGATATTTTATATGTTGGATTCATCTTCATGAGGATTTGAGATGGATTCTTGTGTTAGGAGGTGTTTTTGAGCATGTTGGGATGTTTGGTAATCATCCCATTTGGTATTGAAGAGGTTGGATGTGGGTAGTATGAGTTTGGTGTTGGAAAATAGGTAAAATTTCGTAAGAGCCCGACCTGGCAATTAATCCTAAGATTTGGCGATTAATCCTGAGCCAAAACCCCTAAAAACCAGCCTCTGTTATTCAAATCACGGCTCAAGATTAACTTGGGTGATTAATCCAAAGCCTTAGCGCGCGAACGTTCAAAGGGAACGAGCGCACGTCAGGAATGCTTAAACCTTAACGCACGAACGTTGACCTTACCGCGCGCGCCTTGGCCTTGATTTTCACCTTAATGCTCGAACCTTATGCTTCAACGCCTGAACGTTGGGCTAATCGCCCCTGGGCAATTAATCGTGGACCTTGTTTTGACATTTCTTCACCATTTTCTGTCCCAACCCTTACCCAAGCCTCTTGCACAGTACCCTTATTACATGAAAGACATTTAAGTAAATGTCATGTGTATTTATTGCTCAATTTACTTAAGTCTTTACATGTAAATAAGGTTTTACCCCCCATTTGGAACCAATAAAAATGCTCCCAAGGCCAAATTCCCAACCAATAAAAAGTCAACTTTCCAGTTTATGCCTAAATTTCCAGTTTTCCCGATTTTTTTATCAAAAATCCCGTTTTGGGTTTGATACCCAGAAGAGTGATTCAGAAGCCCATAAAATTCTAGGAGATGTATTTACTCTCCAATAGACTACAACCAAAATTTGAGCCCGAAACTCCTTGTAGATTTGTCTAGAAAAATTATACACCGAAAAGTCAATGTTTTTACCTAGACTTCGAATATTTTTTAGGTTCAAAACTTTTTGTCTCGGAATTCGTTGATTTTTGGGATGGTGACTTTATTGGGGATCCTAAGACTATCCCACTTCTCAAATACGTAATTCATGGACTTTATGGGGTATGTATTCTACTGTGAATTAGCTTTGGATATGAAGTGCTTATTGATTTAGTAAAGTTATGATAAGCTCTTTATGTGATCTGAAGTGATGGTGTAGATTTCACTTGGCTGTGGTTGATTAGTAGTGATAGTGTACATCTCACTTGCCCTTTTGTTGAATGCCAGTGACGGTGTAGATCTCACTTGGCCTTGGTTAAATGGTAGTGGATGGGGAATTCCACTTGGTTTGTGTATTGAGTACTCCCTCTTGGTTTGCGAAATGAGGCAATGGTTTTAGTAACCGATGCAAAAGGTTTGTTTTACATTATGAGTTCTACCAAGACGTACTTGTAGTAAATGATTGGGTCTATCGAGCAAAGTTTATGTGCTATATTATTTAGATGCTTGACTTGAGAATATTAATTGCATGAACTGCTTTTATTCATGATGTTATATGAACTGCCTAAATTGTTTCAATTCATGATATTATATAAATTGCATCAACTGTTTCCATTCATGCATGTTTGCTACTTACTGGGACTTTAAGTCTCACGCGTTTTGTTTTACCGGATTTGTTTTCAGATCCGCTTGGTGAGCCACGTACTGGGGCAGATATTGAAGGTGAGCTTGAGCGCAATCCCGAGGGCTTCTACTACCCGTAGTAGGGTTCCTTTTATGTTATTTTATTTAGTTTTAGAAACTATACCGGGATGTAATTATTCTTTTTGGGATTTGTTTATTGGAGTTAACCTTGGATTATCATCTTTGTATATTGATGCTCAAGTGAGAGATAGTGATAGTGAGATCTAGTTGCCTTTTTGTATATACAGATGTTGGATATTTGGAGTTATTATATAGATGATCTTTTATTATATGGAAATTTTAAATCCCATGCTTCTTTATCTTATGCACTCTGATGATTACATTGTAATTGCCCGCGTTAATTATGTTCATCCGGTTCTTTTGGGCCCATAAGTAGGTCTCAAGTACGGCTTGGCACCATGATAGGGCAGACCCGGATCTAGGGCGCTACAGCAAATGCGTTGTGTTTGATACAAGTGTGTTGCATGGAATCGTATATATAAATAAGTATGGTATTCGCCTTAACACATAAGGTTGGAATACTTTTGTGTGTATTTGTTTGGTATTCAACAGCTGCAAGACCAAAGAGCGACTGTGAATGACAGAAAGAAGAAGAAGAGAAGAAGAAGAAGAAAGGAGAGAGAGAGAGAGAGAGAGAATAGCTTGAGTTTTCATCTCCTGAGCATTGCTTGGCGTTTGTGTTAGTTGCTATTCGGAGGAGAAAGAGTGAAACTCACAAACAGAGGTAGGTAGCACCGTTTGTCATTCGTTTTGTGTTTTGTGATTATTTGATTTGTGTTTACATGTTTTATAGATGTATTTGTATGAATATAGTTTGATGTTGATCATATATCTATGTTAGAATCGATCAGAACTGGGAAAACTGGATTTTTATACGCTGTTTTGTTGTTTTTTCTTGGGCGCCTATCTCAGGTAGGTCAGCACCCGTGTTAAAGTTTAGACCGCCAACCCCCATGTAGAGATAGAGGGTTAGCGTAGAAAAATTGAACTGGCGCCAACCTACGATGCCTAAGCGCCCCTGAGCGCCCATTACAGAAAAATCCGAATTTTCATAATTTAATCCCTAATTCAATACCAAACAATTTTTAATAAATTTTAATAACTAAATGAGATGTTTTAAGTCAAAATAAATTACCAAAATACTCCGTTTTGCAGAAAAATAAATAGGGAGTTATTTTAGGATATTAGTTGCTGAAATTTGTAAATGATAAGAAATTCTAAGTTTTATAACAAACCAACTTTATAAAAGGTTTTTTGCATCCATACCCCTATATTATTCTATATTTGCATTTATATCCTCATGTTTTTAATATTTATATTTATACCCCTCTATTTATCAAAATCATTACAGTCATACCCTTGACGTTAAAATCCGTTAAGTTTGTTGCTAATTTTTTTTAAATGACTAGAATAACCTTTTGCAAAATAAATAATTTTTACATTTACCCCCTATATTATCTTATATTTGCATTCATACCCTTATATTATTATATTTATTGCATCTGTAACCAAAATCATCAATATTAGGGCTTTTGGCATCCATACCCCTGTATTATGATATATTTGCATTTTTGTCCTTATGTTTTAAGTATTTATACCCATACTCCCATACTCCTCTACAGCCATACCTACCTTTCGCTCCTACTAGGAATTGCCTCTTTACATGTACGTATGTCTATTATGGCCTAACTTTCCACACCTTTTAGATGGCCTACGTTGACTTGATTCAGCTTCATCCATATCACGTCATCTGTTTTTTTTGTTGTCCTGGTGATTGGCATGTGTTAGGTGGATAGACATTACGACCATGAATGTCTTGAAGCTACAACCTATGATCAGGGATATTATGAATTACATGTGTATAAGTTGCTTGATATGTTTGAATGTGATAAGCTTTATCACAATATTCTTCAGGATTGTGTTTCTTCTGCATGATAGCCTTAATAGCATGTTTACATGGTATGTAGAGGAGTATGGGTATAAATATAGGGGTATGAATGCAATTGTAATGGTTATGATATGTAGAGGAGTATGGATATAAATACTTAAAACATAAGGACAAAAATGCAAATATATCATAATACAGGGGTATGGATGCAAAAAGCCCTAATATTGATGACTTTTGTTACAAATGCAATAAATATAATAATATAAGGGTATAAATGCAAATATAAGATAATATAGGGGGATAAATGTAAAAATCATTTATTTTGCAAAAGGTTATTTTAGTCATTTAAAAAAAATAAAAAACAAACTTAACTGATTTTAACGTCATGGGTATGACTGTAACGTTTTTGATAAATAGAGGGGTATAAATATAAATATTAAAAACAAGAGGATATAAATGCAAATATACAATAATATAGGGGTATGGATGCAAAAAACCCCTTTATAAATTGGGTTAATTAATTATGAGACATTATATTATACAGTATTAACCAGATTTCAACATACTAGACATCCAGATCAGAATTTCAACCCAGATAATCCGATATTGATCAAAAATTACAGATTCACCCTTTTATATGCCGCTAGGCACTACTGTTTACATAAAGATGAGTCCTTAGGGATCTTTGGTGTCTAGTGGGCATAACTGATTATGAATCCATAGACTAAGCTAGATAGCTAAGGGATATTTCATTTGGGTTGGGTTATTCCCTTGTACGAGCACGTTTCCTTTGCAAGTTTGGTTGCACTGGAGGGTCCCGTGTCTGTAGGGTCATTTCAAGCCTTGCTGGTGATACCTGTACACGTGGATTAGCAGCCATCTCCATGTATTAATTTCGGTGCTGCATGCTGGTGGTTCATGCCAACTTTGTTGAGCCATACGCAATAAGTCGGTGACTGCGATTCTTATCTAAGGAGATGTCTCGGGTTTGAATATCATTAGTAGCATCACCCCTAAGCCGCACGGTGGTATAGCATTTGGTTGAGAGTTTTTTCAAAAGGTTTATCTTTCTTTGTGAGTTCTATAATGACATTGAAATCATGAACATTGGTTATTATTAATTTACCACGTGCTGGAGGCATGTATCTGATATACTATGGATGGATGTGACTGCTTAGTACATCTCAGTTTTATTTGGACCCGGAGTGGTCTGTATCATTTGGATTATGCTGTTAAATTCTGAATCTTGGTTCTACTATCAATGCTACTATTCTCTAATACTTAGAAATAATTTGATTGCTGATTTGTATTTCAAGTTCATTATGAATGTTTAATCAAGCCTGCTTATCCGTGATTGCTTAATCGTGCATGAATGTTTATTTTCATATATATAAACTGCTTATAGCATGTATGTGTTACTTACTGAGATATTCATATATCACCCTTTCTTCTTATCTTATTTTTCAGCCGATACGCGAGAGGGGGATCATAGTGATGATTTCCAGGCAAATTTGACTAACTTTTCGCCAGAGGAGTACTATTATTCGGATTTGATCTGAGGTTGAGGAGTGATGATGACTTATTGATTTTGACAGTTATTTTGGTTATTTGGTTTTGATGTATCTGAGAGATTTAGTAATCCATTGATACCATACTTGATTATTGGATTGGATGGTTTTATTTTATTTCATATTTATGATGATGTTAGGTTTACACTTCCACACATTATGTTTCCACACTCTGATAGTTAATGATAAATGGTTTATTTAATTCTTCAGTCTGGTTGTATTTGATGTTTATATTGATATGGGCCCAGTAACACCTCGGATTCGGTTGTTGAACTGGATTTGGGTTGTTACAGTAGCAAACCGGATTCGGGTTGGGTGCCGGTTTTGCATTGACCAGGGTTTGGGGCGTTACAACTGGTTAGTTGCAGCTGTAAGAAATATGAGTATGCAGGAATACTTTGTTGCCATGTCCTTATTGTGTTGTTAGTAAACGGAATCAGACAAATCCCCAAGCATTACATTCTTAAGCGATGGACAAGGGATGCAAAGAATTGGGATTTTTTTGACAAGAACAGATGGATCAATGGAGGAGAATGATCCTAAACTTGAATAAGCTAAAAGATATAAAGATTTATGTTACATGTATATACAAATAATAAAGCAAGCTGTGCAATACCAGGAGTCGTATAAGCATGCTGTTGAATTGGCAAAGAAGTTAAAAGATGGAGTTCGTATGATTGCAATTGGCAAGACATTGGAAAATCAGTCTGAAAAGAATCCCAATGCAAAAAATAATAATGCCGAATCCCAAAATATGGCCACGAACAACATTGTAGGTGGCACCAAGTTTACTGTTTTGGTGCCCATGGGCATGCCACCGAAACGCCGGAAAATTTAAAATGGGCAAAAATTGGGTTTTTTTTTGGATTTTGGGGAAATTTTGCCAACACACCGCCCATTTCACTAATAAAAATTAAATAAATTTGCATTTTTCTTCTCTGTTTCGCCCATTTCGCTCAGCACCCCGCCCTATTTCGCCGAAAAAATCGCCAGGGAAACTACCCTGGCGAATTCCCCCAGCGAAACGCATCGCTAGGGGGAAAAAATCGAAAGTGTGCCGCTGAAACTCAAAACACTGGATGGCACTGAAGGAGCATGCACGGACGGTACCGCTAACAAATGTACTTCTGATGACGGAGCTTTAATAGAAGATGTACTTTCTAAAGTGAAAGGTATTCGGAGGAAGGATAAGGGTGGTCGTGCAGGAACAAGTGTCTGTCGAATTCCAGGAGCACTCAATAAAGCCATCCAGAAGAGATCTAAAAGATCAGAAAATTATGGGAGTCAGTTGCTGTGCAAACCTAAATTTGACCTAGATCACACACGGGGCGCACGTGGGAGTGCGTGCCTTGGGACTTTCGGAGTCGCCACTGCCTGAGAGGTGCAGGCAGACACGGTGATTGCCCTATTCGGGTTTAAGTCTGGTCTGCGGCTTTTCAAAGTTCTAGCTAAGTCCTCGGTTACGTCCGGGGAAGTCCTAAGACACCCCGGCTCGCCCCGTCGGTTTGACGGGTCCCTCGGGTCTCCCTGGTTTTGAGTCAATTTTCACCCTTCCTGGGCCAGCATGCCACTTTGTTTGGTCTGGCGGGACCCTCTGGTGGTGTGGGCCCCTTTTTATTTAGATGAGGTGGGTCGAATTCAGGTCCCATTGGAAGACCCGGGGGTTACCAAGGTTGGGATTGGGGCCCAGTAGGGTTATTGGGTAACCCCTTTTTGGTTTATTTATTAAATTAAACTATTTACACATGCAATGGGCTTAGTGGGCTTGGAATTGGCCCATAGCCAAGGGTCAAGGGGCCTGGGCTTGTTTATGGAAAACATGCATGGTATAGGCCAGTCAAAATGTGGGCCACTCATGTGGGCCCAAGGGGGTCTTGGTGGGCCTATTTAGGTCCACAGTCCACAAATGGGCTTAAAATAACCCCAAATTGCCAAAAATGCCGGTTTAAACCAGTTTGGGTCGGAACAAATCCGACCGGGTCAAAAAAAGTTAATTTTAAGTTATTTTTAAATTTGACTGCACTTGTTATGCGGTTTGGTCTGAACCGCACTGAGTATGTGGTTTTCGTCTGAATTCATTGTTTTGCGCCGATTTTGATCGGGATCACTTTGGGTGGCTTCATAAGTTGCTCGGCAACCTTTGTTGAAGTTCTCAGTGTCTTCCCAATGTCATATTGGCTTCATTTGGCTTAAAAAAGCCCTCTTTTCCTTGTTTTTGTATTCTTCAAAGAAGCCCATTCTCTTCTTGATTATCCATAGCTGTCATTAAGAAAGGAAGAGAGGAAAAGAATTTGGGGATACAAAAAGTTCCTAGAAGAATAAACCCTTTCACAAGACGAGTTAGTCAATGCCCATTGAGATCATGCCATTGTGTATTTTTTTTATTCTACTCTCCTCCCACTTAAAAGACCTTTCCTCCTCATCAAAGAGAGCCCAAAGCCATGCAAAACAGTGGTTAGTAGGGGGAGACAAAAAAATAACAAGCTAGACAGTGAATTTAGAAAAGATCAAGTTTAACGTATATTAAACAATACATTACCAGAAGCTTTCATTACCTTTCACTTTGGACGTGTGTTGTGGTTTCTCGGATGATTTTGGCAGCGCTTCTGCACTCCTGTTGATTCTCCAGAATGGAATAGAAAAGGGGTTCCTCCTCTTTTGATTTGAAAGGGATGAAATGGAAAGGCTAAACAACTATTCAGGGGTATTTTGGGTATTTCGGGGTTTAGTATTGAGAGCGACAGAGCTTGGACAGGGGTTGGGCGTAAAAATGGCAAGGGAGGAGAAGGGGAGAGGCCTGGAGGACCGGCTTTTTCCAAATGGGGGGCTAGCCCTCTATTTATAGGCAAAAAAGTGCCGGAACCGCACTTGAAGTGCGGTTGTGACAAAATTGCACTAAAAAATAAAAAACCGCACTTTAAGTGCGGTTAGCATTCAACACGTGCAAATCTGCCAGCTGTCGCCGTACAGGACACGTGTCCACCTTCTAGAAGATCAAAACCGAATTTGAAGTGCGGTTCAGACTAAACCGTACTTCAAGTGCGGTTGCGCACGTTTTTTAAATTCCGGATCTGAAATCTTTTATTCAATTTGATTTAATTAAAGATTTTTATCCGATTTTCTTAATATTTTATTAAAAAATCTAAGATTCTTTATGATTATATTATTAAAATATTAAGACACTTTTTATTTAAATGTTAAAATATTAAGATATGTTTTATTAAATGTTTTTTATTAATTCATTTTGCTTTTTTGTTGCTATTCTGCCAAACGGGCAATTTTCTTGAAACTTCAACTGCCCATAACTTCTTCATCTGGTGTCCGATTTCAACAAACTTAGTATCGTTGGAATCAACTCGAAACCACCTATCCATTGGGATCACTTTGGATAGCTGAATTGGGGTCGAGTAAAAAGTCAACTTTTCGCTCCCAAAAAGTTTGACCAACTCATAACTTCCTCATTCGGACTCCGATTCCAGCAAACTCAATTGCATTAGAACCGTGTCGAAATGCTTTTTTCAATGAGATGAAGTTTGATGGCCAAATTCACTTGAATCAAAAAGTCAATTTTTTGACCCCCTCAGGGTTTGACTTTTCATTTTTCTTCATTTTAGGGGTGCAAAAATCAGGTTTCTATAGTTGCATATAGATGTTAGCAAACACTACCATAAAAGGGGAACAGAGGGTAAACTTTAAAATTTGGAAGTTGGTACTAGTTCCAATGCAACTCTTACTCTCAATCATAATGTTCAACCGGCTCCATTTGGAAATGAACTATTCATGATAAAGTCCGATGTCCGTTTGAATCCATATACTCCTTGCATTCAGGTATTTGTTGTGTTTATTTTATTATTTACCTTCTGTTGTTAAGGTAGATCATTTGTGTTGGATAGTTTGTGCAATGTACAGCAACCAGTAGGTTTTATGAGTGGATTACAAGGCAATGTGGATGAACACTGTAATGGCTCGACACAAAGCACATATGACTCATCTCAATGCAACCAGGATTCCCTTGCCCAAAGTGATCAACCTTTTACTCAAATGTTGTAGGTGCGAATAGTGGAAGTTGTTGAGTTAATATCTTAATATCACATGTATTTAATGCAACATTTTTATATGTAGCCATATTTATTTCATTTTAGAGCTCAACCAAAAGCAAAGTTTTGATCGTCGATAACTGGTAATACTACAATTTCAACACTACAACTAAGTTCTTAAATTATTTACATGCAAATAATTATTGGTACTCAATTTGAACTGTACTCAATTCTTAACATTGTGTTTCAGTTCCAGAAATTGAGATCCATGGTGCAAGCAAACTTTAAGTAACTAAATAAATATGGAATTTAAAATGTGTGCTAATTCCATAGTGCATACTTATTGTTCATTTACTTATTTTGTCATTTAATCAAGAATTATTTCACTTACATGGAATTCTCACAACTGTTATCTAAGCATCATGGTCATTGATGGGAGGAACAGAGGAGGTGTTGGACATACATAGGGAGAAGCACAAACGTAGCTTTGAAAACATTCAAGTTCACGATGCCACAATCCATGACTTTTCAACTCGTCTGGGCAGTGTCTTAATTGGGCGGATCTATATTTTTTAAGTGCAAAGCTGTGAATTTTCTTTAGTTAATTGATTATTTTTTATATCTTACAGTTGGGGTGGTCTTCATTGTACTTCAAATTTGTGGATTTTTTTTTGTGAGACAATAGTTTGTGATTCACTTAATATTTGAAATGAGAAGTACTTGCAAAGCCTAATACTTCTGAATATTTATGACAGTACTTTCATTGGAAAGAGGTGATATTACGAATCAATGTCTTAGTCAATGTGGACGTGTAATGATTTTGAGATTGGAAACAAGATGCACTAATTTGCCTAAGTCAAGGTAAGTTAAATGAAACACCATATGCATTTGCAAGTAAGTAAAATAAAAATTGTAACTACAAAACAAGCATTTTAAGAACTGAGATTAGTGTTCTAAATTGGGTAAGTAAAACTCACAATGGAGTACAATATTAAATACATATAAAAAAAGACAACATTCAACCACAAAGCTGTCAAATCAAGGCCACAACCAAAAACAAAAATTTATTTCCCCTCCCTGCTTCAGTCATCCTCGATTTTGTCGTTGTCATCATCCTCATCTTCATCCTCTTGATCTTGGTCATAGCGCAATTGAAGTTGAGCCATTGCTTCCTGTACCTTTGAAAGATGACGGCTATGTGTCTCTTGAGTAGACCGAATCAGGGCTAGCACTGCGCATGATTATTGTTGGACTTCATAAATCCTTGACAAATAATCCATAACGGTAGATGGATCAAATGAAGGAGGAGCCGAAGATGAACCAGATTGGGAGGGTCCTGCCCGGGAAGCTGCATCACGATGGTGATGAGGACTACCACCCTGAGTAGCGGTAGTAGAATGAGCAACACTTTGTGCTACGATGGTAGGACCAATAGGAGGTGGAAGCACTATAGGGCGCTCAATCTCTGGAATTACGGCACCAAGTCCATGCAGGAGTCAGTTTATGAGATAACCGAATATAAGTTTTCGCATCCTTTTGATCTCCTCTACAATGTGTAGCATCGAAAAAACTATATGAGAAGGGAGGTCTATTGAATGACCTTGGAGTAATGCATAAATGAATTGAAGTCTTCGAAGTGGGAGAGTATGTAAATGAGCCACCGGGGATATGTTGGTGCTCATAATCCGAAGAATAACCGATCGAGGAGTTGGAAGATTATCAACCACTAGATGGGTTCCACGGAAATACGTAGTACTGTTGTGCACAAAAGATGCCATATGATAAGGTGAAGGGATGTTTGCTTCATGATAGGGATATCTAGGCTCAAGAACTCTAGGTATCCCTAATATCTAAGAGATGACATCAAGGGTGATTGAAAATGTCTAACCGAAGATACACACAGAAAATGCTGGAGGGGTATAGGACCAACCATGCATGTTTGCATAGAACTCCCGAACTATGATGGGTTGAGAATGTAACACCCCGAACCTGAATCAATGCAAAACAGGCACCCAACCCGAATCTGAAGTGCTACTGGGCCCAAAACATCAAATTACTAGACCAATAATATCATTCATTAAACAATTAATATCAGAGTGAGGAAGTTTATCATCTATAAAAACTCAATAATAAGCGTGGATAAAAATCATCCAAACCATCTCATCAAAAATAAATCAAGTCTGGTAAAACAGGTTCTATTATTCTCACTCTCATAAATAACCAATGTCTCAAATAACTGTATTAACCTCGAAAACCTAACTACTCAGGAAAATAATAATCCTCCGGGAGAAAATTTGCAATCTTGCCCTGAGTATCAAACCCTAAGTCCCTCTCTTGCATATCAGCTGAAAACAAAACAAAACAAAATAGGAATGAGATACGAATATCCCAGTAGGTAACAACATGCATGAATAAACAATTATACTTAAAATAGTCATTCTTTCATGCTCGATAAAGTAAACAAATAAACAGGATACAATCTCAATAAATAAACAGTAATCAAATTAAAACAGTTCATCAAGTATAATCTTTTCCATCAACATAAATTTCCAACACAAGAGTGTAATAAACAAGATCAAAACTAATCCATCATACATTATTGTAGAACTCATGAAGACAAGCAGGCCTTTGAAAAGAAACTCTCATTTCACTATGCCACCGCGTGACTTATGAGCAAAGCTACTAAGACCCTCAAACCCGCATAACAACTAAGACAAAAGGCGTAGTCGTCAACTTATTGCGCACGAAACTTACGAAGTTTGGCACGTACCATCCAGCATGCAGCACCTTAATCAATACACAGGGATGGCCGCTTATTCACACATACATGCATACCCTCCAAAACAAACTAACTTGCAAAGAAAGCACGAGCGCAAACTAGGAGTACCCAACCAAAGAAAAACCTCTTCACTCTCAAGCTTAACCCTATAGATCCACATGCAGCTATGCTCGCTAGACACCAACAATAACAACCAACTCCAAACAATATAGTTAGTAATAGTGTCTAGTGTCATATAGGATTTTTTGAAGCTTAAAATCTTTCCAAATATAAGTTTTCAAAATAGTTCAGATGTGAAGATTTTCCTAAAGTTCAGAAATCAAGATACTTTAAAATATATTTTGCTGAGTAATAATTTTTCTCAATCAAATCAAATCAGATAGTGAAATAACCCAAAAATCCTTTTATTTTCAAAGTAAGACAACTCTTTTTTGCAAACAACCCTAAATCACTCATCAATTTGTTTAAATACCCAAGATCATTGAAAACAGTTGTAAACACTCAATATTTGTTGGTTCAGGTATTTTAAATTCATTTAAAATTATTTTGGTATTGAATAACTCTTCAAAATATGAAAAATTAGGTTTTTGTATAGGTCGCTCGACCCTGTTGCTCAGGTGACCTGGTTGGGCGGCCATATATTTTAAAAACAAAATTTTAAATCAATGGGCACTCAAGGTGGGCGCCCAGGCGATCTACTAAGCGACGTACATAAAAATCATTATTTTCTACAGTCGCTCAACCTTGGTCACTCAGGCGATCGGTTGGGTGACTTCCTCCTAAAAATACACAGGCGAGACGCTCATCTAGGTCGCCTAGGCGATCCTGTAAAGCACTTAACAAACAACGATTGTTTTCAAACTCCGAATCAAGTTTTTAGCCAACAACCCATGTTCTATACATCAAAATCATCTCTAATATCTTCAAAAACACATATACATTACTTCCAAAACATGTTAGACGATCAAACCTTAGTAAAACTCAGTTCTTGATTAAACAGGTGTGCTACTTACCTCTATTCGATCAAGTTTCCTTCTTCCTCCTCTTTCCTCTTAGTGTAGATGTTGATCTCTCTCTCCACAGCAACATAGAACTCTTCCTGGGTTGCAGAACACTTCAAGATCAACAAACTCCCCCGTCTCCTTCTTCTCTTCTCTCTTGGTTCTTCTCTTCCTTCAGCCGCTAGAGAATACAAAACAATACGCAATATGATTAGTCGTATTCTCTAAAGTATTAAAACCCTATTTTAATCCCTCCTGATCCTGTGTATTTCAATTTCATCATAACCTATACTACTAACCAATCTGAATAAAAGATAACCTATACTTACTTCAATATCTCATGATCCAATGGTTAGATTTGATTCAAACTCCTGATCTCTTTCATCAATGTGATCACCTATATATATAACTATAATCCATCAATAAAATCCACAATAAAAATACTGATTATTATTTAATTTAAAATTCTGAAAATTCTTGGGGTATTACAGAGGAGGTGTAAGATCTTTGAGCATAGGACCCTAATCCCTAGAAGTAAAAACAGAAGTAATATGGGGATCAAGCTCCTTGATTAGTACCTACTGCTCTAACAGAAGAGGCCGGTCGTGGAGGTAATTACGAAACCTAGCCTACGCATGGCGGTCTAAAAAAATTGACTCATCTAGTGGAGGAAGTGTGTTAGACCTAGACCCACTGGTGCATTTACGTTTTTTAGGCATCTGCAAAAAAAAAAATATATAGAACAATTAATAAAAAAATGCATGTATTTAATTGTAAACAGGACATTGGCATATAGAAAATCATACAGCTATGGGAAAATTTTAATACATGTATTTAACTCATCTTCAATTTCTACATGAAAATCAAATTAACCATCAAGTTATGGAAAAGTATGTTTGCATATAATCAACAACACCCCACCCCCAACATGAAAAAAAGAAATGGGGGGTTTATTGTGTTGAAAACAAGCCAAGTAAAAAGAGAGGAAGGGGAACATGAAAAGGAAAAGATAATTCTTTGCTTTGAGACTCATAATTTGCATTTCCTTAATGAACCGCTTTAAGTGGACATAAAAGTAGTTGTTCTAGAACCCTAGTAACTCAAAAAAAATGTTTCTTAATGATCATTTCTACAAGGGCATTTCAAGTAGAAAAGCTCTAACAGAAGTAAAGGAACAAAGCAAATAAGACAAGAAACTAATGTAACTTTAGGCTAGAAAAGCAAATGAGCATGATCAAGAAAACAAAAAAGTCCAAGAGAGAGAGAGAGATAGAAGGAAACACACGCTCTTTACACTTACAAGCAAATATTATACTTTACAAAACAGACTTTGTTTTTATTTAGAAAAAATGAAAAAAAAAATGGAAGATGCCTCAAGAAAGATGTTAAACACTCCAACCAAAAGAAAACAAAATCGATAGTTTTTTATGCATCACCATCAAGTATAATAACATATAAACAGAACTAAATCAAAACTTAAAACATGAAAAAAAAAAATTAAAAGAAATATCTGCACATACCTTGGACGAAAGCGAAAAGGCCCTAGATCCAATGCAAACAAGAACTTCGAAGACTTGCGTTGATAGCTATAGGAATTGGAAGATGAATGAAAGTGAAACGACTTGGAAGATTGGAAGGCAACAACTTGGAAACAGCGCGATGCGAATAAAAAGCAGCGCGCGAACATCTTTATGGTTTTGTTATTTTTTTTTCGTTTTTTTTAGTTTGACGCTCGAGTGGGCGCAAGTCGCCCAAAAATCGTCACTCTCAGGTTTTCTGAGTTTTTCTTAAATATGCCTTGACTCTCGAGCGGGTGCAAATCGCCCCAAAATCGTCACTCTTGGTGTTATGAGTTTTTTAAAACCAAGCCTTGATGCACGAGTGGTTATAAATCTTCTAGAAAGCGGTAAAAACATTATGGGAATTGGGTTTTCCCGCTTAAGTGGTTGCAAACTGCGCAGAAATCATCACCCTTGGGTTTTTTTGAGAAATCTTAACACATGTGAGGACTTGTAACCAGGCATGCATGGACTTGTAACCAGGTCTGAGAAGACTTATAACCAGGCATGAATGGACTTCTAACTAGGCATGTGTGGACTTGTAACCAAGCATGAGATGACTTGTAACCAGACATGAGAGGACTTGTAACCAGGCATGAGTAGACTTGTAACGAAGCATGAGCATGAGAGGACTTGTAACCAAGCATGAGTGGACTTGTAACTAGGCATGAGAGGACTTGTAACCAGGCATGTAAGGACTTGTAACCAGGCATATGAGGACTTATAACCAGGCATGTGCCAATGCATGAATGGAATCGAATTTGAATATAATTTCTCTGAAAAAAAGTAGAGAAATTATTCGCTACAAATTAAAAGATATAAATAACATTTACAAGTTAGTTTAAGAATATTATCTTACTCAGAATGTTTGTTTTGGTGAACGTATTGTACGAGTAGGCGTCCTTCTGTACCCAATTGAGGACGCCTACGTTGAGAAATATATGGAGTGCGACAACGTCTCGCATGCTGCTTGACGCGGGTCCCCCTTCTTGGTTTGTTTAACTCGGTCCCGGTGCCTTCTGAACGGCTACTGTAGTCTTCTCATCCAATTGCATTTGATCTTCTTTATCTGCAATATTTGATGATCCGGGAGCATCCGTATGATCACCGCTCTTGTGGGTGCCATGATAGGAGGGTGAAATCCTTGCTTTATCAAGCACATCGGGCATGGAAGAGTTGGGAACATCCATATGATTAGTGCTCTCACGTGGCACGTGGATATCTGACGGGCAGACAATTTCCCTTAACTTCACATGATTTACCATCTCGCTATACATGTCCATGATGTTCGTGAGATGACCTTGAATAACTTGGGATACACAACACACAATCGTAAACCAAGTTGATTTGTTCTTAATAAGAAAACTTGAGAAAGGTAGGAAAAAAAAACCAATCTTATAGGATTTAGATCTCCACAGAATTGGCTTAGATCAATGACATCTAGATCACGTGCTTCGCCAGATACTTCATCTTCCACACGACACTCAGCACAGTGCTCAAGCACCTGCAATATTTAACGTTTATATTACCGAGTACATAGAAATGCTATATTATTTGAAAATTTGACAAGGAAACCTACAATAATGAGTTCAGCTCAAATATATATATAACTACTCGTTTCGATAATCACTGAGTGCCATTTCATCCTTCTCCCTTTGGGTAATCAACGCATCAGTCCACGATGCCATACGTGGAGTAGCGGGAGGTGTCGCTTCACCAAAAATAATCCGATTGTAATACAAAAACTAAGCAATAGAGAATTGTCATTAGAACACTCCTTTCAATGGATATAAGTTAGAGTATGGCCAATGCATGTATTAAATATTATACATACCTGTAAGAATAACAAGTAGCCATTGACACCTTTTCGTTTGCCCTTTTGAAAATTGTCTACGTGACGCATCAAGGTGTCCAATAGATACTTCCTCCAATTATATTCTCCTATCTTCTTTACATCGACCAACAAAGGGAGATAGGATGCACTCACATTAATCATTGTAGATGGATTTACTAAGGTGGACAAAGAATTCAGGACAAAAGAACGAATCCACTTATGATCATTCTTTGGGCTCTTCAAGCTCTTCTCAACATTTTCAATTAGGATACTTCTATTTTCTACCCCATAAAAACTATACAACTCTATCATATCGGGCATTTCTGATTTAGATGTATCAACTTTTTTCCCCTTTATGAGTAACCCAATTATCATCTCTACATTGTGTGTCAAAGAAAATACTTTGTACCCCAACTCTGATACATCTTTCCTTAGTATCTACCCTCAGAACAATCCAATGACAGCCGTCGATTAAGCTTTTTCGCCCGTAATTTCAGCAGGCAGTCAAAACCACTATCTCTAAGGCATGTCTCCTAAGAAGCAGTGAAGTCAATGGCGTTCATGAATGCAATGAACCATCTAGGTAAACAACATGTTTGTATTAGGGCCTACCAAAAACAAAGGTAGAAAAAAAAGAATATGTCAGTCTCAAATAATTACCCACAATAATTCCAATTTTAGATAATAAATTCTGCGAACCTGTTTTTTTTTTGCGCGGCCCTTGTCATAGGATAACTTAATTTGTTGTATTCGTCCCACTCATACCGTGAGGCTTGCTTAAATTCTTCTCTCTCGGCCTCATTCATTGACTTCCATGCTACAGTAGCATCTGCGAATAACTAAAACACAATAAATAAATAGATAAATTCATTTGAATAGGATCGACGAAATGCAAATCAACAAAATAAAGGATGTTCCTTAACCGTTACTAATGATAATGCCTACCTGCTGCTTCGTGGGGATTTGTTTCCCTTCGCTACAACTCTTTATTCTTTCATTTACATAATGCTCCCTAAAAAAACAAAAGAAAAACCATGACCAATTATGTATTAACGATTACAAGGATGCAAAAGGAATTACAATAACTGTCATATTGACAACCATGCCCAAACTTATAGAAAGTAAAAAAGAAATTTAGTGGATTGCTTCCATGCTTGCTTGTAGAACAAAACAAATAAACAAATGAAGAGAAAACTTTACCTAAAGTGTAGCCAATTGTTGCGCAGGCTTTTTCTTCCTGTTGATGATGGTTCAGCAGTTCCCATGGTAGTCAAACTTGTCATGCATATTAACAGAGGCAATTTCACAATTTCGATTTCCAAATTCAAGCAAAAATTCTCATTAAAGCAAACAATACCACGTAACAAAGGCATTTTCAAATAAAGACAAAACTCCCATTAAAAGAATTTGGATTTATAACCTTTTAGGAAAGGGTTTACATGTAGATGGAACATAAAAATCTCGCGTGTTTATCATGTTTCTTACTCTATCCTTACAAGAACATTCCCATCCCACCTGCCACAACTAGCTCTATTGTCATGCAATCTCAGTTGTGCATATAGTGTCAACAAAGATATCCATGCTGAAAACATATACTGGCAAAAATTCCTACCAGTCACCCTCTTGTTGTCTTAGATAAAGCTTCTTCATTCACCATTAGCAGAATTTAGCATGAAATTTAGCACTTATTATTATATATAACTAAGAAAGCCTTAGCTCATTTTACCTATAATAGGTGGGTATGCAGTTTCACCTGCTATGAGTTTCAAAACTTGATGGCAAGTGGACAACTTCACCTCTCATCCTAGAAAAAAAAGTTTTGGCAGGTCCTGATATTTGTTTTATTGCTTGAACGTTTCATTTAGAGCCATGCCATACAAGTTAAAATTTTGAGTTAAAATCTATATTTAATAAAGATTCGCAAGGGATTGTTTCAACTTAAGGATTTTTTAGGTGCTCCTAACTTAAATTATGCAATTAGTAAGAGTGAAATCAAGCAAAGCATACATATACAATAATACAATAGAGGTAGTTGTGGCAACTGAGATTTCACTCTTTTTTTTATTGAAATATTGTCGTTTTAATTCATCAACTAAATAACCATGATAAAAAAAATTCAAACATACCAGTGAAGGTCGAATTTCTCGGAGAACTTCTCACTCTCGCGCCCTTTGTTTTGTTCGGACAGATAGTGTAATGGCTTGCAATTGTTGGGTTGGGGAGAAAGGAAGTAAGCGTTGAAGCTTGAAGGCTTTCGTTTTTTGAAAACAACGTGGTTCTCGTGCCCTTCGTTCGAACAATGGAAATGGGTTTTGTTCGTCGGGTTGGGAGAAATGAGGAGAAAGCGGAAATTGGTTGGTCGAATGCTTTGGGGAGGAAGGAAGTAAGCGTTGAAGCTTGAAGGAAATCGTTTTTTGAAAACAGCCTTGTTCTCGCGCCCTTCGTTCGAACAGAGGAAATGGGTCTTAGTTCGTCGGGTTGGGAGAAATGGGGAGAAAGCGGTTGGTCGAATTGGTTTGGGGTTGAACGAACCAGTTGGTCGAACCGATTTGTGAATTAAAAGGGCAGAAGACTACTCCACCGATTTCCTCCACGCGTCGTTTTAAAAATGACGCCGTAAAAACGCCGTAAAAGGTAATGCCGTAGGGGAAATCGGTTGGCAGCAGTGGCACTCACTGGCGGAACCAGGCTATCCTTAGGGGGGGCAATTGGCCCCCCTAAATTTTTATTTTTTAATTAAAAGTATGTATTTTTAATTGAAATTTATGTTTTGCCCCCCCTAAAATTTCTGGTTTGCCCCTCTATATCCATGAAACTTCTATAATTTATGTATAAATATTAATTGAAAATTTTTTTTGCCCCCTCAAGTTTGGAGTCCTGGTTCCGCCACTGACTGGCACTAGCTTCCATTTTCTCCGCCATGGCTGCAGTTAAGCTTCCCTTGCTCTCATCACTCGAAGTGGCACTGTTCTTGCTACTCCTGCTATTCTCCTCAACGAAACTGATTGCTCAAAAGGAAGAAACAGAAGAATCTCCCATCACACGCTTCCAACAGTACCTTCGAATCGAAACCGCTCATCCAAAACCGGACTACACATCCGCCGTCTCCTTCCTCACATCTCAAGCTCATTCCATTGGTCTCAAAGCCCTAACCCTAGAGTTCTCTCGTGGTAAACCCCTACTCCTCTTAACCTGGCCTGGCTCCGACCCTTTTCTCCCTTCTATCCTCCTCAATTCCCATATTGACAGCGTCCCTGCCGAGCCCTCCAAATGGCTCCACCCTCCCTTCTCCGCCACTCGAACTGCCGACGGCAGGATCTTCGCCAGAGGTTCCCAGGACGACAAGTGCGTCGGTATGCAGTACCTCGAAGCAATCCGAAACCTTCGGTTCGTTCACAATTTCGAACCCTTGCGCACGATTCACGTTTCGTTTGTCCCCGATGAGGAGATTGGAGGGCTCGACGGCGCTGCTAAGTTCGCGGCGTCAAAGGAATTTCGCGAATTGAATGTGGGGTTTATGTTGGATGAAGGTCAAGCGTCTCCTGGTGATGAATTTAGGGTTTTTTATGCGGATAGGTCGCCATGGAGTCTGGTTATCAAGGCTGTTGGCATGCCCGGACATGGATCGAGGATGTTTGATAACGGTGCAATGGAGAATTTAATGAAGAGCGTTGATGTGATTACGAGGTTTAGAGAGAATCAGTTTGATGTGGTTAAGGCTGGATTGGCGGCTAATTCCGAAGTTATTTCAGTGAATCCTGTGTATATGAAAGCTGGAATACCTTCCCCCAAGGTTAGAAGCTCAATGACTTTGTACTGTTTTATCATACCTTTCGATCTTTGCAAAAGAGGTTGTGGGTTTTTGTGGTTGAATTGTCCGTTTGAATTATGTTTACATAGTAATGATGGAAAGTGGGGAAGTCACCTGTAGGGATTTGTAATGAACATGCAACCATCAGAAGCAGAAGCGGGTTTTGATATTCGTCTTCCACCTACAACTGATCCAGATCTCTTGAGAAAGCGCATTGCTGAAGAATGGGCACCGGCTACCAGGAACATGACCTTCCAGGTTAGAGGACACACAAACACACCCACATCTACACACTTAAACAGATATATGCATTCATGTTTCTCATCAATGAATTTTTCATATTGCCGATTCCCGTGTCATTATAATTTTGGCAAATCCAAATGGCAGGAATAGTAGTCAAGTTAATCTGGGACTGCAATTATTGGATAATTTTAGATAAGGCATCATATTAATTATATGTTGTATTAAGGTTAGACTATTGATGACATACTTATTGCTTTCTTGAAAGATAATACCTACAGTATCCTTAATTTCACACACATGACATCTGTAAAAAAAGGAAAGGTGGGGTGGGGACTTACTAAGCCAAGGAAGTGTTTACGGCATAAATTTAATGCGGTAAAGGGAAGCAAGAAAGAAAAGGAAAGAGCTACAATCTATTTGAAATGCATTGAGAGAGAGAGAGAGAGAGCAGATGGGGGCTGTCCCACTTTCTCAGCTCAAAAAAATGAAAAATGCTTTGTAGAATACAAAGAAAAAGTACCTCTCTGGCTCACTTTCTCACCTAACCTTTTGACAGTCTTAGACTGAACCATTACTACAAAGCAATGAATGGAAACTAGAGAGTCAAGCTCTTTGTGTGCATTAGTGGCTTTTGATTCTTCCAATTCATTCAACAGAATGAAATTCAGGAAGAAAATCTACTTTAAAGATGTGGGTATTGGAACTTCAGCGAAATCAGGATGTCAATTGGCTTTGGTTCCGGATAACAGGCATCAGTACTGGTGCTAAAGCTTATGATTCCAGACACAACAAGGTATGTAACACGCATTCCAAGTCTCCTAAGGTGATTGTTGCAAGGCTAAAGCAGAGATTTTGTCAATAGTGTAGCAGGTTAGTTGGATTTTTTTTTCTGCTTTAAAAGTTTACTTTAAACAAAAAAAATCAGCTGGGATGACACAGTACCATCTGGATCAAGGCTGATTTCGGCCAAGCTCTATCGAGTTAGGCAATATTTGTATATAAATAACATATTGGAGTATCAACCCATCCCTGATAAGGGCCGGTATCGAGTTGGACCGGCCAGTATGACTTGGTAGCAGCGGAGATTTCAAATCGTGATCTTAAAATGAGGCCCCCTTGAGTAGGGTTGTGAATACAAGCTATCTTCCAGTATCTAAAGGAATCACATAAGAGGAAATTAAGATAATTTTTTCTAGGTTTTGACATCCAAAAGATCATTAAAGCTTCAATGCTGTCTACCAGGTGATGAATGTTCTGCTTTTGTCTCCAAGAATTCTTTTATAAAGAATTTGTCAAGTAGCAAAAATCACACATTTTCAAAGGTTTACTCTTCTTGTACCACCAAATTTTTTTTTTTGATCGGTAATAAAGAAAGATTATATTAAGATAAAGATAAAAAGGAAAGGGTTACATGTACACCAACCAAGGATTCACTTTTTGGTACCGCCAGGCGGTCGAAACGAGATGCTGGCGAAGTGGGCGGAAATCCATTTTTTGGCGAAATTGGCAGCGTGCCGGCGGCACGCCAGCGAAATGGCCTGATTTGTGTGAAAGGGCATAAATAAGTGAAAAAAAATGTAATAAACATGATTTTATACAATTTATATGCAAAAAATAAATATAATAAGGAAGTATTTCATTTAATTTATGAACAAATATAAGCACATTAACATAAACAATTACAAGGCTACAACTACAAGTACATTAGACCAATTTGACGAAATTGACGAAATTTTGACGAAATTGGCGGCGTGCCGGTGGCACTCCAGCGAAATGCTGGGGATACCATTTCGAGGTCATTTTTCGAGCCGCTAAGGGCACGAAAAGCGAAATTTCGGCCAAAATGTCAAACCTTGACACCAACAGTGTACAAGGAAATAAAGGAGCAAAACTTCTTGTACAACCAATTTTAGGATGCTAAGATTTGATTGGGATGTTTTACAAAACAAACTAACTAGAAAGGTTGGACCAGTTGACTCATGAATTGGACTAACCAAGTCCAACTGATGATCATTATGAGATGGGAGTTTTGTATAAATCACTTTAGATGAGATGAACTCTTAGAGAAAGAATCCTATTTGGATGTAAGAGAGAAGGGGAGGGAGGGGAGAGGAAGTGGGGGAGCGAGCTTTAAAACTTTATTGATCAACAAACAATAATTTTTTCATTCTCAGATAGAGAGCTAACTTACCTTTACAACTTCATTAGAGAGCCTACATTGCAAATTCCATGTTGCCTTCTTAGGAAGAGACACCATTATCCATGTCAAGTCTTGTACGTGGAATCTACAGACATCTGCTACAACATTGCATCCTAAAACCACTTATTGATTATGGACATTGTTTTCTCATTTTTAAAAGTCAACTTGCTATCGAGATCTAAGAGAGGCAGTGAAAGAGAAGGGAATTTAGGAATGGCCTTTGCAAAGATGTAGTTGTATGAGTAAGGTACTGTTCAAAAGTAGTTTCTTTGGTATTTTAACTAGTGTATTTTATTATTATGATGCAGAAATAATGATGGCAATGAGGAAAGTGGTAGGGTTTGACCCATTTAGCACCTATGAGGATATGAAGCTTAAGACATGGTTTTTTTTTTTTTTTTCCTTGCAGGCTTCTTTTTGAGTATAAACCGTTCTATAAAATGCCTCATAACTCTATTTGAAGATGACAAAAAACTAGAAGTTATACAGAGACTTGCTTTGCTTAGAGGTGAGACTCCTCTAGCTCTTAGTGTTGGTGAGATTCCATCACTGGCTGGCGCTGAGATTGGTGAAACTCCAATCAAAGCCTAAGTTCAATGGCTTATTGATCAATATTTTCACTTTATTTTTTTTTCTTATTAAAATCTCTACATTCTCGAGGTAAAAAATGTCCAAAAGGGTCCTCTTCTAGGACCATCTTAGTAAAATATTAGACTAGGCATTGCTTTTTTTGAGAACTTAATATGGATTTTAAATAATGTAGGAAAATAGGGAAGAGAAATAAAATAAATTTAAAATACAATTATATACAGAATAGTGAAAGGTATTTGTTATCTCTTTTGTCTCCTTACATTGTGCAAATATGTCAAAATATAGGGATTTTCCTCCTTGAGCATCTTTAGTGTTGATCTTTTGGTGAGTGGCTATCCAACAGTGTCATAGTCCTCTAAGAGCCTATTCAAAGCAACTTCCTAAAAATGGAAGTGTGCTTTTGGTCCATATTCATGTTCATGTTGTCTTCCACTGTCACGCAAGGTTGAAGCCGTGAAGGTGGATTAAACAGCCTGGGAGTGACCTCCTTGAGGCTTTACCGCTGGGACTGTGGCACTTTCACATGGATTTGCTGCCTTGCAATTTGCATCTTTCAATTAGAATCTGCATTATTTTGTACACTTCTCCTCTTCTCTCTCTTGTGCTGTTCAGAAGCTAATTATTTTGGGTTTTTATTCATGTCGTAGATAAATCAGAAAGGACCCTTACGAGACAATTTGGGACAGCCTTTAATGACACCAACCAATGATTCCAACCCATGGTGGTCCGTCTTCAAGCAAGCTATAACTGCAACTGGTGGAAAGCTTTCTAGGCCTGAAATTTTAGCTTCAACAACTGATGCACGGTACATGAGACAGATGGGAATCCCAACTCTTGGTTTCTCCCCAATGACAAACACTCCCATTTTACTTCATGATCACAATGAGGTCTGATGCCATATGACTATATGCCTTCTGTTCTTTATCATCATATATGCCTTCTGTCCTTACTTGGTTTCTTCTGTGTTTTTTCACTCTTTGTGCAGTTTCTGAAGGACACTATTTATTTAAAAGGAATCAAGGTATATGAGTCTGTTATAAGGTCATTGAGTTCCTTTGGTTGGGGTTCGATTTAAGGACTTCTTCAAGTTAAAACTCTGTTGCATAATGGCATTACAGCAAGGAACACTGGTATAGGTATTTATGTTATTCAGATGATCTGCCATGTATCATTTTAATGTTTTAAAATACTGTAATAATATCCCATTTTGAGTACATGTATATATTGTACAAACAAGTGCTCTTCCAGTGGGTTTCCTGGAAAATGATTGGGTATTCTCCAAAGATACAGATCATTGGTTGATGTTTGAAATTTCATAATTCCCTCAAAGAGGAGAAAAAATTTAAGAAAGAAGAAATTATAATGGGGGTATTACTTGGTTTGATCAGAAAGCCTATTCAGTGTTCAAGTTGTGATATATCTATCGAAGGAAGATCACTGAGAGGGACCACATTGATTGGTATTGAAGCATGTTGATATATTCTTATTTTGTACCTTTTTGTACTTGGCTAGCTGTTCTTGAGTGCTAACCTCTTATAATTACGTCAGCCAGAAATAGGAAAAGATTAATCAAGAATGTTTATTATTTGAACCGAACAAGAGACTTGTATACATACCACTTAATCCAGTGATTACTAGATTTACTTTTGAACTTCTTGTCAAGATGCATTGCTTGTAGTTACTTGTTGTTCTATTTTGGATATCATATGCATTTGATATTAGATACCACTTATTTGTCAAATTGTTCTTATAATTGTGACCAATGTGCTCCATTCAAGCTATTAGCCATCCTATGATCTCTGCATTTTATAGGTTCAAAAATAAAGAAGCAACATACTCACATGATAAATGTAGCCGATATGAGGATTTTCAGATGGATGTTTAGAATGGCTGGGGGAAATTAGGGAATGAACATGTCCAAGATATTCTGGAAGTAACTGCCATAAGAATTATTAAAAATAAAAGAAAAAGGGGGAAGTTTAGGATGGTTTGGGCATGCAAAGGAATATCTCTGGAGGTGTCTGGGAACATGTAAAAGGTTCCACGTTGAGGCGCTAAAAGGGCTAGAGGAAATCCAAAAAGAACTTGGATGCTAATGGTGCAACTAATCTTGTGATCACAATCCTATTCTTCTGCATCATCTAGTGGATGATCAAAATTGTTAACTTTGTAGTGTAGTCGCTCTTTTCTACTTTCCATCCAAGAAAGTTTAATTTGTTCCATGATGAGAACCTAGTAGTACGAGTGCATGTTTCGATTTTAACTGGTGGAATACCTAGAAAAGCCGAGACTTCTAGATGATACTGGAAGTGATATCTCTATGTGATTCCAGTGGATGATTAATGAAGAAATAAAGATATCTTTCTTAGCAGGAAGTCTTTTGCTAGTGTTGTGAACAAGAGACTTAGATATTTGCTGCTAGTCTTAGGCATGAGAGTCCTGATTATCAAGTACTTACTGCTATATTCGACTGAATGCCTTAATTTACTAGAAGTTCTCAAGAAGTCCTTGTTCATATTGTTAAATGGATAAATGTAAGAAATGATTATCTCAATCCTACACATATATTTGTGTTCTCAGCATGCACATTGAGTTATGTTACTACATTCTATTTATAGCCTGGGGATCTTTTTAGTTACTATTTTAGATTTCCCTGTTAAGCTCGACTGTGAAAATGCTGATTATTTCATGCATTTAAAAGTTAAGGTTGAGAAACTGATTTTAAATCCAAATTGTGCATAATTATGGATGAATGTGATTTTCAAGCATCTTATTTTGAAATTTCTTAGCCTGTTGTTGTATTGTGAACTGGCATGTCTTGCCCCCACAAATTGGCAAATGTGCTGGTTCTGAGCACAAACATAGTCATATCAAGAAATTATGAACATGCTAATGGTTGTGCTGTCTTTCCTTGTTTTTAAATAAAGCTTTACTATCATAGGCAATTTGAACTACTATTTATAATTACAAATATCAAGAAATAAGTATCTTAATGCAGAGTTTATGAGGCTTTTGTTCAAGTTTTATATTCTTTTTCATTATTTTTGGGAGTAGCTGATGTGGATTCTTGGGAGTGTTTATAAATAAAATGATGGGTTTTAAATAAGAAAACTTTGTTTTTGTGTTTGGGCCAAGTGTTGGTCTCTGGCATCTTATTCTTAGTTTGGGGCTTCCCCATCTACTATTCCTAGTGCATCAAGACTAACAAAAACATTGTGTCCTTGCTTCAGAGTTCAGAACACTGTCTTCACCCATGACTTGTACCATACTCCTTTCAACCGTGCTGAAGTCTAAATTTGTTTTTGTTTTTGTTAATGCCAAGCTGCTCTATATTTGTTTCCATTTTCACCATCACGTTGGAAACAAAACAATTGCCATACTCCCTTTTCATATTTTCTGCTGGTGCAATCATTTTCCTCAAGTCTATGAATGCACCTCTACTTTCAGGTCAATGATCTCCCCTTTATTTAAAAGTCATTGTAAGCAAGGATTGACTTTTCAGTGATTCGGGGTGCGCCGCTAGGCGGCCGAAACGAAATTCTGACGAAATTTCGCTGAAATTCCGACGAAATGGCTCGAAACAGTATTTTTGGCGAAATCGGCGGCACGCCGCCGAAACGCCTTTTTTGATTAAAAAAGATGAAATTAAACTGTCAGAAGGGCCATTTCGCCGAAATTGGCGGCACGCCGACGAAATGCCTGTTTTAAAAATAAAAAACATAATTAAGCTAAAATAACATAATAGACATGATTTTATACAATTTATATGCAAAAATAGATAGAATAAGTAAGTATTTGATTTAATTTATGAACAAATAGTCAAATACAAACACATGAACATAAACAATTACAAGGCTACAATTGTAAGCACATTACATCACACTTTGTAACATGTGTTACATACTTACATGTGTAAAACAAAGTCATAGGCACATAGATTAATAATCATAAAAATTAAAAAGACAAATTGCAAAAAATGCAAAATACAAAGTAGAAGTCTACAAGAGAGTCAAGAGATAAGAGACAAGAGTCACAAGATTACAAAGTACATACTACAAAGATCAATAAGAAGTAGAATGTCTAGAAGGCTGGAAATGCTGATGTTGTTGCTGTCGTCGTCTCTCAAGCATGTGAACATATCGCCTCCATGACGTGCGCCCTGCGTACTGACTTCTGTAACGACGCACAACCTCCTCATACTCATCCTGATCTAAATCCACAATAAAGCCCACAGGAGGACACTCATCATAATACTCCCTCATAATAATAACACCCGCATCCTCATCTTCTTCCTCTTCCTCCTCCTCCTCCTCCTCTGCTACGACTGGTGGAGGATAATAACCATACGGATATGGGATAGCTGGGACTGGCACTGGCACTGGGACATACCCATATCCGTATGCAGCTGGATATGGAGCTGGTGCAACTGGATATGAGGGAAAATCAAATAACCCATAGCTGTCAGATGTGTGAAACTACCCAGGATATGGATATGCATATCCTCCATACTGCCCACTCTGATCCCCATAACTACGTGAAGATGTACTGCTAGATCCCTCCATGTCCATACTCATAAACGATCGAGACATCTCATCCTCGTCCTGGGCACCAATCCTCTCCTTCCCCTTACCCCGCCTCTGAAAAGTACGTGGCTCTGGATCTGACTGATCACCCTGACTGTATCGCCCTCCATGGTGGGTGTCCTGGGTGGCATGTGTGTACACTGCCTCCCCAGTGAAAGGACTAACCCCTGGCCTATGTGATTGTCCTCCACCTCCCTGATGATCATCTCCACCATCATCGTCGTCATCATCATCAGACCCTTCACCATCCCCACTATCTCCATCTTCGGAGTCAGACTCTGTACCCTCAACTGACTGAACTGGGACTGAGGGCGTCGCTGCTGCTGTAGAAACTGAAGCGGGCACTACGCTGGTATCTCTATCAAAAGAGTCAACAGAAGGAAATCCCCTCTCTTCCTCCATAACAGCATCAACATCAATCCCCATCTCTGCTGCGGCGCGAGCAACGACTGAACTTGGCCCACCATTAGGCTCGTCTAACTCCGCAGTCCTCACCCATTCTGAGAATGGGTTGTCTTCATCAATCCGGTTGCTGCATAGGATGTCCAGAGGGTCGTCAACATATGCACTACTACGTTGTGTCTCGATCTCCAGCTGTTTCGCTCGTAATCTCATGTTGTAGTGACAAAACACGAGCTTTTGTAGCTTCTGATAGGCCAGCCGGTTCCTTTGCTTTGTATGAATCAACGCAAAGGTGCTCCAGTTACGCTCGCAAGCAGATGAGGATGCAGTCTGAGCGAGAATCCGACACGCAAGCTTCGACACAGTGGGAGCACAAGCTCCGTACATGGCCCACCACTCGCCTGAAACGTGTAATGATTTTCAATAAGCATAAAATAAATTTAGAAATTCTAAATGATTTACCAAAATGTAGTAAATTACATACATGGCATCATCGTACTCCGCGAGGCAATGGCAGTCGTCATTCCAAATGATTCCATTGCATCTCTAAACTTGATCAACTGCAAGAGCATGTTCAGAATTTAGTAAAAATTGAGGAAAAGATTCCAAATTACAATTGATAGAGCACTTATTTATTATTTATATAGAATTTATTTACCTCATTGCCGAAACCTGCCTGCCCGGTAGAATTGGGATCGAGGTGGGAATAAACCATCAGCACAGCTGTCCACATATCTGCGCGCATCCCAAGGTTGTCCTTGTAGTGATATTTTGGGTTAAAGTAATGTGCTGTTATTGTGTTCGAAAAGAAAATGAGAATTAATAAACAATTTAGCATTATCAAAGAAGTATAAGTATAAAAAAAATCAACAAACCTTAATTAATATTATAAATTAATTACCTGCCAAAAGTATGGGATGATCCATCGATTTAATCCAACGATTATCAATGATCTTGTGGACCCACTGGTAGGACGACTCTGCGGCAATTTGAACTTGTTCTTTCATCACCCTCATGCTCTCATAGATGGAACCGAGGGTCGGGAATGAATCTGTATCAACAATCCGTAGCACCTTGTAAATGGGCTCCAATATATCGACAACTTCCTTCACACCATCCCAAAAGCTGCCACGAAGAACGATATCCTCTACTTCCCTCCCCTTCTCAGTGCGACTATGAGAGCAAGCACCCCAATCCTCACTAGTAAATAAGGTTCTCAATCCTTGCTTGTGTCGGAGCATGCTATCCAAGGCAATATAATTTGTACCAAATCTAGTAATCCCCGGCCTGATTATATCTCCATGACATACTGCTCTTATCTTCGCTAACACATAATTATGATTATAAATAAATGTAGTCAACTTCCGAGCATCTTGTAGTGTCTTCTTCACCCTCTTCCTCTTCCCAATGGCCTCTAACATCAGGTCTATACAATGTGCAGCACAAGGGGTCCAGTATATGGGGTACTTCGCCTGTATCATTTCACCAGCCTTCTTAAAGGCACTCCCATTGTCTGTAACAATCTGTACAACGAGATGTATCCCAACCTCTCTGATCACCTCCTCTAGTAAACCAAAGATGTACTCTGAATCCTTGATTTTATCTGAGGCATCTACAGACTTCAAAAAAACGGCCTTGCCTCTACAATAGACCATAAAGTTGATGATTGACAGCTTCGTAGGGCCTGTCCAACCATCACACATAATTGAAACCCCGAATCTCTCCCAATATGGACGCAAAGATTTAATAAATGTCAGCATCTCTTTCTCTTCATCATCCAAACAAACCCCCATGATCTCTTTCGGTGTAGGAGGTAGGACTCCAACCCCAGACTCCTGAATAACGTCAACCATACTCTTAAAATGCGGAGAGGAAGCTGCATGTGCAGGGATATGGTTGAATATGAAGAACCGAGATATGAACTTACCCATCTTCTTTCTAACTGATCCTCCACTCCAAGAATCTTTCAGCCTCTTCTGCTTCGCATCTGATGATCTATGTGTGTCAGGGTCCACAGGATAATCAGGCATTCTCGTAGAATGAGAACGCCTCAAAGAAGCCGACCCACCAGCCCCAGAATGACCGCCTCTCTCAAATCCATGTCTCTGCATCTCTCTCCGCTCAAACTCTGACTCCAGGGATGCATGGTGTGCTGCTCTATACTGGGCCCTCTCAGCCTCTGTGTCGATCCCGCTAGGGTAGACAAAATCATCATCATCCTCAGCTACCCGTGGAGGCTCTGCTAGTCTCCGTCTGATCTCGTCCTCTATAATATGCTTCGTTTTTCTGCTTTTCACACCAATCTGTAGGTGCTCACACATCTGCTTTTTAACTGCAGGTAGCACTTTATTACAATCCTTGACGTCCTTGGCACCACCTGCCAGATGCATCTTCAGTCTGGATACACCTCCCCCCTTGAATATGTGACCACAGTAATTACATACTGTCTTATTTCTGTCTCCCTGATAGCGGGTACCATGCTGCCATCCAATATCTACTTTACGTCCGCCCGTCTCGGCACCATCACCACCACCAGATCCTGATGGATTCAAATCCCCTGCTGGGTGCCCAGCACTGCTGGGCATCCAGCAACCAATGGGAATCTAAAAAGACAGGCCACATCACCGGCAGCCCTGGCTTGTGTCAGGGCTGCTGGTGATGTGGCCCTGTCCCATTGGCTGCTGGATGCCCAGCAGTGCTGGGCACCCAGCAGGTGATTCAAATCCGATCCTAATGCCATCACCCGCTACCTAATCACCTAAAAACAGTAGGTTACCTGTCAAAGTGTCAATTCCAAATTTCCAATTTACAAACAATTAAACAAAGTATCACTTTAGCATACCCATCTAGAAAATAATCAACTAAAAAAATAAAAGTTTGCACGCCCATCTAAAAATTGGGTGTCCACACTTCACATAAATATAATCCATATTTTTACTAATTTTTTTCTTATTTTCTTAAAATTTTTTAATTTTTTAATGATTTTCGGATTAAATAAACAATTATTTATTCATTTTTTACAAAAAAATAAAAGTTTGCACGCCCATCTATAAATTGAGTGTCCACGCTTCACATAAATATAATCCATATTTTTACTAATTTTTTTCATATTTTCTTAAAATTTTTTTAATTTTTTAATGATTTTCGGATTAAATAAACAATTATTTATTCATTTTTTACAAAAAAATAAAAGTTTGCACGCCCATCTATAAATTGAGTGTCCACGCTTCACATAAATATAATCCATATTTTTACTAATTTTTTTCATATTTTCTTAAATTTTTTTTTAATTTTTTAATGATTTTCGGATTAAATAAACAATTATTTATTCATTTTTTACAAAAAAATAAAAGTTTGCATGCCCATCTATAAATTGAGTGTCCACGCTTCACATAAATATAATTCATATTTTTACTAATTTTTTTCATATTTTTTTTAATTTTTAAATGATTTTCGGATTAAATAAATATTAATTATTCCTTTTTTACAAAAAATAAAATTGTGCACCCCCATCTATAAATTAGGTATCCATGCTTCATATAATATTTCATATTTTCATCCATATTTTTACTAATTTTTTAATAATTTTTTCAAATTTTTTAATGATTTTCGTATTAAATAAATAAATAATTATTATTGTTATTGTAAATTTGTAATAGTAATACTAATAGTCTAATACTATAAAACATTCTCATTATATTATTAATATGTTATTTTTAAATAAATAATTAATGCTTTTCGTATTAAAAAAATAATTAAAAATTATTTTTAAATGATTTTTCGTGTCAAATAAATTAAAAAATACTAATTTTTGGAGAAAAAAAAAAGTAACAACACCCATCGATAGATCGGGTGTTGTTACATAACATATAAAAAAATCAGTACAATCTAAGTTAATTACAAGCATAAAAAAGGGAAAAAACATGATTACCTCAATTTTACACTCTTCAAGGCTTCAAATTACACAAAAACTGATGGAGATTGCAATCCCAAGCTTCAATCCTTCTCTATCTTCGATTTGGAAGAGAATGGAACAGCTAATTTGAAGAAATTCAAAAAAAAAAATTGAAATTTGGGGGTTTTCGAAACCCCCTTCTTCTGTTCGTCGAGATTTCGCCAGTTCTGGCGAAATCTCGACGGCACCTCACCTTTTTTAGGTGAGGTGCCGAGAGCACGCGCAAGTCATTAGTAACCCCAGCATTTCGCTGGCACCTCAGCGAATCGCTGAGGGGCCAAAAAAATTTATATTCTCCCTGCGTTTCGCTGGGATTTTGCGAGGCACCCCAGCGAAACGCAGGGGAGAGGGTTTCAATTTTGTATTTCGTGCCGCTAAGGCACCGAAATACGAAATTTCGGCGGCACCTCGCGAGGTGCCGCCGAAACGGCAAACCTTGATTGTAAGATGGTTTGGTTTAAGCTTTTAATCCCATGGCTTGTTGCCTGCCTTTATTTTGGACATCAATGCGTCCTATGCTTATTCTTAGTAAATGTTGCTCTTATCACTTAGAAACCTTTTTTGTACTTTTAAATTGGATCCCTTCATCCCTTGTCTACTACTTAGGGGAAAGGCACGTGCTATTCACGTAATGATTAATTGGGAGATAAAAGTGAATACAATTAGAAGTAAAAGTGCAGGGCATTTTTAGACAATAGTAGGTAGATATTTATGTGTAAGGAGATGCAAGTGATTAATTGGGAGGGCAACAATTAATAATAATAAAATTAGAAGTGGGGGGCAATTTAGATGGCAAATCTCAGTCGAGAATCTCAAGGGTTCTCTTTATAATAGTATGGATTTTGGTTCGATCATGCTTAGAAGAGCTATGTCTTTTACTTGGGCTTCTAAAGGGAATTTAGTTCCGCATTGAAGAACAAAATTTGGTTCATTTATAATAATTGGGCGAGAATGAGCTGTAACTAAATGCTCAACTTAATTGTAGAACATGTATCTATTTGGCTGTTCTATCTATTCCTTTCTCAGGTAGCCTGGTTTATAAGCTTGATATAAGAAATGTATTTTCTCATGGTGATTTTTATGACGAATTAGATATGAGAAGCAACTGCTAGGTTCCATCACCTGTACTTTCTTTAAGGTAATTCACGCCCAGTGTAAAGAATGTGCAGCCACTGAATCCCTGTGTGTCACCCTCAGGATACAACCCAGAAACTACTGCAGCACTACCTATGTTTCTTTAGACTTTTTGCACCTAAGTGGAGAATGATTACAGATTACATAATAAGTTTCTTTCAGTTTACACACCCTGAACTTATAGAAGACGACGAAGAGGCAGAAGTAGATGATATGAGACAGATATTTTCTTCCCCAACTGCATAATGCAGTCAGTCCTTTGTCCTTCAAAAACTTTTGTCCTTAATTACATCTTCCTTGTTCAAAATTTCAATTTACGTTTTTTCCCATAAAAATAGACTTATGCTAAATTTCATTGGATATATCATAGTAAAGTTATCTTTTGATTGTTTTGTTCCCAATAATCATTCAAATATGTTGCAGGAAAAAAATAAATTTTACCATCTGCAGCTTTTCAAACTCTGAAGAAAATTTTCATTCTTCTTTTTTTTAAACTACTAGCTTATTTTACAAGAAGGAAAATTGAAGGCATCATATCCTTCAAAGTTCTATTTCCCTTAATAAGTTTCCTAATGGCATTAATTGTTATCTTATTCTGTGGATATCTGAATATACTTCAGTAACTACATGAGTAACTCATGCTTCATGGTTCTGTTCTTGGGGAAGCAAAAAATACAGAATTGAGCAAAGAACCGGTTTATTAGAAATATTTTTCTTTTGATTATGGTATTTCTAATGGAAATTTGGTTTTTGGAATGAACTTTTAAGTGTTTCTTATTATTATTTTCTAAATGATTTATGAGATCTAAAAAATATAGGTTTAGGTAATAGACAAGAGACTGGAAAAGTTGAAAAATAACGAATAAATGTACTCAATACTTTGACTTAGATGAATTGATTTATAATTATTAGATATAATTCTCAATCTAGAATAATTTGTTAGATTAGGCATAGCATTTGAAATTATCTTAGCTAGCTGACTTGAATACATTTTAAGTTGGTACCTAATGTAGATGGCCAACCCAAACCTGTTTTGGAATGAGGCATATAGATTGGATTTTAAATATCTGGACAAGATTTACACATTAATGCATGTATACTTAAAGTTGTAGGATTCCGACTTATCTTAAAATGACTTTTTGTATGATATTTATGGTTATCATGAACAATTTTTTCTATAACCCCAATCTAGACAACCTATTTGATTCATTACCATCTACTTTAACTCCTAAATTTTATGATTCTTAAGGCGAAACTTTGTAATAGAGAATGTTTTAGACAGATGATATTGAAGTTCACCTAATATTTTTCAAAAAAAATGCAAGACCGTTCACTCTGGTGCCACTCAGTGGTACTGGAGTGGAACGGATGGACGGATGCCCCATTTCAATAGAGGGCCCACACCCCAAAACACATCCCAGCCGGTGGTTTCATGCACTGAACCATTAGATTATGGCACCAAAAAAAATGCGTTCAACAAATGCACATTTGATAGTATTTTTTATCAGTCAAACTTAAATGATTATTCAAAAGAGTTTTTGTAACTTTAGCTTTATGTATATGAAAATTTATGCTTCAGTTTGGATATGCTTTTAAAAAATTACTGTCAAAAGTAAAAAAAAAAAAGCGTAAAAAGACGTTTTCATGAGATTTTGAGGAAAAATAAAACAGTAGTTTTTTGCATTTTATTAAGGAGCAATGATTTTGTTGCATCTCCTTTGGCTTCAATTAAGAAGAAAAAGCAAATTTTAGAAATGACCAACCAATCGTGCTTTTCCTTTCAAAAGCTAAAAATTACTTTTGAAAAGCAATGAGCCTATATATAAAATTGAGAAAAGTCACAGATCCTGATACCGAGTTAACTCGGGTCTAGAAACTGTCCATGACGTACATTTTGCAGTACAGCCTGTGGAGATCCAGGAGGTTAGTGGATCGTCCTGTTCTTCTGGTCAAACAAACCTTTTTCTTCAGTACAGTTTTTGTACAGCAGGACTAAATACAAAGGCATTTATATGAGCCATAACTGAAAGATACGGTTGTTCGATACGGTGCAATAAAATCCGAATGTAAGTGAACTTTCTAGGAAAATCATAATACTAAGCATTATCTTCTTCAGAATATAAAACTACTCCTGCTTCATGTGACATTACCAAGTTCTATGAACCCTAACACATGATCCTGATACACATATACTCTCTTCTTTTTCTTCAAAACAAGACACCCTTTTCTTTGTATAAAATGCCAATATTATAAAAACAGAGGATCCAATGCTTCTTACCCCTTACCCACATGGATCTTGCCTCTTCAAATCCCAACACCCTTCAAACTAAATTTCCATGCAGCTTCCCCCATCCTCCTCCCATACCCACTTCATCCATTAATATATTTATGAACTCACAGTGTTCATCTACCACATGGTTCCTTTCTCTGCTGATTGGCCCTACTTGAGTTGGCTGTACGTGTATGTGTTTATACGTATTATATTATTTTAGTTCATATTATACATGTCTATGTTATCTGTTGTCTCTTTCATTAATACACAAGGTACGGATGATCATGGGTAGGGACGCGTTCATACGGCGAGAATCAAAGGTATGCCGCTGTTACTCGAAACCGTATGAAAATATATTATTAAGAAATGTAACCCCATGAGGGATTATCTTAATTTTATATCAATGTAATGTTTAGATGATTGTAAAATATGTACTAGACAGAAATACACACAGGAGATAACTATCTTTTCTTATATAGTTAAGAGAATCAAGAAGGGACCCAGTAATCTTGATGATTGAACTACTTTAACATTAGGAAGAAACGAGGAAACATTGAGAAGATTTAAAGCTTAACATGGGGATTCCTTTATTTTTCTTCCTTTTTGGTAGGTAAAGATTAGACTGAGCCTAAACTGTAAGATGAAGACTTAAAGATATAATTGGATACAGCTCGACTATGGTCAGGCCTCCATGAAATGACATATGGGTTAAATTAGAATTGTATCAGTCTTGCTTCTGTTGACATAATAATTAGTAAATACTTGAATTATAGAATGTCAAACCTTGCTTGTCTCATTGGTCAAATTGATTCTCTCAGAAAAAAGGAGTTGGGTTCATGTTGGTTCTGCTATTGGCTATTGCTCAGGTTAGATCTACTCAGAATTTCATATGTATATATGAACCAAACCTTGATAGTTCGGTACCTCAGATCATCCTGTAGCCATGCATGAATTCACTTGCAATCTGTAAAATATATACATTTTCTTTGAATTGTTTGTTATATGTGCCGGTTGAACCGATGCGGCCAGCCCGGTTTGGCTTCAATGCAACAGGATTAAACTATTTTTTGTGTGGAGTCACTTCAAAATTTGGGCTGGAACATGTGAGAAGTCCTCTAAAAAATGCTTCATAGGAAGCATGGCAGCAGCTACCTGTTATTATTGATAAGCATAGTTTATAGTCACCCAAATCAACATTACCAATAGTCTACTTAAAATAATTCAAGGGGAGTACAAATTGATCTTTCTTTATTACAGTGTGAATGAAGGAAGGAGAGGGGGATGCAGAAAGCATGTACGTCTTGACGACACTGTTCCCATTGCACATGTCTCAATAAAAAAGGAAACAAAAAGGGCTTCTTTTTCAAATGGGTACGAGGAAAACCCATGTTACATTCACAGACTCATGGAACTAATCTCCATGAAAGCTTCCAAAGCATGAAGTATTCAGTAATGTTCATTGGGCGAGTAAAAATCAAACTTATTGAAATGAAGTCGGTGTATTCTACGATCAATGGTCATCATCTGGGGTTTGATCTTTGATGAGGACTTTGGGACTGACATGTTGACATTTGTTTCGAAAATGTGGAGATTAAGAGAGGAAGAACAAGACCCAAAACGTCGGCCACAAAGTGTTCGATAAAAGGTTTCAGGTCATGTTGGAATGGTACCAGGTGTTTGATCTCATGAAAAAGAAATGTTCACAAAGTAAAAATCCATGCATGGTTTGGATGTACGGACGCGAAAAGGGGAATACAAAACAAGGTAACAAAAGGCATCTTACTGTCATAAATTAAAGGCCCTTTTCAAAGTGCAGCTAACAAGCTACCCATGAAAGAGAAAGGAGAGAGATAGAGAGAGGGAGAGGAGCTTAAAGTCAAGTTATGCAGGCACAAGTGAGGTAAGAGGCGGTTGCGGGCCATAGGGGCCCGAGTCATTGACGCGGTTTCAGAGCTGCGAGACAGTGGTGCAACAGCTAAGGCTGGCTCCTGTTTTGGGTGCGCGTGTTGCGTGCGTGTGTATCCCGAAATCAATCACCATCTCTGACCTCACCTCTCCCTATCTCACATAAGCAAGTGCCGAAAGGAAGCTACCTTGGAGTATCCTCCTTTATTGTCTAATAAAACCATCTTAATAAATGACCCATTTATCCTTGGATTACAGTTTTCTTGATTCCAATTTTTGTTTTTCTGTTCTGGGGTATGAATTCTATTATATAATTTCATTTTTTGCCAATTTCATCAAATGGGGTGACTTGACTTGCTCTGTAAATCATGAACAATCTAACTAGAAATTTTTTTTTTCCTTCTTGCTGGTCTGTATTTGGTGAACTTGGGATCCATACTGCATTGTCAAGATCTATACTTGCTTGCTTTTGTTAATTAGATGGGAATTTTTCTTCTCTTTTCTTTTCTTTTTAGAATGTTTGAATTACAAATGAAAATAAATATGGGCATTAATAAGAAGGTTCATACCCACCATTAAATGAAGTTGATTAATAGGCATGTTTTTTATGACTTTAATTATTTTAATTTGTTTTTTTTCCTACCATTAATAATGCAATTTCATGTGGTATTAAAGAAATCATTTTGATAATCTGAAGGGTATCGAATGGTTTGAATATTTAGACTATCGATCTGTCAACCATTTTATGCTCATGTGCTTCTAGGACTAAAGAGGAGCTCACTTGGAAGTTGGAACCCTCACCTATAAATAAGCCTCTTCACCTCTTTATGCCTCTCATTCCCTTCTTGCATTCAAAAGAAGAAACAAGAAAGAGAAGAACAATTAACACAGGCAGCAAAGGAGCATCAACACACCATCTTCATCGGAAGCTATTCATCATCCCTTGAGCTGATCTCCTTGTCAATGGTGAAGAAAGACAGCAATATTCAATCAGGGCTCTCCAAGTCAATGCTCTCATCGTCGTCATCTTCATCGCCGCCGTCATCCTCATCGCCACCGTCATCGTCATCTTCAGCTTCAGCTAGGAAGAAGTACAAAGGTGTGAGGATGAGGAGCTGGGGCTCATGGGTGTCTGAGATAAGAGCACCTAATCAGAAAACAAGAATATGGTTAGGCTCTTACTCCACCCCAGAGGCAGCTGCTAGAGCTTATGATGCTGCACTCTTATGTCTCAAGGGGTCTTCAGCCAATCTCAACTTCCCAATCACTTCATCCCATCACATTCCTGATACTGTTATGTCTCCCAAATCCATCCAAAGAGAAGCAGCTGCTGCTGCTAACAACTATTACCATAATGCCACCACTCCCACACTCATCCCCACCACCCCATCATCTCCTTCTCCTCCTCCTCCCTCCTCATCATCTTCTCTGTCATCACCATCGCCGTCACCATCCGATCACGTTGATGACGAGTTCTTCTTATCACCATATTGGCCTAATTGCACTTCACTTGGAGCAGATGATCAGATATGCCTGATTGATCCATGGAATGAACTTGGTGGCTTTCACTCACCCAAGTACATTGATCAAATGTTCAATTCATGCGCCTTCTTTGATCCCTCAACATCAGAAGAATTGTATGAAGAAGGCGATAATGATATTCGTCTGTGGAGCTTCTGCTAAAGAATCCAAGTTCAGCTCAAATCCAATCAAAACTTCCACAAATTTCTTTAATTCATTCTTCTCCAGGGATTTCATTGCTTGGTTGGTGAGATTACTGACAATGACCATATTCATAGATTCAAGTCCTCTATGAATGTATGCGAATTAGGATAAGGAATTCACATTGAGGTGGAGTTTTTTAATCCCCTCATTTGAGCTCCCCATATGTATTGATTTTACAGTTACCTAAAAACTGTTCTTGCAATTACATTCATTTTCTTTTATGTATTGTAATAAAAAGGAAATAAAAAGAAAGCCCTTTTTATTCCTTTATAATCATTAATCTTACTGTAATCTACTACTGTTCTCATGGATCTTTTTGTTTTGAACTGAAGATCAATGTAAGTTCAATCTTTCCATTAGTCTCTTGTTTGAAAAATGCATATGG
This sequence comes from Buxus sempervirens, assembly GCA_947561395.2. Taxonomy (NCBI): domain Eukaryota; kingdom Viridiplantae; phylum Streptophyta; class Magnoliopsida; order Buxales; family Buxaceae; genus Buxus; species Buxus sempervirens. The sequence continues at coordinate 21,954,223 of OX387190.1, read as the reverse complement.
GGGATAGTTGCAGATGACCATGTCAAATGTCTAATAGTCCTTCTGTGTGGTCTTAATCTTATTGACCTTGATGCTGGTTTACAAAATCATATATATATACAGAAATACCATACCACATTCCTAAGAGATTTCCTAGTCATCTGATGATCTGATCCTGCATCATCTTTTTGTTGTGCAAGGATCAGATGGCCGAGATTATTTGATCAAATGAATGAGTTGACCAGGTTTAACTCGATGACTTGCAAGGCATGTCTGTCATAGGGTCCATTCACATTTGATTCTGTTAGAAACATTGTATTCGGACTATCAAATTAAGTTATTCTTTATTGGCCATTCATCCCAGTTTGGATAAAACTGGTGTAGGGAACCCTAGTTAATAAGGATATGCCTTCTGGGGTTCAAGGTAGGACATCAAACCCATATTGGAGGGCCCACATAATGTACAATCCCCACCATAATCGGACGACATTGAATGATCTTCCTTAAGATCACAAAGTCTATTACTAGCATGTTAGCCAAGCACTGTTCTCTTCATTGGAATTATGTAATAAGATGATTATCACAGGCAACTCTCACACCATTCCTTCCTTGGCTCCGTTGGTTTATGGTCTGGATATCTAGACCTGAGGTCACGGGTTCAAAGGATGGTAGGGGGAAGAAAAGAAGTGAAAAAAAAAGAGGTATTCTAAAATACCTCTGTTTTTACTTTAATTAAGATGCTCATATTCATATGATTCAATACTACCAAATTGGTTCTTTGTTTTCTCATGTTACATATGCAAGTAGCTTGTCTTTGGCTTGGCACTCTAATTGCATTTTGTAATCCATTTTATAGAAAAGATACACCAATTTTTAGGATTGATTAAAGAAAAGTCTAATTCAAACCCAAGAAAATTGGTCCACTAAATGTAATGCAAAAGTTCAGGTTTGTGAAATCCCAATTTAAAAAAAAAAAATTTTAAACTCAACTGTTCAGATTATTTTTGAAGTTGAAATTAACCTTTGAGAGGTATAGGAAATAGGTCACCATAGTTTGTAGGCTAATTGCTTTGTAGTGAAGTGCAACACCAAAGAAATTACTAATAAAGAAATTAATATGGCACTTAAGTCACTCCTCCCCACTAAAGCTCCATGTCTTGATGAACATGATGCATAACTCTACCAAGATAAAGTTTGGACACAATGATGGGTCTACTAAGAACATGATTAGAAATATCTTTCATAATGTGATTGGTAAATATTACGATCAACATATTAAAACTCTTTGTGATGATTTTAATGGTGGTGGCTATGGTACTAGTAGTAGTAAGTAACATAATAGTGGTAGTGATGGTGATAATACCGGTGGTAGTAACGAAAGATTAAGTAATTGGATTAATTATATAAGAGATTACAAAAAAGCTGTAAAACTAGAAAAATTATTTCACAGTTGTAAAAACAGATATTTGCGGATTCTAAAAACATTGCTATTTTTTGGATTTCTTTTCTTAAAATCAATTTAAAACTATACTATAAAAATGCAATTTCGGGATTTCTTTTGTCAAAAAACAAAAAACTGTTTTTAAAAGCTTCTGTAAGTGGCCTATTAGTAGGGTTGATCCCTAGGTGGGTTCGGGCCGGGCCAAAGTTCTTGTATAAGCCACAGGCTCTTAGTCCAAACCCGCCCAACTCAAGCATGGGACTTGTACTTTATGACTAAGCCCGTCTAAAGAAAAGATCCAAAAGGCCAAGCCCAACCGAGCTTGCCTGGCTATGAATACTTATACATCTAATTTCAAAAAACACTAATTTGTTTTTTTCTTCTTCTAATAATTGAAAAAAATTGATGCTGGGCTTAGCTAGACAACAATTATTAAAATGCGGATAGTATTTTTCTAAAATTATAAGAAAAAACATGAAATATTACAATAACAAAAGACCAATAAACAGTTTAAATTTTAAACATATACATACATACATACATCGACACACACACACACACCAATATATAAAGGCAATTGTCAAGATTCTTGCCTGATAATCTAGGCTCAAATACCATCTACCATTCTTTCAAGAGCGTTTCACCTGGAGCCACTCAGTGGTGCTAGTATGAAACACACGGATCGATGCCATTTCAAAAGAGAACCCCACACATTCAAATTCCATCCCAACCGGTGGTTTCACGGAACCACCATATTATGGTTGTAGAGGAAATGCTTTCCATTCTTTCTACTCACCATTCCGATTTTGTTTCAAAATCATGATGATGAGTAAATGGTTTAACTTGATTTCCATATCATATTTTAAACAAAAAGCGGGAACTGGGTAGTTCCCATCCCGCTATAATCTAACGTTCCAATTTCAATCTAGAAATTCCGATTTTGTTTCAAAATTAGAAATGAAGAAAAGAAATTCATCGGAGGATTTGCTTGTTCAGTTGGGGTTAGTTCAGCCATCCAGGCGGAAGCTCTCGCTGTATATGAAGGAATCAAAATGGCACTTGCAAAAAGGTTTCCGTATGTTATTCTTGAAGGAGACTCCAAGACTATCATTAACCTCTTGACTACATCGAACCTGATCTATCCTTGGCATATCAAAGGCCTGCTCTCAGAAATTAAAGTACTGAGTCAATCGTTCTCTTCCATTCAATTTCGTCACTGTTATCGGGAGGGAAATTCTGCTGCGGATGCTTTAGCTAATTTTGGGTTAGATAATTACTCATGTACTTGGCTCTCTTCTCCCCCTCCTCAGCTTCATTTTGTACTTCTTTTGGACACCCTTGGTTTTTCTACCCCAAGGTTGATCCCTGAGTAATCTAAGGGTTGTTTTTCCACCCAAAAAAAAAATCTATAAATTCCGAGCCAATCTCTTCTCTTATTTCCAGAGAACGATAAACACGCTTAGCCACTACTCAGTCAGTTTGAAACTAATTTAATTGTTATTGCTATCTATGTTATGGTGCTTTTAAATCCTATTGTTTTTTTAGTTTCTGATACTAATATAATTCCACCTATTCCTTTCTTACCACAAATAAAATCCCTATAAATTAGGATTATCTCTCCATCCTATTATTAGTGTCCTATAGCAAATAAATTTCTCATATATCGATCCCAATTATGTATGGATTAATTAGATATCTTTAAAATAAATAATTATTTTTAATCTTTAATAAATAGATAAATATTTTCTTGACACCCAAAATCTATATATAATAATATTTCCTTTTCTGAAATATAATAAAATTATTTTCTAATAAATAATGACATTAATTTCTAGCGAATTAAAATTTAAAAGTTTTATGTAACGTGCTTTCTTTTAGCAAGTTACATACATTTAAAAAATAATAATAACATTCTTTACAAATTAGTTATGCCACGTTAGCATAACTAACCAAATTGAATGGAATGCGATTTATTTTAATGTAGGATGTTTTTTTAAGTGGGCCCCACAATGCATGCAGTCTCCTAATATATTTATATTTATACTACTATTAAAAGCATGAACTACCTTAAGTGTTTTTAATTTTCACATGCCTAAAATGTCCTTCCTTATAATCTTTAATTCTACATATTTAACATCAATTAAACATCTAAACTTCATTATTATTGTCTTATAGAGTTTTTCTCCAATAAAATCCTACCACATTACAACTCTTCTCCAATAATTATCTCAATAAGTTTTTCTATAACAAAAATACACTTTATTATTGCCGTATTGAGAACATATATTGTTTTTCAATAAAAATACACTTTTTTATTGCTATATTGAGTTCTTATTGCCATATTAAGTTTTTATGTTTAGTAGAGTCAATATTTTAAATAGAAATCCTACCCTTTCTATTTCAATATCCATTTCAAAACGTAGGGCTTTCTCAATTTTCATTTTGAATCAATCGCCAAAGAGAGTGAGGTTTTCAAAGCAATAGACGTAGGGCTTTTGATTTTGAATCATTGCCAAAAGACGTGAGAATTGTGGTATCAAACAAAAGGTAAGGAACCAAATCGGTAGCAATGATGAGGATTTGAGAAGAAGCATTAGTTTAAATATTCACCAAGGTTTCCCTACTGTTGCCTTGAAACCGCTTTCTATTAGATGCCTGAGGCATGTGCTTTTAACCCATTAGTGATCCAAAAATAAAAGAAAACAATAAAATTTATATCTATATACTACTATTAAAAGCATGACTACTTTAAGTGTTTTATTTTCACATACATAAAATGTCATTCCCTATAATCTTTAATTTCACATATTCATCTATTTAAATTAGATGTATATTAACAAATTAATAGTAGAATTTAATTAACTAAAGAAGCTAGAAACGTCAACTAACTAAACAAGATAAACATCAATTAAAAGATGGGCTTCAATTTGCTGACAATGAACGTTTCCAAGATTTTCTAATTGAATCAGATTCTAAAGTTATTGTTGATGCAATTAATCATAATACTTCTATTCCGTGGAAGTGCTATTTTTGGTGGAAGGAAATCCTTTCAAGATTAGGCAAGTACAACAGAAATATTCAGCATGTCTATCGTGAAGCCAACTCAATGGCTGATGCACTTGCTAATGAAGGATGCAACTCTACTCAATTTCAGATTTTTAATTTTGATTTTGTTTTCCTTGTAAAAGCTAAACATGCTTTATTTCATGATAGAACAGATCTTCATAGCTTTAGATTTTAAATGTTGGCTTTTTCTTGTAATCAGCTTCTTTTTGAGGGGTAAGGTTCTTTATGTCCCCCCCTGGCTAGGTGTACTTATTTTTGTTGAATCAATCTACAGGTCAAGGTCTGTCTCAACCCTCCTCCCTCCGATGGAGTGCCACTAATAATAGTGGGTTTCTTCAAAAATAAAAAATAAAAATAGACGTCTACTTATATTAAATGTTAATAAAGTAGATAATTATATTAACAAAGAGTTTTTTTTTTTTAGTATTTGTATTGAACTATTAAGTTTATTAATAATTATATTGGATGTTAATAAAATAGATAAGTATTAATTCATGTTAAATTTACATTAATTGTAAAATAGATAAGTATACAAGAGAGACATATAATTAATTTCAATATCAATTCTTGTAATTATTACCACGAGTCCTATTAAATCAAATTTCTTCTTTGATATTCAACTACATAAAAATAAAAATAGATAACAACTACCATTATTTATATGATAATTCCAAACGTATCTAACTAAGAATTTTAATTAAACAATATAAACATTAATTATAAATTAAATAATGTAAAAATTAATGACTAAAAATAAGCAGAGTTTGTGATATGACCCAAAATTAATTATTAGAAATTATAGTTTAATGTAATAATTCTTAATTCATGATTTCATGATACTATAAGATTCCTATGTAAATAGAATGAAATTTTCAAAACAGCAAAAAGAAAATTAAAATAAAATACTTTCAAGCACGAACTATTCCAAAATTATTTGACCTATTTAAATACCAGGCAAATAGAAAGAAATCTTCAATAGAAAAAAAATGAAAAAAATAAATGATGTTATATTATGATAAGACTTTTAGTAATAAATAAAAATAAACATTTAAAATTTATTTATTTTATTATGTTGATATTAAAACATTTATAAATAAAAATATACACATAGAGGTCTTAACTAATTTTTTAGTAACAAATAAAAATAAACATTATTTTTTAAAATACCAAGCACATAGAGGTCCTAACTAATTTCCTTAAATAAAAAGACCTCCAAACTTTTAAAATGAAATATAGAAATCTACTAAAAGTCAAATAAAATTGATACAATAATCTCATGAATCTACATAAAAGTGAAAATAAGTTCCGAAAAAGTAAACAAAAAATATGTAAATCAATCTAAACGTCCAATGCACGTTCGTGATTGCTAGTATATATATATATATATATATATATATATAGTGGGAAGAGGCCCCTTGGGAATCGTGCCAATATTATGTACACCTTTCTAAAAAACCTTACAAATCATTCTTAAGATTCTTTAATAAAGGAGTATAATAGTCATAACTGCCTAATTCCTTTAAAACTTGAGCGGTTTTACAATTGTTCCCTTTCTTATTTTTCTACATCCGTGCAGTATTGCATGTGTAATTTGTTAGTGTATATAACATCGGGCTGGACCGGGCTGGCCTGTGGTTTCTCACACATGACCAAGCCCGTCCAAACTTTTTTTGGGCTTTTCAGAATCAAGCCAACTCTATGGTCAACAAATCCATGAGCAAGGGTCTTCCACAACGCCGGTAACTTCCCATGAACAGTTGAACGCCCTACCAATTAGATCTGTGAAATTCTAAATTCTATTTACATTTACACCCCTGACATTCGGAAAGGGCCTGTAACTATTGGAATTTGGAAAGGGCAGACTTCCCGACTATAGACGTAGTTGAGGGTCTGTAAATACGGGTTTTTTACAGCGATCTTCCATTTTCCGGAGTCTTTCAATGTAGAGAAGTCTGAGTTCAGAACATTGATTTCTCATCACAAAGAAAGAGTTGCAGAGAAGTGGTTAGAGTTAATTATGGGCTATACGAAGGACCAGCTGCTTGCTCGTTTGGAGGTTCCAACCAATTACCCTTGATTTATTGGCATCTGAAGACTTTCTTTGTTCTTTAGCGGCATATGGATTTCTATTTTGCAATATTGACTATTTTCCTTAAAGTATGATCGCATTATCTCTTTTGGTTCTAACCCAATTGCCTTTTCGACTGCTTGATCTCTGGGTTCTCCTGTTTTGATTTTGTGGTTAATATTGTCATCCGAAAATCAGTCGGAATATCATATAGGAAAGAGAAAGGGAAGAAAAGGAGACAGTAAGTGTCTAGGGCTTTTGAGAGAAAATATCAGTTTTTGTCTATTAAATTCTTATATGATTTGGACATTTTTATTATAACCCAATTGCGTTTCCGATGGATTGGTTTCCTGGTTTTCTTTGTTTTTTTATTTAATTTATATTTATATGGGTCATACGGGCAAATCAAAAGCATTCAAGTTGAAAGAAAGAGAACAATAAAAGGTGATGAAAACGAAGAGTGAGGATAGTGTTTGACAGAGGAAAACAACTTAAAAATCTTAACAGACAATAAAAAAAAGCAAGAGAAAAGAAAGCATGATATGTTGGTTGCTGCTGATGCTTTCAGTTAAAACTAAGCCTGTAATAAAATTCATGTTATTTAGTATCTTCAAGCTCAATTGGATTATGTATTTATATATAGGAATACAATGAGATCCATACATTTGGTGGTTTGTTCCAGCACGGCTTGATACCAGAGCTGTTGAAACACAGTCGAATTAAATCAGCATTTTTGCTGGGCACCTGCCTGGTAAAAACTTTGTATAATTATATTATGATACTATTAATATAGAATATATGTATTAAACTTAAATATACTATTAGTAGCAAAGTAATAGACAATAATAATTTATTTATGTAGGTTAGAAGTAACTTTCATCTGCAGATTATGTAAGAAGAAACATCTGTAATGACCTAATCATAGATGTAATAAGGAATGGAATAAATTGTGTAATTGTTTTTTTAAGAAATGATAGTATATGAATAAGGTTTTACTATTTCTATTTCCGTTTTTATTGATGCAAATGGATGGGTTTGAGAACTCCCTATCACAGGTTTGGTAAGGCTGATGGGCTTAAAAAGAAAAACCAAGTTTTACGTCAATCGCACCCCCCCAAAGCAATTTCAAGCTTACAATCTGTTGCCAAACACTCCTAGGGTGTTTCTATAGTGTAGTTCTAAAGAAACCACGAGAAATTTAGCTAGGTCTGGTTGGTGAGTTTTTCGAACCCAGGGATAAACAGGAGAAAGGAGGAAGCATGAATTTTGCTTGTTTGGCAAAATTCTGAGTTAAAAAGGAAATGTTTAGCTGAATTCTTTGTGAAATCTTTCTCGATTTTGGTGAATAGTTATAGATCCTTCTTGGCTCTATACACTTCCTTCTATGCCTTTTTCTCCCCTAGCTATGATTTTACATGAACTAATACTTCTGCATTCATTTAACATGCCAAAACCCTCTTAATGATTTGAGGACCGTCAGGAGAGGAATAGGTGCATTTTTGAGGATCCTCAGGAGACTTTGCCGGTTATCCAGGAGGAGATTTTATACCTTGTCTCTTCGTGGGCAGCTTTGATTGCTTTGTTTTCTGGATTTTCTTGTGGGGATATCAGACTATGTTGGGTTTCTTTCTCTATGGGTTCGAGTTAGTGATTCATGTAGGATGCAGGTTGGAGAGGTCCTCATGTCCTTGCTGAAGGCATTTGTTTGATCATGATTTTTGAACGTCTTGTTCAAATCATGGTCTTGGCCTTTTAGCTTTGACTAGGGCACATATAGGCGGTTTTTGTGGGCTTTGTTTGCTTTTCGGGTTGGGGGTTTTTGGTGGTTTCTATTTCCATCTACTTGATTCATTGTACCATTGTATTACTTTCTATTTCACACATATATACATATATACTCCACTATTGAATAAAAAAAAAACCTCTCGATGATTTTCCTTTTTTTATTCTTTATTTGGCTCACTTCAGGACTCTTTTAATATGATTATTTCTGGTCCTATCTTTCTTCTCTTCTAGAGTAATATAACTACAGTCTTAACTCATCCACATGTCCTATGATTTTACTGACTTTTAGTTGGATAATGTTCAATTGCATAGTGATGTATTGTCCCATTGTATTCAATCAATCAATCAATAACCAATTGCCTTATCCCAACTAATAGGGTTGGCAATGTGAATCATGTTCCTCAATCCTAATCTGTTGAAAACCATATCTTCAGGCAGAGATTATTGCTCAAAAATTTCCTTTGAATTAATCAGAAGGTGGTGTTTTTATGGTATGATGAAAGTTCATCTGCACTCTAAATGCCCAGAAGTCAAATTTTCTTGTTAGAAGTCAAATTTGCTCCATAAGGGACTTGCAATCAAATGACTTGTCTTGCTTGGCTGGTTCATTGGGAGTTACTACTTGCTACTTTATTCTTACCTGATTTGTATTTCTTGAATTATCTTTTATTAATCTCATTGGCTAGTCATAAGCCATTGTTTGATTCTTTTGGTTTGCTTCTTTTATATTCAGTCTTACCATCAGTTCAATATATGTTTGGAAATGCATTAAATTTGCAGTTTTGAGAATTTTGCACAAACTCCCACACAATAACAAGCAGGGCACACACATCCACACATGCGCTCACTTGGACACACGCATATGCTTTCTAAATTTTTATCATTTTCTTATCTAAAATTTGCTCCATTTTTGTTGTTTATGGTCCAATATTCTTGAGAGGTGACAAGGTGCTTGTTACCACTAATGCATGTATAATGTAACTTTTGAGGGCTTAGGATGTCAGGAAAGTTAATGCTTTACTTGCTGCATAATCAACTCAACCTTGATTTGATTTCTCAAATATGTAGGTGAGAAGTGCCTATATATATATTCCAATATGGCACAAGCTTTGTCAATATTGCTATGTTTTTAAATGGTGTTGATTTTTTATTATTTTCTTTTACAGTCATTTACAATTCATAAAACTGAAATATTAATTTTGTTACTTTTAGGAGCTTCAAATCAGTTTTGCTTGCTATGATCATCCTGTTGTACTAACAGTTGAAGCTCAGGTAAATAAATGCAAGAATCATTGAATTTCTCTTCTTTTATATTTATTTTTTATTTTATTTTCGTATAAGGGAAACTATTCCTTTTTATTTTATTTTTCCTTCTCCTTTTCTTCACTTTTCCTTTTTATCAGGCAAAGTACGTTGGGCATTTGGGAGGGGGATTAAGTAAAAATTTATTTTTGAAGGTAAAATATTAATAGGATACCATGTTTTTTTTCTGCCAAAAGTGATTTAAATATTGTTCCATTTTTCTATTTTCTTGAACTGATACACCATGTGTTTTTAATGAAGGACAAGAAAAATCGGTTCTATATTGTTTCTGCTATGGTTGGTACCACTGTGGACTTGAAAGGTATGTTATATCATTATCATTTTGATAACTTCTGTTAGATTATAAAACCTAAATGGGGTGTTTACAGATGTTACTATGTTTTACAATTGTCATTCTTTAGCTGTATCTCAGTTTTTTATCTTTGTTATTTCACTGAATGTTCATTGGAGTTCTTATGATTTTAAAACTGAGCAGTTTTGTCCCAGCGGCTTGGTCTGGGAAAAGGAGGTTTGAGAATGGCTCCTGAAGAAGCTTTGAAAGAAATACTTCAGGTGGTTATATATGTTTCTTAGTTCTTATGATATGCAGAAGTAGTCATTCTAAATTTCTAACATTTACAGTAGTGCTGATTCTTATTTGTATGTGCCTCATAATATTTTTCAAGTATAAACATTTTCTGAGGTGTATACTTTTAATCTTACATGCTTAAAAACTTTGCTGTTCTCATATGAATTCATTTTGGATGGAATCCAAGAAAATTGCTTAAATGTGTATAAACATTGTTTTAAAGCTACCCACCCAAAAAAAGTGCTTAAATGTGTATAAACAATGGTATAAAGGATTGATGGTTAGTGAAGTCCACCCGAAAACTAACTTTTTATAAACGGGTTGAAAGTGAACAAATTTGCAACTGACATGCAACTGAACAGTCTAATTTAAATTCTCTAAACTTGTGGGGATTTGGATGGTTGGAAATTGCCACCATGAATCACACTGCTTTTACTCAGAGGCTGCTCTTTCAAGAAAAGTCATTCCATATGCGTGAGATTCCAATGCTTGATTTCTATTCTTGTTGTGTATGTTTGTGTACTATGTAGCTCTGTATGTGTGTGTATTTCATGAATAACAAGGGATTTTATTGGGAAAAGGAGAGGAAGATATGACAAAAACAAAGGTAACAGCCACTCAAACCAAGTAGAGCTACCTAAAATGAGGTACAAAAAGAACCAATGAAAACGTCAATGGTTAAAATACCATCTCATTATGTGACCTCATCTACATCTCCATCATCAGGGTGTCCTCGAATAAAGATCCCCATAACTTCCCCCTTGGCATTGTACTGATAGTTCACTGGCTGATCTAGGCACATGAGAGAGTGAGATATCCAACGACCAAAGATCGAACCTGCCCGACAAAGTTTATAAGCTGCCAAAAGATCTTACATCTATCAAATGTGTGATCAAGGCACTTATTGTCTTTAATTGCATTCTTATCACTGATTGGACCTGAAAATGCAAATAAAATCGATTCCCAATTGATCTTTTTAAGTACCTATGATACTCAATGGTCTTGAGTTGTTGAGAGATTTATCTTGATCATGCCCTTTTAAAGATATCTCCACAAAAATGCATCTTGCAATTGTTATGGATAAAAAAGATATTATCACCAATTCTCTAGTTATCTAACTTATCTTAGATACTGATAAAACTATTACACTCTAGAATGCAAACCCGTAAAGGAACTGCAGTCTGCAAAATTAAGTAATGAATAACTGCCACATCTTTTATTATAAAAATTCTCTTACTTCACTTTCTTCAAAGAGACCATAAGATGGCAAAGAATAGGCTATGGTATGCCATATTTCCTCTCTTCCTTAGAAAGGGGGGAAATCTCTACTGAACAAATAAGTCTACAGTACATAACCCACTCTATCCCAGTCAAGGAAAGGTAAAAGCATTTTCACTTGTTTGGTCATGGAACAATGAAGCAGTAGATGCTCAATTGAATCCGAATCAGCCAAGAACATAAGACTTAATGATATAATAGTAGGATATTTACTTCTATTTTAGAACATATCACTTTTTTTAATCCTTTGCAAAAGTGCAATCCAGACAAAGGCTATAATCCTAGGGTCTTGGGTTTCCTAAGGAATTGAGGGCATAGTGCAAGAAGGTGATCACTATAGTTATAGATGGGAGGAAAATAAACTCTGTTGGAGAAGACTTGATTGGGATTAGGAATCCAAATGTATCTAATATATCAGTATCAATATAGGCATCTTTTTGGTGCGTACATGGTTATTCTTGCTCAGCAAGGTCTGTTGTCTTAGATCCTATTCAAAATTTAAGTTCCATTTTCAAATTATCTTAAGCACGACTGATATGTATGAGGAAAAATATAAGACATTAGGATCAACCCACTAAAATTTTACCAAATATGGATGCATGGTCTAGATCTCAAGCTAAAGTGATCAAGCGGATAGATGAGTGGAGCTAACATTGGTCCTTATAAAATAGATACTATATGATAATCATAAGAAAAATGTCTAACAGATTTCATAAAGCCTCTCACAAAACAAAAGTTCATTTTTAAAATTTCCTTTATTCACAACTAGCTGCAGCCATTCCAACAGCTTTCCAAATAAGCATATCCCTTTTGATATAAGTAGATTGCCACATAAGCACCTTGTTGGTAACAATATTTGGAAACAATTAGTTGTAAAATGGTTTGATTGATAGCTCCTTTAGTGAATGTCTAAATATACACAATAAAACTTATTGATATAAGTAGATTGCCCTCTACCATGATTAACACTGTAAAAAGGTGACAAATTTACTGCTTTTTTGGAAGGAGTTGTATTAGTAAATTGGCCTTATTTTCTGCTTAAGTAATCCTGTCCCTGAGAGCTACTATCATTGAGTCTTGTTGGATCCAATGTCAGATTCTGTTGATAGAAATTGTTCTCAGCTCAATAAGGAATGTGGGTAATTGTCTTGTTGCCCAAGATGGAAAAGGGCATACTGGAAGTATCATCTCCTTGTTCATGGATCAGCAGGGAATAGAGCTTATTTTAGTTTCACACAGTCATTGTTACTTGATTGTCTGTTTGAATACATGTTTTCTTTTCTGACGATGAAAATGATCTTGACTAAGAGTGTAATATATGTAGCATTTCACGGTCTATATCCTTAAGATTGATATTATTCTACTGTTCTTACATTATTGCATTATATTATTTTTCTAGGTGCCTTTGGGTTGCGTTACTCCATTTGCTTTAGTGAATGACTCTGCAAGGTATGTGTTAATAACTTTTGTCATATGATGTTATCTTAGCTGGTTCTTTCTTTTAGTTTTAGATGTTGATTTCCTCTCTATGTTGGTTAATGGTATCTATTACCGACGTCACTTGTTACGTATTGAAATATATATATTTTTTGATCGGTAATAAAAAGGATTATATTAAGGCTCAAAAAAGCAAGGAGTACAGAGACTAGACAGTACACATTGGTGTACATGAACCAATCTACAAATCACAAAAGTTCCCACACTCAAAAAACTCATGATGAATCAACCCTTTACAAGATTCAGAACTTGATGCCCAATACAGTAGGAAGTTAAGAGATGATTGTACTAAACCCCAAAAGGGACTAGATGAATCTTCGAAAATTCTTTTGCTTCTCTCTTTCCAAAGTGCCCAAAGAATAGCCGCCGGTGCCAAATTCCACAGTACATCGTACCTCAAAACACTTTTGCTATAACCCCATGACTGCAGCACTTGAATTAAATCTCTAGGCTACACCCATAATTTGCCAAATATTTGTAGGATAACAGACCACAAATCGTGTGCAACCTTGCAGTGGACAAACAAATGATTTACAGACTCCAAATCAGATTTGCACAATACACATCTGTTTGGGATATGCCACCCCCTTTTCATGAGGTTGTCTATTGTCAATACTCTCCCCAATGCTGCTGTCCATATAAAGAAACCAATTTTGGATGGAAGATTAGGTTGTCTATTAAAATATTGTGCTACTTTTTGTCTGTTGATGGCATATACCAGTAGTAAACATGGTTTTAGATTGTATAATGTCAGATTGATTTTCCTTTCAGTCTATGAACTGACGTTCACTTATACTTCAAAAGACTTACAATTGACTTTGCTGGAAATGTAAAACTTTTAGTAATAAAAGAGTTTGGTGCAAGTAATAAGATCATCCAATATGGGGCTTTTACCAAATGCTCCTCTTAAAATCTTTTAATCAGATTGATTGCAATTCATTTTTAAGTTGATATTTTTTTTTTGTTAAAATGAATCACTTGGTTTCACTTAGCTGAAGAGAGAACGAATTTCATCCTTCTATATGTGAATTGGAATAATTTTTTGGGATGCATAACCGAGTTAACATGATTTCAGTATAAGAGTTTATTCCTTGTAACCATTTGTTATTTAAATCTCAATGTAGTGGAGTTTATGAAGTGCATCTTATGAAATAATATTGACCAACAAAGAGCCCAATTAAATTCCCCTGTTTTGTCTTGTTATATAACATTGGAATAATGCCTTAAAGGAAAGAGGCATAGAAAATCGGACCGGAAGTGAATGTTATGGAATTTGATACCCTCCGCAATTGTTTCGATGTTATGGGAAGAGAGGAATAAAAGGATTTTCAAAGATCAATATAACCCCAAGAGAGTCATCCTCCTTTAAGCAATTAGATTTATCCCTTTTTGGTTGTCTAGTGTGGAATCGTGCAAGGAATCGGATCCATATGTAGTGATGTACTGTTCTAAGTTTCTAACTTTGCTGATCTGTGAGGGAGGTTGTCTGGGGTTGTATTGGTGTAGACTGTTAGTGTATATTGTTTGTTCTGGGCTGTTTGCCTTACATCAATAAACTTTTCTTGTTAAAATGATAAAAAAAAAAAAAACGTTTTGAAACATATGAAATCTTTATGGTACAAATATTTTTTATTATATATACTTTTGATATTAAAACACTTTAGTGTCTATAAACTTGAAGTCTACACACGGCTAAAAGGCTTTTGATTTTATAGAGCCTCTTTGGGTCATAGTTACCCAGTTCATACTTCCAATTAGGAATGCAACTTAGGCCAGTTCAAACCTAAAGCTGATTGACTCAGTTCAAACAAAACCTTTGTTTGGTTTGTGTTGGATTTCTTGATAATTAGTTTGTTTTGGGTGCTAAAATTACTAAACTGAATTTGATTAGTTTGGTTTTGGGTTGAAACCAAGGTTGGAAATTCTGGATTTCGCAGCATGCCAAGAAATCTAGGGAAAATAAATTCCCCACAATTTCCCCATCCTGGGGAAATCTGAGGAAATTTCATTAGATTTTGCCAGCATGCTGCCAGATTTTGCCGGCATGCCTTTACATTTCATGGCATGTCAGGGAAAAAAGTGAAAAGGGTCTGTACCCCTGTTTTGGTGCTGCCAGACAAAAAAAAAAAAAAAAAAAAAAAAAAAAAAAAAAAAAAAAAAAACGAAATTTCATTGGCATGCCGGTGAAATTGTAAACCATGGTTGAAACCTTTTTTCTGAATCAAAATCTGAGTTGTGCTTCAAACTGAACGAAGCAAACATATTCAAACTGAATTATGGTCTAAATGTAGTTAAGATGTATGGTACAAGATACATACTATATTTTGTGTATGGTACGTGATACATGATGTATTTATTTGTAAACATGTACACACGTACATATACATGCACACGCATATAATGTAACTTCTAAAAAATATTGATAACCTAACCCAAGCTGAACCGAAATTGCAATTTTGTCTGGGTTTAGTTTACATGTCAATTCAGTTCATTTTTTGGTTTGGGAATGTTTGTTTGGTTTTGAGTTGGCTTCTTTCTTTTTCCTTTTTTTTTTCCATGGTTTTAAGTTGGCCTTTGCAAACTTTGGTTTGGTTTTGGTTGATCCCAACTTGGATCTAACTGAACTCAGTTGCATCCCTACTTCCAACCATTAAAATAGGATCGAGTTTATGGAACGGGAAC
Source organism: Buxus sempervirens (assembly GCA_947561395.2). Lineage (NCBI taxonomy): Eukaryota > Viridiplantae > Streptophyta > Magnoliopsida > Buxales > Buxaceae > Buxus > Buxus sempervirens. The sequence goes on along the minus strand of OX387190.1, from coordinate 21,938,536 downwards.
TTTAGTGCTAATGGCGGCAGAAGTGAAGAAAGGGTAAACTGAGAAGCATGAGATCACCTAAAGGAGTCATTTTTTATTGTCTTGGATCAATTAACAATAAGGAGGAGCTATTTACGAGGATTTCGAATATAAAAGTAGAGATGGGTGGCTGAAGTGGTGAGGCACTTTTACAGTATTGTATGATTGATCTATTCAACTCAAGCTGGAAGGAAACTTTTGCAAAGCAGCTATTAGGCCTTCGATGATCTATGGAGCATAATGATTAGCATCAACAAAGTAACATTTCATAGGATGATTGGAATTGAGATGGATTTGTTGAGTGAACGGTTTTAGCATTATTGTCTTCATCCACTTTTTTCTTCTTTGTGCTTCTTATTCTTCTTTTATCCTTTTTATTTTTGGTCAGAATATTGATATTGTTACCTATCAAAAAAAAAAAAAAAAAAAATTTGATATTGTTGACAGCTGATGGCTCAATTTAATTCTCAAAGACATCCTTAGGTACCGTACAGCTAGTTGGACCTCTGTGTTCATAGAATATGATTTGGATTCTCTTACTGTTATCATAGTTTCATTATTATCTATTCCTTTACTAGTTCTAGTTTCTAATTTTCTTTTTCTATTATTAGTTATATTATCATAATATTGTTGTTTCTGGTCTGCCCTTCAGTTTATGCTTTTCTCTATGATGACATGAATTTAACATTGCCAGTTTACTTGGACTTCATTTTGTATAGTTTTTCTTACTGATGATTATTCTTCAGTCATTCCTTCTCGTAGTTCATGCATTCCTTCATCCATGAAAATGGATCTGATGATGCCAATTCACAGAGATCCTTTTTCATGTATAATTAATTTCTGCTTGCCATTATGTTGACTTTCCCTCTCACTCCTGTTCACTGTTGGAAATTAGACTAATTATTCAATATTTTTGTGTCTTTCTTTCATGAAGAAATGTTTCTCTGTTGTTGGATCAAGGATTCAAGACTCAAGAGTGCTGCCTTTTCCACCCACTCTCAAATGATGTCACCATTTGTAAGTGAAAGGTTTTCTTCTACATGGTATCACTTGTGCCTCTTTCTATTTTCTTCACAATCTTTCCTAACTTTATTTATAGTATTTATCTGGTTCATATTTTCTTTTGAACAAAATATTGTCGAACACTGTAAAGTTTCATTCATGTTTTTTTTTTTTTGATGAATAATGAGTATGTGTATATATATATATATAGTATGGAAAAAAGAACGTACAAGAGCCTATGTTAAATGGAACATAGACCTAACCCCAAGTCCCCAGAAGACTCCAATATCACATATACAGCCCCAAAAAAGCTCTAGTAGCCCTCAGATAACACAACGTCCTCACATTCCATATAACAACCTTAAAAATTGCAAAACAAGCAGTTCCACAACTTTCTAAGGCCACACCTCACCGGATAGAACTCACATCACCTGAGATCGCAACCACCGTTGCATCATTCGCCGGTCTTACCACCAGCAGAGAGTTTGAAAAACACCACTCATACCAATCAACCACAATCTCCCTGATTCCAACCCCCTGGAATACTGGTAACATTGTCATCCATGAAGCAACAGATACCAATATCGTATCAATCACCTGTTCTGCCGACCTCCGGGTGTCCTGGAATATCCTGCTATTATGCTCTAACCAAATATGCCATACAATAGCGTGGAACAAACAAAACATAATGTTTCCCATTTTACCTAGCCCTCTGATTTGCCACTGGTCGAACCACACTCCCAAAGATTCCAATAGCACCCAAGACAATCCAATCAACAAAAGCATCCTCATCCAAATAGCTCTCGCAAACTGACACTGTATAAAAAGATGGTCAATGCTGTCACCTGCCTCCATACGCATAAAGCAAACATGAGGAGATAAGGTATTTGCCTACCATCTTCTCTAGATACGATCAGCTGTATTGATTTTGTACAGTAAAACCGTCTACAAAAAGGCTTTAATCTTAAGTGGCACCTTAGGCTTCCATAACTGGGACACAGAAAAAGATGCATTGGGTAGAGATGAGTCCTGACACACTTTGGTAAAGAAAGACTTACATGTGAAGGAACCGGATGGGGAAAGAGACCAAATGACTTTATCAGAAGTTGATGGATCAAGAGCTACATCCTTAAGATTATCTAGGAGAAAGGTTAGCTCTTCCAATTCAACAGGGTGGGGATCTCTTCTAAAAGGAAGATTCCAAGTTAAACTAAGAGCAGACGACGAGAGGATGTCGGTCACTGACACCTTAGGAAACAAGACCAGTGAAAACAGCCGAGGGAAAAGACTTGACAAAGCAGACCCACCCCACCATGGGTCACGCCAAACCGAACCGAATGCCCAGACCCAACATGTAATTTGACGTAAGGGTTCCATACTGTGGTCTTCTTGTACCTTGCTCCTCGTGGGATGCCGAGGTAGGAAGTTGGAAGATTGCCTATTGAGCAACCCAATGAATGGCCAAGGGAGGAGATGTTATCCACCTCTCCAATAGCATACATCTCACTCTTAGCCAAATTTACCTTCAAACCAGAACACACTTGACAGCACATAAGAATAGCCTTTAACCACAAAAAGCTATGAAGGGAGGGATCACAAAAAGTCAAAATGTCATCAGCGAAGAGGAGGTGGTTTATAGAAAGGGATTCACCAAAAGTTACTCCATCCAACACTCCAATTGCCGAGGTTCTATCCATCAACCTACTAAAAGCTTCCATTACCACCATGAATAGAAGAGGGATAAGGGGTCACCTTGGTGAAGACCTTTATGGTTGTTGAAAAAACCCGCTGCTGCTTCATTTACCATCACCGAAATCCGAACAGTTGATATGCAAAACGCAATCTAGCTCCTCCACTTTTCCTCAAAACCCATGTGTCTTAGCATATAAATAAGAAAATCCCAATAAACATTATCGTAGGCCTTCTGGAGGTCAAACTTACACATAATCTTATTTCTTCCCTCTCTTATGCATGAGTAGATACGTTCGCTTGTAATGAGAACTCCATCCTGCAATTGTCGGCCTCCTACAAAGGCTCTTTGAGATTGTGAGATTAGGGACTGTAGTGCCAGTTTTAGTCTATTGGCTAGTGTTTTCGCTACAATCTTGTATATGCTAGAGAAGAGGCTGATCGGCCCATAGTCTTTCAGTTTGATTGCTCCTTCCTTTTTGGGTATAAGTACCATGAAAGTAGCATTCATACTACGCTCAAAACTGCCATTGTCATGAAATTCTATAAGGGTTGCCATAAGATCATCCTTAATGACGTGCCAATATGCTTTAAAGAATGCCAAAGTAAAACCGTCCGTCCCCTGTGCTTTGTCACCATTCAATTAATCGATAGTTCCTTTAACCTCCTCTTCCATAAAGGGACATTCCAATCATCTCTCTCTTCAGCCGATAGCATCGAAAATTCTAACCCATAAACTGTAGGCCTTAGTTGGTTCTCTTCCTTGTATAGGCTGGAAAAATAATCTAAAATCTTTGATTTAATGGTATCTTCCCCTGCAAAAACTTGACCATTGATCTCCACCTTGGATAGTGAGCTTGACCGACACCTTGCATTTGCCATCCTGTGAAAAAATTTAGTGTTCTTTTCACCCGCCTTCAACCATAGGGCTCTTGATTTCTGCCTCCAACTCGTCTCTTGTAAAGCAGCCCATTTTCTAAGATCCATTTTTAGTTTCTCCCTCATCACCCATCCTTGAGGATTTAATTGCTCCTTGTCTTCTTTTTCATCAAACTGCTTAATTTGGTTCAAAAGTTTTGACATGTGCTCATCTACATTTCCAAATACCTCCCAATTCCACTTCTTTAGGATTCCTTTCAGCAACTTAAGTTTCTGACTTAGCACATAACTTGTTTTACCAGCCACCTTCAACTCACCCCACCACCTTTCCACCTTGATGAAATCCGGATCTTCTAGCCACATGTTTTTGAAATGGAAGGGAGCAGCTCTTCTAATCTCATTCTCGCATTTGAGAATAAGAGGCACATGGTCTGAAGTAGGTCTTGGCAATGCTTCCACTACCATCTTGGGTAACAAAACTTCCCATTCAAGTGACACCAAGAACCTATCAATCTTGGAAGCGGACTGATTATTAAACCATGTGAATTCTGCACCACTAATTGGAACATCTATCAGTGCACTCCTGTGGATGAACTCTGAAAAACCTTGCATTGCTGATGACAAGTGATTGCAACCCCTTCTTTCGGACGGAAACCGGATTATATTAAAATCCCCCCCTATACACTTATCCTTCATTCTAGAGAGGCATCTAAATTGTTGAACTTTCTGATACACAGCTTTAACATGAATTGGATAGGTCTTAGAAGCTTGGATAAAGCTCTTATTCATAGGGAACATGCCTGGCACTGATTGCTTATTATATTTGAGGAGAAAGGAATAAAATAATTTTTGAAGGGAAGTAGACTGGTGCTGTTGGTCACCTTGTGGAGTACGCTGTGTTTGCATTTGGCTGGGTTTCTCTTTTTTATTGTGCTGGCTTGTTACCATATGAATTAAATGGCTTGATAGCTTAAGCAATTACACCATTAAAACCAACTGTTGACATATGTTATAATTACCAAGATCACAAGAAAGGAGCTAAAAATCTATGGCTTTTTAGATAGTTCTGTGGGGCCTGAGGTCATAAAAATGGATAGTTCTTAGGTACCCTGATTCATTACATAATTGATTTTGTTATTAATAAGAGCAAAGCCTAACATAAGTTATGAACAGTTTTTATATTATAAGTGGGTGGTTTTCAGCTTGGACTTGAAGAGGTGATACTTTGAATTGGTATGGGACAGGACGAGAGGGGCTGCAGATACTGTGTAAATTCTATATGCTAATTTTCTTTGGATGGATATTTATACTTAAGTATTAGCAGACATGTTATGATACAATGCTAGATAGGAATTGTGTTCATAAATGGATTTATAGTACTTTTAGCGAAGAGGAAAAGGATGTATGTACAAATGATATCTGAATCAAACTAGTTGCTGAGACCCGGATTTAACAGAGAATATAATTTGTGGTATATACTTGTCAGAGTTACATATCTAGTTGCTTGTATAGGAGGTATAGGGGCTTATGCCTCATGGCTTATCTCACGTAAAACATCTTCAGACTTAACCTTTGAGGCTGAAATCACATAATTTGGGATGACAAATTTCAAGAGTCAGTTGCAAAATTATGTTCAGAATTATTTTATTCATTATGTATATGGAAAAAAAATGAAACCTTTTTTCTTGCCTTAATTTATTTTATTTTTTCATTTGAAGCCTTAAAACTTACGAAGATCATGAATACTTCCACTTTCTAAACTTTTGCACGATGAAATTTTATTTTATTTTATTTTTCCATTTAAATTGTTACTATATCATACTTTATGAATTTTTTTTTATCTTTTTATCCAATGCATGCTAATGTTGTTTACGCCTCATGCCTTCATTTTATGCTGCACGCACCATTAGAATAGGGTGCCTCTGCCTCATGGCTAGCATTTGAAATCATGCGGCATAACTCTTCCTCTATCTTTGTTAGTTTGTAGTCTATCCTTCATATGGTTCAACAGGTTGATGACGAAAGCTGCTTATCTTGAAATATTATCCTATTATTATGGATATCTTTAGTTCTGTACTAAGTGTAATATAGATATTGTACCAGCATAATTTGATATCAATACATCAACAGCATGAAACCAGAAACGGAAAGAACTGTCGCTGCTTTGCTCTGTTTTTCCATTTTTTTTTCCTCGTGCTAAGTTTTTCTCATCTAGATTCAATTATACCTACAATTAAATTCAAAATTTTTTAGAATAAATGACATAAACCTCTTTTCAGGATTGGTAAAATTACAGATACCTGCTTAAGGTCTTAAAAATAGCATCTCTTCCCTCTATATTTTGTTGATTATAAACATTTACGACTCTTTCATCAAGTGATAGCTAAAGGATTTAATCAAGTTTGCTGAATATTCCTTACCAAAAAAAAAAAAAAAGAGTTTGCTGAATATTTAGTAAGTGGAGCAGTTCACCCTCACAAGGTAATTTATTCCTTTGATGTCATTCTAACCTTGCAAAAGTTTTTTGGAAATTCATATTGTGACAAGGGTGAACTATCATTAACCTAAAACACTAACTTTACAAGGCTAACGTGGCCTAAAATTCATCACGTTCATTGTGCAACTCTTATTGTGATTGGGTAGAGGAGAGGTAAATGTCGCAACAAACCAAATTGGAGGAAGCTCAGTATCATTTCAAAATGTGAAGGGAACCATCTGTAATTTTGTTGAACCTGTAGGGGGTTTTGTGTAATTTGCCCAATTTTTTATTTATAAAATATTGTTAAAAATCATGTTAACATATTCTTTATTGTTAAGTAGCTCATTATAATGATATTAATATTTTAACACATTTGTTGTCAGCTCTCAATGCTCAAGAACTGGACAGGTTTCTGATTTCAATCGGGAAAAAGCCATCGTATATAGACCTGGAGGTGATTATGCACAATGTATATAATGATTTTACTTTATTTTTCTTTCCTTGATGGTTTTTATAATGGCTTTCTCTTTTGTAGTAGGCCAATCCTTCAGTAGGGAAAGACCAGCCTCCTGATTTAGCTACTCTCGTTCCATCTGGTGTGATAGTTCTGCCAGATCAACCAGAGGAAGCCGTTTCTTGTCAAGTTCCTTCTGTAAACCAGGTCCCCAAACAGAACAACTCTACAGTGGTTAAAGGTAGAACCATTTATTACTGAAAATGTGGTCTTTCTCTCCCAACTATTTTACATGTTTTAAGGCTGGGTTTTGTTGGTGTTAGAATTTTTATATTGCATTCTCATGAACTTAAAACTTTTCTGAGTAATTTTGGCTTCCCTAAGTTAAAAAGGTTACTATTTCAAAATTTTTTTTCTTAGTTCTGCAGAACGTATAACCAAAATTTCTTCCGCAGATTTCTTTCACTTCACATAGTGTTTGGTTGCTTCTGTCAAGGGGCCTTAGGGACCTAAGAAAACTGGCATTTTTGACCTTACAGAATGCAGGCATTATAGAAGTACAAATGAAAATGTGAGATTCTGAAAATCCTTGTTTTACTAGTTCATGTGGACTAAGAACACATTATGACATTCATTTAGACTGTGTTTGACCTGTAATTTGGCAGAAAAGAAAAGGAAATGCCCGGGAAAGGACTTTCTCTTGTTTGGCTGGAACTAGATATAGGGATTTGGGAAGGAATTTTTAAAAAAAAATTGGGGATCACAACCTCTCTCTCCTAAAGGTAGAGATTTTGAGAGAAAATAAGAAAAAGGCAATATGGCTTCCTTCAATACTCTTAACTCATTGTTTCTGTTAGCTTCTATTGATGTCGACCAACCTTGTTGGAATCAAAAATAAAATCATGAGAAACCATACAAAATCTATATCTCTTTTCTCTTTTATTTCTCATCTTATCCAAACTCTTGAAAGGAAACATATTAATTTCTTTTCATTTCTCTTGCTATTTTGTCTTCTTTTCTTTTATTCCCAGATTATAGGTTCCAAATATATCTTCAAATAATGGTTTCATTTTCTTTGTGATAATTTGTTCATTTTACTCATTGTGTGAGTCATCTATCATGTCACTGCACAATCATAAGATGAACCAGCAAGCTAGTGGGATGAATCATCACTGAATCTATTTTTTAAAATCTTGAAATCATAAATTTCAATGACTAACTGTGCACTTTGGCTTTAGTAACTATCTTGCTTCTGGAAAAATAACATTTATGGAAACATTAATGAATAATGTAGAGCAGAAGAGATGTCCATTAATATGTACAAATAAACATAATTATATCGGAAGGTTATGGGACATACTTTTCAAGAGTTGAAGAAAGAGAAAGGTTGTTTGATTTATGTAAACATACATCATCTTGTTTCCTTTTTCTGCTCTCTGCTACTGTTATTGCCCGTGGTGGTATTAATATTACTAGCATACCCCCACCATCCTGGCAGCTACTTTCTTTTTGAGTGGGTAAGTAAGATTTATGGTTCTTGTGCAAGCGCAAGATATGGACAAGGGTGATTTGTGTATTAGATAGGAGCAGACAGTACATTTTAAAGGTCTTTAGAAAGGCTTATCAAGTCTCTTTTGATGGGCTCATTTCCTTTGCAAGTGGTCCAGTAAAGTGATATGAAAGAAACTTTGACAAATAGGATATTTTTGGCAGATTTTAGGCCTGAAGCAGAGTAGTACATTGGGTTGATCATCTACTACTAGTGTGTCACTGTATGTCCTATTTGCTAGGGATTTAAAGGTAGGGTTATATTGGGACTTTTCTATAATGTATCAGGCTATGGCTGTGCCTGAGGGTTGGAGATACAGGTTATAACCCTATTTATTTTTTGTAGTGTGGAAAAATTTTCTTCTCTTATGTAGATGTAGACACAGAGCCAGACTCCATAAAATCTATGGCAAATTCTTTGATCTTTCTTTTGCTTTCACATTTTGATTGCAATGGTTTAAATAATCAACACAGCAATCAAAATGATGTTTGATATCTTCCCAGTAAACCACTACAAGCTCCCCAGCCCATTAGTAGAGCTTGAGAGCCAACCTGAGGCCAGTTTTTAATAACAAGAGTCAACTTCCCTGGGGAGAACACTTATGACCTATGGTAAGGTGGCCATGAGATAGATGCTTTCTTTTGAGGGATGTCATCTTTAAACATAGAGGGATACCTGGTCAGAGCCTCTGTATGCCAGCATGAGTATGCTGATTCGTGTTTGAGTGCAGTCACTTGCACAAAATATTAAAGATAAGGTTTATGACATGTCACCTGTCCAAGTACCGTGCTTCTTCAGCATCTAATCTATAGTGGGTTATATTCCTTTATTTGCACCTTGAGACAATGCTGTCTGGAACTACTTTGGAGACATTTCAGGTTTGCTTCTACTTCAGCTATAAACTCCTTGACTATTCAAAGAGACAAACCCTTCAGAAGAATCCCATGAGAAAGCTGTCATGGCATCCTTGCATGTGTACTCAATATTTTCCCTACAACCAAAGTTTTCATGGTGCCTGGAAAATAGTCTGCCCCTATTGTCTGCATGTATAGAAAAATTGGTATACAGTTACATTTATTTTGCCTTGACTTCAATTTTATTTGGAAATTTTATGTTGCCTTGCCATTTTTTAATCACTGTCATGTATTCTTGCTCCATTTACTTGTTTCACTTTTTGAGAATCCATATTTCACTTTCTTCTGGTTGATCTAGCTAAAGCTGTAAAGCAGACTGATCATGTACAAAGTTTCAAGAAGCTGGATTATGACGCACATCCCTCAAATTCCTTGACCAATGTTGGAAAATTGGTCGAGGAAATCATAGATAGGACATCTGATGTGATGATATCAGAGGTATGAAAGATCAGTACATTAATCAATCTTGAATTTATGAGTGTTGTGATCTTTGTATTAAGAATATGAAGTGAATCCCCAGATAAGCAAGGACTCTATTCAACAACATGGAGAGCAGCTTGGAACTGTGCTGTCGGACAGCATTAGAAAACGTCTGACCTTGGAGTTGGAAAGTCTGGTTGTAAGTATCCTACTATAACTTTTGATCTTTTGAGTTTGTATTGTTGGTAAAGAGCCGTTATATTGATGTTCTTTGGTGATTGTGATTGTCTGAAAATTATTGGTCATGATATTGGATGCTCTGAAATGTCAGATCTTAGCCAGCCATTGTGATTATGAACCAAGAGGTGACTGAAATCTTGCACTTCTTCATTCCATCTTTGATTGGATGAAGAATAAGGGTTGGCCACTCTTCATAGCATACACATCCTGTTCACTGTTTGTCATAGATGATCTTCAAATTCTGTTTCTCTTTCCTTGATGCTCATTGACAATTAATGGTGACAAAAAGAGTTAACAAAATGCCCTTGTTTCTTGTACTGATATCAAATGTTAGATGATATGCTAAGATTTGTTTCTTCAGCTTATGCACCAGACTTTTGCCAGTGATTTATGGAAGTGAACTCTGTTATGCTGGTTTTGAAATCATACTCATCAAAGTATGCTTAGATGAGTTGATGACCCCTCTCTCCTGTTCTCCTGTTTACCATTTTCTATGTGGTCCATTTTGATATTGTAGCAATTCACATATGCCAAAACCTGTCATGATTATTGTTATTATCTGGAACATGTCAAGAGTTCCTGTTTGAGAAAAACTACTATTGATCATTTTCAAGTTTTCCTTATGCTTCATGGCAATAAACATGCACTTTATTGCAGACAATGTTCAAAAACTCAGCTTACACAGAGGGCTTTCATGCTGCCATTCATTACCAGCCCAAGTCTCCTTTCCATCAGTGAAGAAGATTGTCCTGGATGTTCAGAAACTATATCAGATTCCTGTTTCATATGCCATCCGCCGTATCTTGTTGCAGGGGATATAATTGGACAGGAATGACATGAGATGATAACCATCCTTCAAAATATCAAGGCCCATACATTTTTCCTAAGCATTCTCATATATACATCTTTGGTTCTTGTTTCTGGTAACAAAATGTGGCAATAGACTGTGATTTAAATTAATTATATCTACTAATTAAATTGTTTAATGCTTTGGTAATTTCTTATAGATAGTGTTTTATACAATTCTTGATTCATTAAGGATATGCTCAACTCCATCTTATGTAATGTTGATCGGCAAAATTTTTATTGAGCTTGTGATGATGAGATGTTTTGGGACCGGCATTGGATTTTGGTTGCCTTACTACATCTGCCTAGTTTTGTCTGATAATTGTAATGGCTCCAAGCAGTAACAGGTCATTACTTTGCTTACCTAAAATACCTGCTTACCATGGCTGCAGCTTGGGTCAATTCAACCGAAAAATCATCCGACCCATACCAACATTGGTTCAGTTTTGGTTTGTAAACATTTGGTTCGATATTGGTTCTGAAATTAGGCTGAACTGACCTAAACCATGTTCTAGTTTATATATATGTACTATAAATAATGACAATAGGCCCTTGGGAAGCGTGCCAATTATTATTCACGATTTTTTTTTTGAAAAGCTCTTATCGTTCATTGATAAGACATAATTAATATAGGGTTAAAATAGTCAAAATTCTGCCTATTCGATTAAAATCTGGACAATTGTGAAACTCTTTCCTCTCTCTACACAACTGTTCCCTCTCTCTACACGGACCCCTACTAGTTACTATAAATGGAACCAAATGAAACTGATTTGATAAGTATACAATGATATAAATGACATTTTCTGTTTCATTTATGTATAATGTATATATGTATATGCATACCCAAGTATAATATTAAATAAATTTTATAAAATTTTGTGTTGGCCAGACGCAAACTGATCCAAAATTATAATTTGGTTTGGCTTTAGGCTAGGTAGGTTTTTAGCCTGAATTTGGTTCGATGTTCGGCGAACCAAATTAGGTTTATAGCCTGAATTTGGTTTGATGTTTGGACCTGATAACCCACCCATTATCTGTTAAGCAAGTGGGCCCTTAGCTCTGTTTTCAGTTAATGGCTGATTGGATTACTATGACCATTATAAATGTAGCCTTTTTGATGTCTCGTTCACTTCTATATCTTTCAGATCACATGCTGAACTAATATGATGTATCATTTTTGCAAGTTAATAGAATGGCCATGGCCACAATTCAGTATATCTTCTGTCCAAACCCAGAAGTGAAAGAAACCATTTGGAGGGTTTGAAATACCAAATGGTTAGGTCTCCTAACAGAGCCCATGAGGGTGTGGATCCAATCTCTCATGAACACCACTGTCAAGCATTAACCAAGTCAGAAATGGAGGGTGTGAGTTTGGGAATTCTGTTTTGACATTATCAGCAAGTGTAGATTGGAAAAAGTTTAACAAACAACCACTTCACACTGCCCTCAACAACATCTCAACACCCAGTATTTCCTATCACAGCTCTTCTGGTTCTATAAAAACCCATTGTATGATTGTAAAGATCATGTACCAAGACTCAAAATCTTGGCTACTGCAGCTTTAGTTCTAAGGTCCTCACAATTTCCTGCTGCCATGGCTGCTAATAAGCTTTGCTTTGCTTTGTCTTTGATCCTTGCCTTGTCATTGTGCAGCACTGACAAAATCCTTGCAGCTCGCCATCTTTTGGATACCAAACCAGCGGCTCCACCTCCGGCGGCAAACTTGCCTACAATCCCATCTCTGCCCAAGCCCATACTTCCACCACCTTTGCCTGCAGTCCAGTTACCCCCTCTTCCTAAAACCCCCTCTTTGCCAATGCCCACAGTACCTCCATTGCCGAATCCCCAGTTGCAAACTTTGCCTAATCCTTCATTTCCTTCAATCCCCACCATTCCCACCATCCCAAGTATTCCATCGCTTACATTGCCTCCTTTGTCTGGGATTTCATTGCCAAACATACCAATCAGCATCCCCTCAATTCCTTCAATTCCTTCAATTCCCTTTAACATTCCTTTTCTTTCCCCTCCATCTACTACCACTAGCCCTTGAAGATCATCAAGTTTTCTAGTTGCCTCCTTATATGCTGTTCCACTTTCAGCGCTTTCAGTTTGTGTTGTGAGTTTTGATTACTGGGTGTTCTATGTATTGGACTGCAGTTCAATTTGTCTTTTATTTTATTTAATATAGTAGAAAGTTCTTGTACTTGATACCATATAATGAATATTTCTTTTGGTGTCATCATCAAATTGTTGTGATCAATCATTTACCAATCTCTACTAATATACAAAAGAAACCAATCACATTGTCTTTTTTTTCAATGATCCTTAAAAACAATGGAAATGTAACATCCCGATCTCGACAGCAACGATATTGTTTGCCTATGGTTTTGCTCTTAGGTTTTATCTTAAAAGGTCTCGTTGCTTGAAGGAGTCACAAGCCTACGTATATAGACCTTTGCCTTCTCCTCCCAAGCAATATGGGATCTGGGATCTCACAAGGATCACCCGAGCATAAAAGAGATTTGGGGCCTCACTAAAATGGGTTTCATTTGTAGTAACAAACTAAGTATATCACAGATTTGGGGCCTTTACACAGCTCTCAATAAAAAACGCATTAGTGTTCGAACTGAAAAGGATTGGCTACCCAAAGCTGCTTTGGCTGACGCTGTCATGATATTGGATGCTCTGAAATGTCAGGTCTTAGCCAGCCATTGTGATTATGAACCAAGAGGTGACTGAAATCTTATACTTCTTCATTCCATCTTTGATTGGATGAAGAATAAGGTTTGGCCCCTCTTGATAACAGACACATCCTGTTCACTGTTTGTCATAGATAATTCTGTTTTCTTTCCTTGATGCTCATTGACAATTAATGCTGACAAAAAGAGTTAACAAAATGCCCTTGTTTCTTTTACTGATATCAAATATTAGATGATATGCTAAGATTTGCTTCTTCAGCTTATGCACCAGACTTTTGCCAGTGATTTATGGAAGTGAACTCTGTTATGCTGGTTTTGAAATTGTACTCATCAAAGTATGCTTAGATGAGTCGATGACCCTTCTCTCCCGTTCTCCTGTTTACCGTTTTTTATGTGGTCCATTTTGATATTATAGCAATTCACATATGCCAAAACCTGTCATAGTTTGTTTTATCATCTGGAACATGCCAAGAGTTCCTGTTTGAGAAAAATGACTATTGATCATTTTCAAGTTTTCTTTCTGCTTCATGGCAATAAACATGCACTTTATTGCAGACAATGTTCAAGAACTCAGATTACACAGAGGGTTTTCATGCTGCCATTCATTACCAGCCCAAGTCTCCTTTGCATCAGTGAAGAAGATTGTCCTGGATGTTCAGAAACGATGCCAAATTCCTGTTTCATATGCTATCCGCCGTATCTTGTTGCAGGGGATATAATTGGACAGGAATGACATGAGATGATAACCGTCCTTCAAAATATCAAGGCCCATACATTTTTCCTAGGCATTCTCATATATACATCTTTGGTTCTTGTTTCTGGTAACAAGATGTGGCAATAGACTGTGATTTATATTAATTATTTCTACTAATTAACTTGTTTAATGCTTTGGTAATTTCTTATAGATAGTGTTTTATACAACTCTTGATTCATTAAGGATATTCTCAACTCCATCTTATGTAATGTCGATTGGCAAAATTTTTATTGAGCTTGTGATGATGAGATGTTTTGGGACCGGAATTGGATTTTGGTTGCCTTACTACATCTGCCTAATTTTGTCCAATAATGGTAATGGCTCCAAGCAGTAACAGGTCATTACTTTGCTTACCTAAAATACCTGCTTTCCATGGCTGCAGCTTGGGTCAATTCAACCGTAAAATCATCCGACCCATACCAACATTGGTTACAGATTTGGTTTCTAAACATTTGTTTCGATGTTGGTTCTGAAATTAGGCTGAACTGACCTAAGCAAGCTCTAGTCTAAATATCTATACTATAAATAATGAGAATAGGCCCCTTGGGAAGTGTGACAACTATTATGCACGATTTTGCCGAAAAGCCCTTGAAGCCCTTACAATTCGCTAATAAGGCATAATTAATATAGGGCTAAAATAGTAAGAACTCTGCCTATTCGTTTAAAATTTGGACAGTTACAAAACTGTTCCATCTCTCTATGACCTACGTGCAGTATTGCATGTGGACCCCTGCTGGTTACTCTAAATGGAACCAAGTGAAACTAATTCGACAAGTATACAATGATATAAATGATGTTTTCAGTTAATGGTTGATTGGATTACTATGACCATTGTAAATGTAGCGTTTTTGATGTCTCGTTCACTCCTATATCTTTCAGATCACATGCTGAACCAATATGATGTATCATATTTGCAAGTTAATAGAATGGCCATGGCCACAATTCAGTATATCTTCTGTCCAAACCCAGAAGTGAAAGAAACCATTTGGAGGGTTTGAACTACCAAATGGTTAGGTCTCCTAACAGAGCCCATGAGGGCGTGGATCTAATCTCTCATGAACACCACTGTCAAGCATTAACCTAGTCAGAAATGGAGGGTGTGAGTTTGGGAATTCTGTTTTGACATTATCAGCAAGTGTAGATTGGAAAAAGTTTAACAAACAACCACTTCACACTGCCCTCAACAACATCTCAACACCCAGTATTTCCGATCACAGCTCTTCTGGTTCTATAAAAACCCATTTTATGATTGTAAAGATCATGTACCAAAACTCAAAACCTTGGCTACTTCAGCTTTAGTTATAAGGTCCTCACACTCTCCTGCTGCCATGGCTGCTAATAAGCTTTGCTTTGCTTTGTGTTTGATCCTTGCCTTGTCATTGTGCAGCACTGGCAAAATCCTTGCAGCTCGCCATCTTTTGGATACCAAACCAGCGGCTCCACCTCCAGTGGCAAACTTGCCTACAATCCCATCTCTGCCCAAACCCATACTTCCACCACCTTTGCCTGCAGTCCAGTTACCTCCTCTTCCTAAAACCCCCTCTTTGCCAATGCCCACAGTACCTCCATTGCCGAATACCCAGTTGCAAACTTTGCCTAATCCTTCATTTCCTTCAATCCCCACCATTCCCACCATCCCAAATATTCCATCGCTTACATTGCCTCCTTTGTCTGGGATTTCATTGCCAAACATACCAATCAGCATCCCCTCAATTCCTTCAATTCCTTCAATTCCCTTTAACATTCCTTTTCTTTCCCCACCATCTACTACCGCTAGCCCTTGAAGATCATCAACTTTTCTAGTTGCCACCATATATGCTATTCCACTTTCAGCGCTTTCAGTTTGTGTTGTGAGTTTCTATTACTGGGTGTTCTATGTATTGGACTGCAGTTCAAATTGTCTTTTATTTTATTTAATCTAGTAAAAAGTACTTGTACTTGATACCATATAATGAATATGATACATGTTTTGCTTTATAATGAATATTTCTTTTGTTGTCATCATCAAAATGTTGTGATCAATCATTAATACACAAGAAACCAATCACATTGTGTTTTCTGTTTTCAATGATAAGAACAATCAAAGGAAATGTAACGGCCCGATCAATCATTTATCCATCTTTATTAATATACAAAAGAAACCAATCACATTGTCTTTTCTGTTTTCAATGATAAGAACAATCAAAGGAAATGTAACGCCCTGGTCTCTACAGCAATGATAATGTTCGCTCATGGTTTTGCTAAGGTCTCGTTGCTTGAGGGAGTCACAAACCTACGTATATAGACCTTTGCCTTCTCCCAAGCAATATGGGATCTGGGATCTCACAAGAATCACCAGAGCATAAAAGTGATTTGGGCCCTCCGTAAAATGGGTTTCATTTGAAGCAACAAACTAGTATATCACGGATTTGGGGCCTTTACACAGCTCTCAATGAAAAACGCATGAGTCTTAGAACTTTAAAGGATTGGCTACCCAAAGCTGCTTTGGCTGACGTTTTGACGCAAGGTTAACACATTCAAACAGAAGTTTACTTGAAACTTGAAAGGAAGCAAGCAAGCCAAAACAGCTTTCTGCAAGGGGTGTTACGAATTCAACCCAGTCTGGAATAGATTTTAGGCTTACCAAATCCATGCCTATGAAGTTGGGCGGCCCCTTTAACCACAATATTGTCAAGCAGAGTTTGAGAGTAGCGATTCAAAGCTTTATTGTTTGCAACGGGAACTAAATGACGATTGAAAACTTCGCGTTACAACGCTATAGAGTGCGTGTCTCATTGATGATGTTGATCCGAAGGGTCCTGAAAAGAGAGTTTTCTTATGAGGAATATCTTCGCTTTATGTAGACAAAGTCCAATTAGTTACAGTAATGGTTTTCAAACTGACCTTTCGGTGATGAACAATGAGTTTTGGCGAGTCATTTCCCTCCGAAAAGCACACCACCGTCTCTACCCACCATTTGAATACTTTTCTGAGTCCCCTAATGTTCTTCACTTTCGTAGATTCATCCAAATCTCTGCTTCTAATGTCAGGGAATCAAAATCCAGAACCATCCTAAGCTTAATTGAGGAGGGAAATTTCCTTCCCACATCAAACATCTACTCTAAGCTTCTATCAGAATGCAGCGCCACCAAATCTGTTAATCTGGGAATGCAAATCCATGCCCACATAACCAAATCTGGGTTTTCGAATGATACAACATATCGCAATCATTTGATTAATCTCTATTCAAAATGTGGGACTTTCGGTTATGCCTGCAACCTGTTCGACAAAATTGAGGATCTAGATTTGGTTTCTTGGTCTGCTTTGATATCCGGGTATGCCCAAAATGGGTTCGGTAAAGAAGCACTTTCGGCTTTTTGTGAGATGAACTTATTGGGCTTAAAGTGTAATGAGTTCACATTTCCGAGTGTTATCAAGGCGTGCTCGATAATGAAGGATCTTAGGCGAGGAAAGTGGATTCATGGGATTGTGGTTGTCACTGGTTTTGAATCCGATGTGTTTGTTGCAAATACCTTGGTGGTTATGTATGCCAAGTGTTGTGAGTTTCTGGATTCAAGGAGACTTTTTGATGAGATTCCTGAGCGAAATGTTGTTTCTTGGAATGTGTTGTTTTCTAGTTATGTTCAGAATGATTGTTGTGAAGAGGCTGTTGATCTGTTTCAGGAAATGGTTTTGAGTGGAATAAAGCCTAATGAGTTCAGTCTGTCCACCATGTTGAATGCTTGCACAGGTTCAGGGAATTATGACCATGGTAAGAAAGTTCATGGATATCTCATTAAGCTTGGATATGATTCAGATTCATTCTCAGTTAATGCCCTTGTGGATATGTATGCAAAACTAGGAGACCATGAGGATGCAATGTCAGTTTTTGAGCAAATCTCTCAACCTGACATTGTTTCTTGGAATGCTATTATTGCTGGTTGTGTTCTTCATGAAGTGCATAACAGGGCCCTGGAGTTGTTGGTGCAGATGAAAGGGCTAGGAACACTACCAAATATGTTCACTTTCTCTAGTACTCTTAAAGCTTGTGCTGAAATGGGGTTGAGAGGGTTTGGGAGGCAGGTGCATTCTGATTTAATCAAATTGGACATCGAATCTGACTTGTTTTTGAGTGTTGGACTAATTGATATGTATTCAAAGTGTAATCTTATGGAGGATGCTAGAATGGTCTTTGACCGGATGCCAGAGCAGGATACCATTGCATGGAATGCTGTGCTTTCAGGATATTCAAACAATGAGGACGAAAAAGGAGTTCTTTCTCTCTTTACTGCGATGCACAAGGAAAGATGTAGCTTTAACCAGACCACATTATCAACCGTCCTTAAATCCATTGCTGTCTTGCAGGCAGTATGTGTGAACAAACAAATTCATGCACTTGCTCTTAAATCAGGGCTTCAATCAGAAATTTATGTTATAAACGGTCTCATTGATTCTTATGGGAAAAGTGGCCATGTAGAGGATGCAGCAAGAGTTTTTGATGAATGCCCTTTAGGAGATGTGGTGTCTTTCACAACTATGATAACAGTTTATGCTCAATCTGGGCAAGGTGAGAAAGCTATTCAGCTATTTCTAAGAATGTTAGATATGGGGCTCAAGCCGGATTCTTTTGTTTGTAGTAGCCTCCTCAATGCTTGTGCATATTTATCTGCATATGAACAAGGGAAACAGATACACGTTCATGTCTTGAAGTCGGGCTTTGTAAATGATGCATTTGCAGGTAATGCACTTCTTAACATGTATGCGAAGTGTGGAAGTTTAGAGGATGCAGACCATGCTTTTTTGGAGATACCAGAGAGAGGGACTGTTTCATGGTCTGCAATGATTGGGGGACTCGCTCAGCATGGGCATGGTAAAGAGGCCATAGATTTGTTTGATCGGATGCTCAAAGAGGGTGTGTTCCCTAACCATATAACATTAGTTAGTGTACTATGTGCATGTAATCATGCAGGTCTGATAACTGAGGCCAGAAGATATTTTGAGTCAATGGAACAGTTATTTGGCATCAAACCCATGCAGGAACATTATGCCTGCATGATTGATCTGCTTGGTCGTGCTGGGAAATTAAATGAGGCAGTGGACCTTGTAAACAAGATGCCTTTTGAGGCCAATGCTGCAGTATGGGGAGCACTTCTTGGGGCCTCCAGAGTCCATGGAAATCTTGAGTTAGGAAGACAGGCAGCAGAGATGCTTTTCTCACTTGAGCCGGAGAAATCAGGAAATCATGTTCTTCTTGCGAACATGTATGCATCAGCAGGCATGTGGGATGGTGTCGCAAAAGTGAGAAGGCTGATGAGAGATGGCAAAGTGAAGAAAGAGCCTGGAATGAGTTGGATTGAGGTGAAGGATAAAGTGCACACCTTTATTGTAGGGGATAGAAGCCATTCTAGAACTGAAGAGATATATGCCAAGCTTGATGAGCTGAGTGATCTGTTGAATAAAGCTGGCTATAGGCCCATGGTAGAGATCGATCTCCATGATGTGGAAAGAAGTGAGAAGGAGGTGCTTCTCTTCCACCACAGTGAAAAGCTAGCAGTAGCTTTTGGGCTGATAGCTACACCACCAGGGGCTCCGATTAGGGTGAAGAAGAACCTTCGTGTCTGCATAGACTGTCATACTGCATTCAAGTTCATTTGTAAGATTGTTTCAAGGGAAATAATTGTCAGAGACGTCAATCGGTTTCATCACTTCAGAGAAGGGTCGTGTTCTTGTGGCGATTACTGGTAGTATTTATGGAGATGCATGTGCTGCCTTTTTTCTCACTTGAAGGAAGTCACTCTAATTTATTCTCATTAAATATTTATTTGGGAAAATTGAGATTCTCAAGCTGACTTCGACGTCTCACTCACTATATGAAGTTATGAACCATGCATCTACCTTCTGATTTTTGTTGGGAGTAACACCATGCAATTTGAAGCACAATGAGGTTGATTTCTGGGGTACTAATTTGTTATCTGAAAGTTTCTTTTTTCATAAATTTTGAGGTCCTCTTTTTTCATCATTATATATTGATAATCTTCATCAATACACGTGAACTATTTTCTCTGTTCTTTATTTTCCTTTACCAGCAATGATTTTGATGGATACAATTAATCTTATGCTTTGTTATTGTATTTTTTCTTTTAAATTTAGATGTCTAAATAAACTATCCTCTTCATGAATTTTGGAAGTAGTTATCTAAAGTGTTCCAGATGGAAGACTATGTAGATTTGTTGAAAATTCTTAACTCACATTCTTGGGGAATCAAGTGATTTGGGAACCATCGAGAATTTCTTAAAGTAAACCAAGATTAAATCTATCGAAGTACTGAAGACAAGTTTATTTCTATGTTTATGAATGTATTGGCAAGTTATATCTAATAATTTTGAGTTTCATCTTTAATAGCCCCTACTTGAATCACATCCCACAAATCTGGAATCACATCTAGTGTGACTTCTTGTTAACTGTAACAAATTAGTGATCATAGGCTATTAAGACAAACATTCATGCTTCTTGTTATGGTTGATTGGTGTTATTTTTTTTTTCCAATTCCAGGTAATTTTTCGGCTCTAGTGGCGAGATGAAGGTTTCCTAGGATGGGTAAGCAAGGGAGCCTGCTGTATAGGGTGGTGTTTTTTTTTCACTCCTGTCGTCCATCCAAATTGATAGGAACACGAAAGTATTTTCAG
Source organism: Buxus sempervirens (assembly GCA_947561395.2). Taxonomy (NCBI): domain Eukaryota; kingdom Viridiplantae; phylum Streptophyta; class Magnoliopsida; order Buxales; family Buxaceae; genus Buxus; species Buxus sempervirens. Next base: position 21,917,928 of record OX387190.1, on the reverse strand, counting down.
ATGAGATGACTATTTTGCAGTCAGTAAACGATTCTGTTGTTGTGATTGCATCTTTGGCATGCAAATATGCAAAATTTGGAGATCTGTTAGTGTTGGATGTGATTAGAGACTGGAATACAATTGCATGGTCATACACGACCCTGAAGTGGGGCAATTAAGATTAATTTTGGCAGGTCTTATTTGAATAATTCCAGACCTTCAGGGGTTAGGGGTATTTTCAGATATCAGAGGAAATATTTTACGGATGTACTTTGGCCGTGCAGGGGAAGGGAATGTAGTATTGTGGTTAGAGCAGAGACTTGTGTTTGTGATTGGCCTGAAAGGTAAGATCGCAAGGATTTTTTTTGAGCTGATGGAAGAGGGGCTCATTTATCTTGCAGGTGGAGGATTGCTGATCCCATTCATGGCAACTGATTAGTCCATTTGTGCATTTGTAGTTATGTTGAAGTTTGTTCTTTCATGTGCTTAGGTGAGTGAGCAGCTGATAGACTAGCATTGTATGAACAGAGGGTCTCTTCTGTGATCTTCATGATTGCAGAGAAAATGGATTGGCATTGTATGAACAGAGGGTCTGTCTTCTGTGGTCTTCATTCTGGGGATCTGATTGCATCAGTGCAGCTGGGACCATTTGCAATTTAGCTTCACCTTCCCTTTCTTCCTGCTCTTGTTATTTGGCTATTCACTTTTCTTGCCATTTCTTTGTACATTCTCTCTCTCCTTAGTTAATATAGTTTTCAGTATTCACTGGAAAAAAAAAATGTCATTTAAGCAACTAGAACAAGTGAATGTCAATCTTCCCAGGAGCCCATTTGCCCTTCAGATGTTTAACAAAATCATTTTTTCTTTCATCTCTGGGGAAAATGTGTATCTGCTTTTTGTCTCTTCAACTGGAATACTTGATCTATACAGATTAAGTCTCTTCAGTTTTCTCTTTAACAGGATTGTTTGAAGTTAAGGTTTGTCTTTAAATTTCTTATTTTGCTTGGTCGAAATAAGAGGGGGCTCTCCACGATGAAAGAAAACATGGTTAACACCCACATTTCAGTAGATATTGCCTCCCCAGCCAAGGTTACCAAATCCGACAAAAGAAGAAGAATGAGAAGAAGAAGAAGAACCTTCAAATTCAAAGCACAGGAATGATAAATAACAGAGCTAAAAAAGAAAAAAAAAAAAGGAAAAATTTTCTCTCTATAAATGAAACGAGAAGAAAAATTCAAGCTTCAAATATTTGTTCAGAGAACCAAAAGGGTAAAAACATGGGTTTGCTTTCGGATCTCAGCGACTATAATGGTTTCATCAGGACAGTTGCTGAAAGATAACGCAGTTCTGATTCACATCACAGATCCGAAAAGTGGTCCACACAAAAGGGCAATGAAGAAGAAAGACGCGTTAAAATTTCGATCAAATCAGTGACTGAAATATTGTCATAGACACGACGTTAAAGAGAAAGAGATGATGAAACAGAACGACACAGCAAGATGTAACAAATTAGGGTTTGGCTTTTGCAGAGTCCAGCCATTGGGTATAGCGTCGTGGACGCCGGATACAGGTACGAACTTATAGAATCACCTTAACCCGGCCAAAGACCTGGGTCGGTTCCATACAGTTCGGCCGGCCTAATGGTTTTTCAAATACCAAACCCTAACCCGCCCTTAACCCGCCCTTGTCGGGTTGGTAATGGGGTGAGTCAGGGTTGACCCGGTTGTTTTAAAAAAGGTTTACGAAGTGTATTTCAAAATTGAAAATATTAATTAATAATATATTTATATATTTTTTCTATATGATATATATTAAAATAATATTTTAAACATATAAAAGTAATACCTTAATAAACTAAAATCAGGGCTGGGTAGGTTGGGCTAGATCCTAAACCGCTCCTAACTTAATTTGGGCAAGACCAAATCCTAACCATTAGGGGTGCGGGTGGCTTACTCATTTAACTCGTCCCATTGCCATCCCTAGTGGTGGTGATTGCCTTTTTTGGGCTTCACTTGTTACTATGCAACGACTTGGCACCATGCCATTTATCTATCTATATCTATATATCTATACTATCTATCTACTATATATAAAGCAAGGCGCCCTTTTCGGGAATCGTGCCAAACAACAAGTTACAACTTTCACAAAGTGCCCATCTCCTGTATAGTTTAGTTTCAATAATACAGATTTATACCTGTCTCAACTCACTATTTTTGTTCAAAAACAATTAGTTTGTAACTATTCCCACTTCTCCTCTCTCCATTCCCTCTCTCCCCACTTATTCTCTCTTTACGTGTAGTTTTAAAACTATTCCCTCCTTTTTTTACGTGCGTGCAGTACTGCACGTGGGCCCTGCTAGTCTATATAAAGGGAATTGGACGCTTGGGAAGCGTGCCAAACAAAATGCACAGCTTTCCAAGAATGCCCATTCCCTACCCTGTTTTTTGTTTCAATAATACAGGTTCCTTCCGTCTACACTCAGCAACTTCGTTCAAAAACCCCAAGCGGTTACAAACTGTTCCCGCTCTTTTAGCCTCTCCCATCGAAACTGTTCCCCTTCAGTTCTCTCCCCCATGAATTCTACTCCATTTCTTATATCTTTTGATGCTGCATGCGTTTCAAATTTCACATAGAATTGTTTTTCCCCTTTTTTCCCCGATAAACCATCTATCGATTATCTATGGTATGTTGTCTTATAATTTGATGCGGCATGCATTTAGTTCAATTTGATTGCATAAGAACTTTCTTTCCTCAGGATTTGTTTTCCTATACATCTTTATTGATGATTCAAAGAACCTTTTGTCGTTGATTCCTCCTCCAATTGATTTTACTATTTCGTTTTCTTGCTGATGCATTATTTTTAATTTGTATGATCATCTATTTTCCGTTAGTTTTGTTGATGTCCTGTTTTCTTTTTTTTTCTTTTTTTTTTTTCATAATTTACGTATTGAAATGTGACGGTATAGCTTGATGTAGAACCTGAGTAGGAGAGACAGATTTAATATGGTCTTAAACCACAGGATGCAGCTGTTCCCATGTTTCCTAGAACTGAGGAGGTGGGAGGAGAAGGTCGTAGGTTAGCGACATATAGCCAATACGAAGGTCTTGACGTATGGATAAGAAAAAAAGTGGAATATGAATAGATAGATGAGCCGCATGGGTTGAGAGATATCGAGGAGTTCGTTAGAGAAAAAGAGGAGCACGATAATATCGAGGGATTTTGGAAGCAATAAATTTTTTTGAGAAGCAACGTTTTGTTGCTTCCCGTGAAAAGCAATAAAATTGCTTCTTGTGTGAGAAACCAAACAGTACTTTGCTTTTAAAAGCAAAAAAGTACTTCAGAAAAGCGTTACCAAACGCAGCCAGAATGAGATGCTATACTTAAGACACTTCTCTTAAATTATAATGATCACACATTAGTCTTTTTCTCTGTCTAGATGTTTTTCTAAAATTCTGTATGCTTCAATTGAAGAATTCTCTGCAGAAGGACATCCTAAGACTTCCTTACATGGGTAAAATCTCACAATACAAACCCACTTATTTGACTCCTTTATGCTATGAACAAAATTGAAATTTTCTATATCAAGCAAATTCATTCATGACAACAATTGAAAAAGACAATCAGCAAATTCATTAAGGACAACTCAATTCATTCAACCTTGGTTGTATGATACATTCAGCAAATTCAAACCTTGGTCAATGTTATTATTGTTGTATGATACAAAAATCAGCAAATTCATTCAGCAAATTCAATCAAACCATGGAAAGTGGCAAATTCAATCAAACCATGAAAAAGACAATCAGCAAATTCAAAAATCAACAATTTTTTATTATTGTTGTATGATACATTCCAACCTTGGTCAATGCTATGGGGTTCAACCTAAACACAACTCAATTACCCACAAATAGCTCTTCAATCAAACCATGGAAAGTGGCGCAACCCTTTTGGGTCTCACTGTTCTAAAATATTTAATTTTTTAATGTTTTGAATTTAAAGCTTTATTTAATTTTTTTGGAAGACCTATGTCTCAGTCCAGATAGATGTCTAAGTAGGAAAACAAAAGTTAAGAAGCCCAAGAGGGAGAATATACCTAGAAGGAGAAGCCTAAGTGACTCATACTCCATTATCACTCTCCTCAATAGGGTTAATGATATCAGTCTTTGTGTGTATATATAAGGATTCTCAACATGTTCAGATTTCAAGACTGGAAAGATGCATCTATTTTAGCAAAACATCCGGTTAGAAAGGAGTTCAACTTTAGGTCTGTAGTATTTGGAAGTGGAAGCAAAGTTACAGAATCACTCCTCTCTCTCTGTCTCTGTCTCCCCCCTTAATCTCCCAGAAAGTATGACAGAAGAAAGAGTTTAAGCTATCATGGTAAAGATTATTCAACATATAATGGTAATTATGGGATAATGTAAAAAGTGAGAGCATGATCATGCATGGTTTGATTGGTAGGTTGACTGGCCAGGTTTTCCAGAGGCACTAATCTCTCTCATTTCAAATCCCTAAGGCTCCGTTTGGATACCGAGAGAATGTGAGAAAGACATGTGAGAAAAGAAAGTAAAAGAAAAGTGAAGTAAAAGAAATTGAAAAGTAGTTTTCTTGATACTGTTTGGATGTTGATCATAAAAATGGATATAATTATTTGAGTAAATTAATTAAAGAGAAACGATAATCAAGAAATATATCAAAGGATATACTATGCAATATTAATCATACAATTGCATGTTCATAAGGCTTCTTCTTCATTCCATAAGCCTCTTTAAACACAAAAACAAAAATCTAAACACTACCGAATTACATCCCTTGTACTATCAGGAAATTGACGACCATAAAAGTTATAAGACCATAAAAGTTATAAGATAAGAAAAGAGAAAGAGAAAGAGAGACCACATAATGCGAAGTTACCCAAGAACCCAAGAAAGAAGGAAAAAAACTAATAATAAATCAATCCTCTTTAGCTACTTCTCGAGAAGACATCAAGGCCTTGTAAATCTCAAAAACAAATCTGCTGTCTAAGTTATCGTAAGTAGAAAACATTCGGGATTGCTGAGGCTTTGGAGGAATCTTAGCTTTGAAGAAATTCCCACCAATCATTGGCACCACATTGCCAGCCAAATTCAGCATCATATCTACATAAGCATCCTGCAGCCTTGAAAGAAGCTTCATCGATCGGTGACACCAACTTGAAGAATCGCAGCTTTAGAACCACTCTTATCCTCCAAGACCTGCTTTTGTTCCCCCCAAACCTGGTCACTTGCATGTCTTTGGTAATTGTTCTTCCTTCCCCCTTGCTGAATTCCTTGTTGTTGCCATTACCATATGTCACTGAACCAGTATGAAACTTATATAATCCATAAATCTCAAAACAGCATGAAATCCTCAAAATTTAAAGAAAAGGAAAGAATAGAATTAACACACTACTTCAACAAGCTTTGTCAAACAAAAAAACATGTTTAAGATCACAATGAAATATTCCAATCAGCAAGCAAGCAAGAAGAAATAACAAAACTTTATCTTGAACAGATAAAGAAGGCAATGCCTGAAACACATTTGCCACTGTCTACAGTTATTAATAAAACAGAGATGATGCATGGATACCATCATCAGAACATTTGCCACTGTCTACAGTTTGGAAAAAAGAGAAAAACAGAGATGATGCCTAAAATCAGAACATAAACCTTGTTGGCTCAGTAGATCCATAAAAATAGTTGTCTGACATGCTTCTAAAGCAAAATAATTGCTCTGCAAATATGCCTTTACACACAGCTTGAACAACACAAATATCAAACAACTACCTCAAGCAACGGATTGAGAGACAACAATTTATAATACTGAGCTTTTGAATATAAGGAGATCAAGGAACTAGCTTATTGAAATTCAAATAACTCACTGATTAAGGCTTTTACATGTTCTCAAGAAGCGCATGCATTCTCACATGACACACCATAACCAAGGTACAATTCAGCTAGAAGCTTACAAACTAGTTCCCCAGCTGAGGGTGACTCAATCAATGCTTTTACAATGCAGAAAACAAGACAGGCTAAGCCAACCCAAGCTTTCCCAACTTAGCTTGGCCCTGTAAACTTGAAGGCTCAAGCTAGGATCAAGCTCATTAACATCCTTAGGCTCTGGATTGGCTTATCAAACCACAACTTAGTCCAAACTTATAAGCAGGTCATATGAACCTAAGGTGTATTTAACCATAAATCTGCAGAACCTATGATTGAGGTATACATAAAGTTAACACATTAGGTGAGCTGATCTTTAATTGAGTTGTGCACGTCGAAGCTCAACTCACACTTGTTAACTACATGATTACAAAAAAAAAACAAAAAAAGTAAAGAAAAGAAACCTCAAGCTTCGCTCATGTGAATGGAGTCAGAGGTAGCTTTGCTCACTAACAGCCCTAGTGATTTGGAAGTGACAAAACTAGGTCACCTTATTTAAGTATGGAAAGAATTCATTATCTTTACTTCTCATTTTCTTTTGTCCTTTTTTCCGTACCCACATCCTTTCACGAATTAAGAGAGGAAATTAGGTTCACATTTGACCACAAAAATTTTGAAATCGGTGAGTGCAAGCAGGTCTTCGCAGGCTAGGAGAATAACATTTTGGTCTAGGATTGATTCTCAATCCTGCCTCCAGTATAACGAAGGATTTCCATGACAGCAAGGATTCCTGTGGGCTGATTCATCCAACGTTTCCTTGTTTGAGACGAAATATTGCAGCAGAAATACGAGTCACAGAGTGTAAAGGCTGATGAAATTTCGCAACAGAGGAGAAAAAAATCATAGGATAATCCAACCTAACCATTAGATAGGCTAAGCAAGTATACGAAATCTTCTCATCAAGGAAGCAGTGCGGGAAAATTGAGAATTCACGACATTACTTGTTGACATTCAAATGACGCAGACAAAGAGAAGGATCTGGGAAAAAAGTATCAAAACTTACTTGTTCACAGAAAACCCTTCAACGTTTTGCAGAAAACCCCTTCAACGATTTGCTTCTCTCTTCTCACCTTCTTCAAATTTTCTACCAATAGACAGATTAGACGTCAATGGAGATGAAAGCTTTGATGAAGCCAACCGTCAATGGAATAGATGCTGTATTTGCCAAAGTAGATGCTGTTGATGAAGCCAATCGTCAATGGAGTCCCTCAAAAGATGAATCACAGTTGAAGATAGCCGTTATCGAGGGAAGGGCATTTCGGTATGTCGTGTGCATTGCGTTTCAGACGACGTAGAATCCGACTATTTGTTGCACGAAAAAAATTAGGACAGTTATCGTCTTTTTTTATCTCGAGAAACCGTGGGATCCACTATTTCGCGTTATCCAAACGCATCTCAAATCCGAGAAAATGTTATTTTCTTTTGACTTCCTCGCATCCTCATGGTACCCAAATGGAGCCTAAATCTGGTCTTATGGAGGAAGTGAGAAAGTCTGTACAAGTCTTTGCTTTGGGAGGATGAATAAGATGTAATGGGGTGTTGGGATGATGGAACTCGTACACGCATACACAGAGATGAATCTCAATCAAACCAGAAGACCAGCTAGAGACGGAGTCCTAGGTTTGGTGTCTTCTTAGCAGACTTTTATTAGAACAAAATTTTAATGTTTTAAAGCAGTTTCTGTATCGTAGTTGTAGAATTTTTATGTTTTAAAACAGTTAAGTTGACTTTGTAGTTCGAACTCCAATCGATATGGAAATGAAGAGATATTGCAAGTTAGGTGTTATTTTATTTTCTGATTTTAAGTTCTCTGTTTTGCTGAGCAAGAATGGTGTATATTATGACCATCTGACGTTTTAAAATATTCATTGAACCTTGAGCTATATGGTAATTTTAACCATATCCCTATATTATCTTCAAACGAAGCATGTATAATCCATTCCCACTTAAACAATAATTATGGCCTTATTGTGCTTTTGTAGAATCTATTTTGACTTTTGGTGATTTTTTTCTCATTGTCTTGATTAGGGACTGGGTATTTGATAGCATGTTTGGCACTGATTGTTGGACCACAAGGTCGTGCATTGTGTGTATAACACATTCCTGGATTACATCTGCTTGATTAGGGACCGGGTATTTTATTCGAATGAAAAACAAAAAAATACCAACAATAACGAACAGTATAATGCATTAATGCGTGACGCACGTGCACTCTTCTAGTATATTATATAAGGAGAGGAGGCCCTTGGGAGGCGTGTCTAAAACAATGCACTACTTCCCCAAAATTCCCATTCCCAACACTGTTTGGTTTGAATAAAACAGGGATTTACCCGTCCAAAACTCGGAACATCTATTCAAAATCCCGGCGGTTACAAACTGCTCCTGCTCACTTCCCCTCCCCCATGGATTCATCCAACCTTTTGCTTTCGGTTTCTCACAATGCATATGCTCTCCAAGTCCTAGTTGAGTCGACAATTTCGTTCTCACCTTGGATCCATCACATTGCCGGCAAGAGAGGAGCATTGGATTTCAACAATCATTTTGCTTTCGCCATCTCGCGACGAAGTCATTCCCTTAGAAGACACACGCTTTGGGTTTCACTTCCGATCCACCATGTTGCTAGTGTCGAGATTGGTCACCTTGCGTGTTCTCGAAGTTCAAGGTACACTTCAATGTTCGCATTCCTTCTCACCGATAATCATATGTTCTTCATTTTCCACACGAAATCTGCATCTGATTTTTCTGTCTGTTTCATATAAATGAAATTGAGGCGGCTACTATACAGAAACAAGATGTGATTCGTAGCTTCATCTTCTGATACCATCCCATATTTCCTCTTCTGAATCGAAACCCTTTAATCTATAAAAAAAATCCCTTAATGGAAGGTGAAGTGTGTTACATCAAATAGTGAGGGGTAGAGGATGACATGAGGAGATATTTTGGAGGCAATCAAGGTATGGGAGGAGGGGTATGTTGCGGAATGTTGGAAGGGTGGTTTTAGTTGATTTTGGGGGAGTTCAAGATACTCTTCCTGTTTCTGGAACTGCTACTACGAGGTCCATTCATAAGCCCACCACCTCTAACCGCCTTTCTCTATCCACTTCGCCAAATTCAGTGTCCTCACCGAACCTCCCAGTCTCAGCCACTTCTACTGTACCCACTTGGTCTTCATCCTCTTCTTCTTAATGTTTCTGTGACGGTGTGGTGTGGGAATGGGAATCAGTCGATGGAAGTTTGGATGGAATTACTAATAAATTTTATTAGTGATTGGATGTTTCTTTGGTCCTGATCCATCCAAGGATGAAGTTGGAGATGTTGTTTCTCGGTTTATTTAGAGTTGGTTCAGTAGGCAGAAAACAGTGGTTTATGGTTCTTGCTGTTTCCCAGTTAATTAGTGATTGGATGAAATAAAAAACTCATTACTTACTCCTGTTGTGCAAAGGGATGAGATTAGGGATATTCCCCTGACCCAGTTTTTTGGATGGAATCAAAAACTCATTGCAAAGGAATGAGATTATTGTTGTGCAAAGGGATGAGATTATCACTATTCCCCTAACTCACCGACCATTCCCCTTCTGCTAACTCACATTTTGTATTGTTTCTTTGTTTATATTATTGAAATAGAAGTTAAAAAGCTTAAACTACAAATAGAGGAATAGAGAGTGTTACATGGCTGATGACTTTGTGGGTTTAGTTATTTTTAGCATAAATCCAGCTAAAACATGGTCAAAAATACAAATCCCTAAAAAATTTAAGGTAAAATTGGTTTTTAGCGGTATTTTTAAAAATAATTCAGATTCAGTCGACCAATTCTTGAAAATTGGGAATTAGTGGTACTTTTTTCAAATAATCGGAATTCAGTGTCATATTACTATTCATGAAGAATTTCTTCCAGAAATACCCACAAAAAGACTTGCAAACCTTGTACCTAAATGAATGAAAAAGTTTTCAAAGTCTTTTGAGAGCATTGTGGGAAGAAAGTCTTTATGAATAGTAAAATGACACTGAATCTCAATTATTTGAAAAAATATCACTAATTCTTAATTTTCAAGAATTGGTCTATTGAATATGAATTATTTTGAAAAAATATCACTAAAAACCAAGTTTAATTCCATGCTTGGTCTTTTCTTTAGTCCATAGATATTAATGTAGTCCTCTCTCTCTCTCTCTCTTTCTCTCTCTCTCTCTCACATACAAGGTTGAGCCATGGACCAAACCGATGAGTGAGGGGTTGTAATGATTTATGCGAACTTAAATAAATGTAAAGACTAACTGCAATTTTAAAAGAACAACATGTAAGAACATTAGTAGAAAATTCTATCACAGCCCAAACATGGATATCTGATATAATGCATTATTCTAAGAATGAATTTATCCCCTTTTGTCAAAAGTCTCTCATATAACATAATAGAATTAAAGAACTGCATAAGTGTTGCATTTTGAGATGTTAAAGAAAAAAAAAAAAAAAAAACAAAAAACAAAAACAAGAAAAAGAAAAAAGAAAAAAAAATTTGAAGCAAAATTTCATCTTATTTTAATGATTACTCTGTACGAATATTTACGTGAACTTCACATAACATGATATAGTTCAAGAGTCAAACTGTAGGTGCACCAAAATATCGGCAATTGAAATTGAAAGTATTTCTACTCTGTTTGGTATCATAGGTTATATAGAGCATATTCTCACATAGCCTTACCTTCATATATTTAGTTTACATTTGATTGAAGCCATGTTGTATTAATCCATTAATAAATCTACCGAGTTAATTTTTTTTTCTTAAAATTTGCTAAAATTTGGAATGTTGGGGCAGCTTTTTTAACAATTCTAATATAGATGTCATCCGACTTTTAATATGGTCTTAAAATAACTGCTTTATGTTGTTTCAATTATTATTGCAAAACATTAGGCATTTGCAATATAAGATATTCGATGTACAGATTTGGCTTCGAATAGTATTTTATCAATTATGATGCACGTAGCTCCAAATTTGATACCCTTTGCCAATACATAATTCGTAGAAAGAAATATAAATTCCCATGCATCAAAATGAAAAAAAAACCTAAAAGGTTAACCGTATTAGGTTGGGTTTCCTTCCCTTCGTATATACGTACAGTATTGCACGTGCACCCAACTAGTATATATAAAGGGAAGTGCCTCTTGGAAAGCGTGCCAAACCTATACCTTTTTTTTTTTCCCGAAAAAACCTTATGATATAATTTTATCTTATATATTTTTATGAGTAATTTTGTCTTTTTCATTTTCACTTTCCAAAAGATGCCCCTCAACAATTTCTTATCCCTTACATGTCAAAAAATTCTTATATACAAACATGCAGTATTGTACATGCGCCTTGCTATATAAATAATACCAAGGCTATTGTCACTCCCCAAGTTTGGTAAACTACTCCTAATAAAAAAAAAAAAGTTTGGTAAACTACAAAAAATAAAAATAAGCAAGTTCATGCATGACATTAGAAATAAGAACATATTATATTGAACTAAAAGTCCTCTTCCAGATTTCCATTTGCCATTAAAGAACACAAAGCCCTCTTCTAGGATGAATTATGGAATGATGAGTTTTCAAAGAAGTGGTAGCTAGAGGTTATTGTGTGTTTGACACAAAGAATTAGAATTACATAGTAGAATTACAAATCTACAGATTTATAATTTTCTAGATTCCAATTCCAATTTCTTTGTCACAAAGAAATTTGTATAAAAATTACCAAATAAAATAAGAGGCGGTTTTATAATGATAGTGGTAGCTAGGGCTGCAACTTAGTGCGGTTTGGTTCGGGTTAGTCTCAACCCAAGACCAAACCAACGTTTTTCATGGTAGGCCCAAAACTGAACTGAACCGACCTTGACCTTGGAACCGAAATAACCAAACCGAACACTGAACCAATTATTATTAGAAAACCAGTAACCCAAACCGAACTAAAATAGAACCGAACCGAATTACTAATTTGGTTCGGTTTGAGTCATTTTCACATATTAAAACATGTCGATTTGGCTACACTATTGATTCGTGTGATCAAAGAACCTAAATCTTGAAGTGACTCCAAGATCCACACTAGACGAAAAGGGAAAAGACTTTCACCCTTGAAAAATTACATAAGTACATTTCTCCATTAAACTTATCTGTCCAGTATCCTTCCTCCTCCCTCGCTCTCTTGCTGTTGACGAAGCCTAGACCATTACATCTTTAAGTAGCGATTGTAGTGTTATACACATGTTGCACTTTATACAAACTACAATGACTTATAAAATAATAAGAATTAGTCATTATTTTATAAGTTAAATTGTATTATTAAAGAACTTATGTCTATTATATATTTTATATCTACTATTATATTTCGGTTCGATTCAGTTCGGTTAAACCGAGCCTTCAACCCAAAACCAAACCAAACATAAATCGGTTCTATATTTTTAGAACCAAAACCTACCCAAAGACTTAATAACCCAAACCAAATCGACCTAAAGTCGGTTTGGATTGGTTTGGTTTCAGTTTTAACCGACCCAATTTGCAACCCCAGTGGTAGCCAGTGGTTATCGTGATGGTGGTTTTGTAATGGTAGTGGTGGTCGTTGTGGAGGAGTTGGTGGTGATCATCTTGGTGATGGTGGTTGTAGAGGTGATGGAGGTGGTGATGGTGGTAGTGGGGGTGCTGGAGGCAGTGGAGGTGGCAACCGTGGTGGTGGTGACAATTGTGACGATGGAGGTGGTGCAGGTGGAGGTTAGTTGGTTTGCAATTATTTTCAGAGGTTCAAAACATTTTCTAGGATTCATAAGAATTCAAATAGAAAAAAATGGAAAAAAAATCCATTAAGTTGTGGCAAAGACACAAAAAATAGAGTCAAAACTGCTGGGCAAACATAGCCTCATTAGATAGAGAGTTGGACTGCTTCAATGGGCCATTGTAGTTTGTCCTATCTGGTCGTTTGGGGCCCTGAATGAACCAGCTAGATACTTCAAAAACCAAATAGAGATGACACTTAGAGGAAACAAAATAAGACTTGCCCCATAAATCCCAACCTCTTGTTGAAGGAGCTTTTATGTTTGTCGCAGCCTTGTTTATATGGATCAGGGTAGTAATCTCTCTCGTTTTGAGTTTAAAATCAAATGAAGTAACTACAAAAGCTTAAGATACAAAGGATATATGACAGAATTAGCTAGAGATGGACCATTTATGGACATCGATCATTCTTCTCATCTCAAAATTGAATGAACAAAAATAAAGATATAATAATCCTTGGTTTATCTGTGTGTTTGTCTGTGTTGAACCACCTTTGAACCAAAAAGGTTAAGCCACAGTATAACTATGTATAGCAAAGGGTCCGACATATGAAAACTCAACACTTCCCTGCATGAGTGACTTTTTCGTAAGGAAATGTGTATAGGTAGGACAAACACGGGGCACACAAACCCTAGATGCAAATAGACATAAATGCCAAGGAAAATTTGTTCTCAAGAGTCAAATACTAGATCTCTCACTTGACAGCATACTAAATAATTGTTGATTAAGCTTTAGGGTGTGCTAATATATGCACGAAGAGAAATTTATTAGAGGAAATGGGGATTTGGGAGTAAAGGTTTTAGTCCTCCTACCTTTTGATATGGGCTTCTCTCTTATGCCAATTGATTAATAGAAGGTTATCAAATATACTTTTGCAGGTAGGTAATATATGTCATACAAGGACACATGCAAAATAGAGGGAGAAAAATTAATGAGATGGTCAAAGTAAAATTTGAGGAAAAAGGAGAGTTTTGAGTAGGTAGAATAGAACTATTATATAAGTAGATTGAGAGGGATGATATTAAAATATAAATAAGATTTATGACCATTTTTTTTAATTTTTCTTAAAAGTTTTAATGTATACTTATATATAAAGGGAAGCGCCGCCCCCCCCCCCCCCCCCCCCCCCCCCCCCCTAGAAAGCATGCCAACTATTATGTTTAACTTTTTTAAAATACCTTTATACTTTATTGTTAAGCTTTATTAATAAAAGGATAAAATAGTCATACCAATCTCTCAAAAATAGTCATACCAATCTCTCAATCCGCCCCCCCCCCCCCCCCCCCCCCCCCCCCCCCTAGAAAGCATGCCAACTATTATGTTTAACTTTTTTAAAATACCTTTATACTTTATTGTTAAGCTTTATTAATAAAAGGATAAAATAGTCATACCAATCTCTCAATTCATTTAAAACTTAGAACAGTTATAAAACGGTTACCTCCCATCTCTCCCCTTGCTATTCGTTCCATCTCATTTGACATATGTATAGTATTGCACATGCTCCTTGCTAGTATAAGTAATGAAAAACATACATAAAGGAAGCAACGCTACAATCATATTAACTAATGGAACAACATATAAAAGGGAGTCTAATTTCCAGAACAGGAATCAAAAGAAGTCCAAACGGAAGCTTGAATCAGACGCCGAGACTTCCACCCTAAAACGAGCCTATTATTACCTAACTGCTCCACCCTGTATCCGTCGTTGAAAAGCCCCAACAGCAGCTTCGCCTGACAATGATTGAAGTAGCTGATTCCCACCGGATAAAAACCCATCCCGGCCATCCACTCCCCCCACTCCTCACCCCCCGGCTCACGATAGATCCGAGCCAGCGAGCCGGCTATCCTGGGCCCGAGTATCACCCTCTCCACCAACCCCCGAGCCCGACTCTGCATCGGAAACCCGGCCTCCAGCGAGTCGGAAACCGCCGAGTGGTGGTGCAGCGAGTCCATGAACCTCTCCACAAACCCAAACTCCCCGGTCGGACCCACCACCACCTCCTCAACCAACGTCACTATCCTCGGGTTCAGCCCCTTGGCGCCGGATAAGAACGACGCCACCGAGTCCGGCGCACGATAGCTGAAGTGGGTGGCGTGCACGTGCAGCATGCAGTTCACCACCAGCGCCTCCCCTTTGACCAGCTTCAGAACCGACGGTCGAAACGTCTCGTCCGTGTCTAATCTGCACTGATGGAACGAGAACGGTTGACCGATCGACGCCGCGAAAGATGTCAATCTTTTTCCCGTCTCTTGAACGGTAGTGATTGATTTCCTTCCGTGGCCTCCACCTCGTGTTATTGCCGTGATTCTCAGGTGCGGTGCGGGTGCACCGTCCTTCCTAGACACGAGCGCCTGCATCAATGACGCCCATTGGATCCCCTCCATGATATCGTAATCCACTATGTGTACTCGCTTATCGTGCGCCACCGCCTCTAGTATCGCTTGATTGGCCGTGAAGTGTCCGAACTTCACGTAGGGCGTCATGTCCTGCAGGAGCTGAAACGCTGCAAGGACGTCGTTTACATGATGATGATGGTGATGCTCGTCTCGGTGGGAGCAGTGCTTATCACGCGCACCGCCTGCGCCTTCTAGCAAACCCTGCAGGGCGTCGGTAAAATACGCCGCGAGGCGTTCAATGTTGGTGCCTGTGGTTGGGGAAACCAACTCCTTGAGCCGAACCAATATCACCCGAGCCAGTTCGCGGCTCTGGTTCGCACCGGTTAAAGCCTCTGCTGCCGCCATTAACAGATGCACCAGCCTCAACCCTTTATCGTCCTCGTCACTGCTCGCTTCTCCGGTCGCCACCACGTTCGTCGCCGGAGCGTTGTCCATTGTTTCCGGGGTAAAACCATTTTGGACAACATGATTAACAGGGCAAGGTTCATCGTCTTGTTCCATCATCGAGTCGAGGAGCACCCGGAAGTCTTCATGGTCTCCGGGGAGCGCATCCCAGTCGATGACCTGAGACCAATCGTTCCAAGCGCAGGTACCGTCATCTTCAGTTGTTGTAGTCGCGGTGCTGCAACCCGAGAGCTCAAAGTCGAAGTCGAAGTCCAAGTCCAGAGAGTCGAGGGCTTCGACAGCCATTGCCATAGCTTCAGCTACCGTACTGGTGATTGCTGGTACTGCGGACTGGGTGTTGGAAGTTTTTGATGATTTAAAGGGGTAGCAGAGAAGAAAAGATCGAAACAAGGGACAGAATACAGTGTAGGCCTGATTTAACTGAGTTTCAAGGCTTTAATTAAGAATTTAATAGGGATTAAAGAGAGGTAAGGTGGGCTGATTCTTCCAAAGATTAGTCGGTTTTTATACAGTGTGGGTCGTAATCATGGGGTTATAAGAACTCACATAGAGAAATGATTCTTTTTACACATAGTTTAAGATTCAAAACCATCGTTAATTAACTGCTTAGGAATCATCACAGACGAAAGCTCAGTTGTGAATTTTTTTTAACTTTATACTATGACTCTCCTTTGTGGCCGCTACGATTCAGTTAAAACGGTTCATGTTTGACTGACGCTTGGCATATGCTTTCCATTTCAACTGGCCGGCTCGACCAGCTCGAACCGTTTGGATTTTACTTCAAGGATCTGGACCATGCTATTGGCCTTTCGTTTAGTGATGTCAACATCTCCATGTTCAACCTAAAAGTCTAATAAGCAGTGTTTTCGGTTTGAAAAGGTCAGGAGTAGTCCTTTTGGATGTCGACCTGGTTGGATAATGTTGAACCACTGACCTGAAACAAAACCGGGTTAAACCCATATAGGAAAAAAAAAAAGAAAAAGATTAATTTGGATTCCATTTTCTGCATTGTTCACTTGCGGGTTGCAAGTGAGTCATATATATGATACAAAAAGCAAAGAGGAAAAAGCCAACATCAATAAACCAATCTGTTTTATGATTATAAAATTTAAGATATTTTTCAATGCATAAGAGGATGGGTTATTAGTTATGATGATTTTAATATCTATTAATATTATTAATTTTCTAAGGCTGGTTTATAGATTAAGAACATCGGAATCAAAAACATTTTTTGTGATTGACATGAAAATTTTATGTGAGAAGGTAATTTGATGAGCCTCATTACATGTGTGCTTTTCCAAAAAGCCCCCAGTATTTACATGAGTGATTTGGTCCATAGCTATTATGCACAAAGTGATCCTATGATATGCTAACCACTAATATTTGGCAAATTGTTCATCAGAGAGTGTTCAACCAAGGTTGAATCACCTGTAATTTCTCTCTGCATTGCTTTATGCTGTTGCTGTGAGATGCTGCCACGTAGAGCATCTTATGGTTACTGTTTTTTTTCTCTTATTATAAATGTTTCATGTGGAGCTAGCCCAATTGAAGAAAAAAAAAAAATTTAACCGTGAGATGCTCCCCATCAATGCAGAGAAAAATTGCAGGTGGCTCTGCTTGTTAGATGTCATCCCACAACGAGGCGGTGAGCATCGGTGTAGTGGTTTGTGGCACAGTTGTTGCTAATTTGACCATCTCAGCACTAGGTGATTGCTAGTTACGGTTGAAAAAAAATCCAAGTGGTAAATTTGTTAGATGATTTGGCTGAAAAGTAACACTGTTTGGCTGAAGCGGAATGTGTTATTGGATTGCAAGGAACACTTGAAATCTCCAAGGTCCATAAGTTGGCACATATAATAATAAGTAAGGAATATAATAATAACTAAGGGAATACACGCGCTATGTGCGTAACAAAAGAATTAGAAACAAAGAGGTTGGGGGTAGTTAATTATGATACGTGACAGTAACAAAGAGTAAAATTGAAAAGAATTGGAGGGCTTTTTGGGAAGTGAATGTTAGCCAAAAGAAAGAGGGTTGGCTTCATAATAGTATCAAGGAATTAAGTTATATATTTTAGGTTGGCATATATGGGAGGGACATAAATAGTGCTGTCAATATGTCTCCATTTATTTGATTACACATCTTTACCATAGCCAATTCTAACTTGGAACTTAAATTCAGTTTTGCTATGAAATATTTTAAGCATCCACCAAGAATCATATTTAGGTCTTCATCAAGTAAATGGGCATGCACATTTTAAATGTCTATGAAACAAAAGATAATACTCCAGTATTTTTTTTCTAATTAAAATCTTTATTAATTTCAAAGATTTATTTTGCAGTAAAAAACTATAAAATTTGTCAAATATTCCAAGTTTTTTCATCTTACCGAAAGGGTATATATCAAGTCTTTATCAGATGATTTTTTTGTGCCAAGATCCCAAAATAAGAACATAGAATCAAATATCAAGATCAAGATCAATGTTCAAGCTTCATTAATAGAGTTTTGGGTATAGGGAGGACTGAATTGATATCTATATTGACACGTTAATTTATGCAAACTATTGATTTAGTTGTCCCTTAGGGTTGCATTACGTATTTATTATTGTCATTAACCAAAATATTGCTTGAAATAACTGATGTTTGTAAATAATGAATTAATAATATAGATATTTTAAGTAACTATATAAGAGTATCTTGATTAGGAATGTTGTTTCTATTAGAGAAATTTTTATTATTTACTTTTATCAAAAATTTTTTCTTGCAAGGGAAGATTTTAAAATTTTTTTAAATTCTAAAGTTTTGTGATCTTATGACATGGGGTATCAAGAATCTATAAGATTCCTTGCAAAACTGATAATAAGAAGAATCAACGTAATAGTTATGGTAAGGTCCTGAGTACATGGTTGAAGGCAAATATTATATATATAACTTAATTTCTTGACACCCTACATGCAACCTATTGCTTTGCCTTAGATATCATATGGTCCATTGCCATCCAATAAGGAAAGCTTTCATCAAACTTCAAATTAATATCAAACATTTACTATTCCGGTCAAAACACTCCATGATTGGCCCTGTGTCATTATATAAGTTTTTTTTTGTGTCATTATGTAAGTTAATTCTAACATCCAATAACAAAAACAATAATTGTCAACCCTTTTATTAAAACAACAAAAAAAACAATGGGAATAAAGATATTCCGAGGTATAAACTGTAAAAGAAATGATAATTTTTTTCTATAGTACCAACCTTAAGATTCTCTTCTCAGAACTGCAGTTTTTAATTCACTTCTTGTGTAGTACACAGTACATGTCATGGTCATGACCTCATCTCTTCACAGGTGTTCCTTAATCAATTCCACTCTGATAATCTTTCTAACTATAAATATATCAATTAACTATATCTTATTGTTTTAATTAATCTTGTTTTTCAATGGGTGTTTATTAATTATGCTGGACATTTGGAGGGGTACTGTTCCTAAACTGACTGGCATGTTGGGAGATTTACAACCCTTTGTAGCAGTTAAACATGGGAATAAGATAATGGAGAGCATATTTACTTGTTTTTTCTGATTGTCTCTGTTTCCAGAATGCACCTTCTTTAACAACTTTCTTCTTATGTGATTTGAAATAATTTGATTAAATAAAGGGAAGAAATTAAGACAAATCTGAACTGGTCCACTTGAGCCTCCTCATCTTTCTCTCCCAAAGTTTAGAATTTATTTTTCAAATTTCTTTCCCAGTTTTCAAATTTTTTATTTTTTCTTTTTTTTTCAGTTTCAATTGTCAAATGAAGATACATACATCTTATAAAGCAAGACTTTAGAACTGTAAACTTATCTTTTTTACTTCATGATTTACCCATTTGAGTTCTGTTCATGTAGAGCTGGCAATAAATGGTCTGGATTATGCCCAGGTCAGCCCACTAAGAAGTTAGAGAGTTCAATCAGAATAACCTGAAAAGGGGTTGAGTTGAAAGGTGTAGATTATAAACCAGTTAATCCTTGGACTTATATTACAGGAAAAGCCATATATATCAGTGTCCCTTGACCAACAGACTGGCTGTTTATCTTCCATATGGCATGAAAATATTGAGTCTTCATGGCCCTTTCACAGGCAGGCTTAATTAGCCTAGTCAATGGCGGTTGCAAGTCAGAAAGCTCAGAATGTTCCCAGGATGCTGGTCGATCGCTGTCTATGATGCAATTTGGGCAACATCCTGACCTAATTCAGGAACTCATACAGAGAATGTTCAAGTAATGATGCCATTAATGAGTCAGATCTATCAAAACAGAAGGAATTAAAAACAGTTGAAAAATAAAAAGGAGTAATGTAAGCAAAGCCAATTGTGATATCTACTATATATTTGAGTAATCAATGGACTAATGGCGGTGTGATAGCTACTTAGTTGTGTTATTTTATCGCAGGGTTTGTCTAAATAATCTCAATATTGTTTAAGCAAAGCAATTTTCTTTTTGTTGAGAGAATCTTAACTACTAAGAGAGTTTTATATGATACCAAGAAGGAGACCCAACACAAAAATATTAACTCCATTTGATTCTTGTTTTCGGGTGGATATTGTGTTGGAAGGCTTTGTTCTAAAGTGATTGCGATCATTGGGTGACTGAGGTTGCATAAAATCAATTCATCAAATTAAGTTTTTGTATGGTTACTGGTGATCAGTTGGTGCTTTATATTCAGATCATAAGTTAGGGTTTATGTGAAACACAAGCAACATATACACACTTATGTACGCAAGTGTTCCAATCTCTTACAAGGTTCAAAATCTCATAAGGCCCACCGAGCCATAGACCGGTAACGAGTTGTACAAATGGAATGATAGGTTGTCGGTACCAGCCAAAATGATTGGGTTCAGAGGTTTTGGAGTAGCCACTCAAATCACTGGTTGGGCATAGGGCTGTCAATGAGTCGAATTCCACATCCGAATTCGACCCGTATTCGATCCAATTTATCGAATTTGGATATGCATTTACGTCCATCAGATCGAATACAGTAACAAATATTTTTATCTGAAATTTTTTGAATCCCATATTCGACTGAATATTCAAAGTTATATCGGATTTATTATATTTATTAAATATTATATTATCTAACTAAAGACAAATCACATTGGGAGGGAAAAGGGATTCCTCCCTTTTATAGACGAGGTCGGTTGGGAACGAGTTCTTAGAGTTTGCGTTATCCCATTGTCCCACATCGGCTAAGAACCAAAGTTCCCAGCCCCTTTCCCTTATAAAATGCGCTTTTCCCCTCTTTTCTTATTGGGTGTCAGAGTGTGGTTCAACGGCTTTAAACCACGTCTGGGTTAACCATAAGAAAATTCGAATAATCCAATTCGGATATAATCGAATTTGAATATAAAAATAAATTTTGAATTCGAATTTGGTTTGAACCAACTGATATCTTATCGGATATCGATCGAATTCGAATATGTATGTTACATAATCGGTTCGAATACGGTTCAACCTAGATTTGAACCGTATTCGACCGATTGCCAGCCCTAGTTGGGTATCCTCTACGACTTAATTTTCTCTCCTTTCATTCCTACGACATTCATTGGCGACACTTGTTACACTTCTTTTACCCGGACGTGTTTGGAACCCATATTTGGGGAGTAAAGAAAAACAACCTAAAAGAAGACAAGAGAAAAGAAAAATGGAAAAAAGAAAAAGAAAAATATCTTTTAATAATATAACGGGTTGGGGTGGTAGTGGTGGGTGAATGGGAGTGGGTAGGTGCTGGTAGGGTTTCTGGGGTGGCAGCGGCAACGATGACAATGATGATGGTGGTGGTGGTGGGAGGTGATGGTGGTAGGCTAGTAGGGGTGATGGTGGTGAGGGGGTGGCAATAGTAGATGTTGGTGCTGGGCGGTGGTGGGTAGTGTTGGGTGGTGGTGGATGGGAGTGGTGGGTGAATGGGAGTGGGTACGTAGGTGCTGGTAGGGTTGGTGGGGTGGTAACGGCAACGACGACAATGATGATGGTGGTGGTGGTGGGAGGCGATGGTGGTAGTTTGGTAGGGGTGATGGTGGTGAGGGGGTGGCAATAGTAGATGATGGTGGTGGGCGGCGGTGGGTAGTGTTGGGTGGTGGTGGATGGTTGTGGGCCGTGGCAAGGTGATAGCAGTGGTGGCATTGGTGGGATGGTTGGCAGTTGGGGTTGGTGATATTTGTGGGGTAGTAGGGGTGGTGGTGTTATTAGAAATCCGATTTGATTCCTAGAGATCGTGAGAAGCAAAAAAAAAAAAAAAAAAAAGAAAAAGAAAAATGACACAAAGAATCAAACAAGAAGACAGAGATTTTACATTGTTCACCCCAGAATAGGGTTACGTCCACAGCTGCCGGTTTTGTTTCACTATATTTTTTGAATGGTAGAAGCTTACAAGAATAAAACAGCAACAAGGGAAATATAACTCTAATACAATGGAAATACGCAAAATAACCTTTTGCCAATGTGGCTGAGTGTTCAGTATGATTAGGCTCCACACAACTCAACAATCTCCCACTTGGAGATTGATCTCATCCAAGTTCTCAAGCTTCATATCCTCAAAAAAACATAGCTAAAACAAACCGGTGACAATGATCTCAATCAAGTTCCCAAACCAACTGAAGTTGTGCATAGCTTCAGTTTGTCAATAGTGGCTGTCTTAGTTAACATATCTGCTGGATTTTCACTTACTGAAATCTTCTCAAGAGCCAATACTTTATCTTCTAAGAGAGACATAATAAAATAGTACCTAACTGTATGTGCTTTGTTCTTGAATTAAGTACTGGATTTTTGGCAAGATGGATGGCACTTTGACTGTCACTATGCAAAACACTATTCTCTTGCCCCTTTCCCAATTCAGTCAAGAAACCTTGTAACCAAATCATCTCCTTGCTAGCTTTTATAAATGCAACATATTCAGCTTCTGTTGTAGAAAGAGCTACAATTTTCTGCAATTGAGAGATCCAACTAACTGCAATACCATTCAAAGTATAAATATACCCTGTAGTACTCTTCCTGTTATCATCTCCAGCTAGATCAGTGTTAACATAACCTTGCAGTTTCAAGCCTCCTCCTTTAAAGCACAAAGTTGTATCTGTGGTACCCTATAAATACCGAAAGATCCATTTCACTGCCTCCCAATGTTGCTTTCCCGGATTACTAATGTACCTACTCACCACTCCCACTGCATGTGCTATGTCTGGTATGGTACACACCATTGCATACATAAGACTGCCAACAGCTGATGCATAGGGGGGTTCTTTCCATGTAGGCACGCTCCTCCTCGGTTGTAGGTGACTGTTCTTTAGTTAATCTGAAATGACTAGCTAAAGGATTGTTTATTGGTTTGGCACTTTGCATATTGAATCTGCTTAAGACTTGTCTGACATAGTCAGCTTGTGACAACTTCAAGGTATTAGTCACTATGTCTCTTGTAATTTGCATTCCAAGAATTCAATTTGCAGCTCCTAGATCCTTCATTGCAATTTCTCAGACAACAGTATCTTTACATTTTTTACCTCTTGAATTTAAGACCTTGCAATCAACATATCATCCACATACAGAAGTAAAATAATGAAACTATTGTCAGACCTTTTTATATAGCAACAATTATCTACCTGACATCGCAAGAAACCAATCTTGTGTATAAATCCATCAAATTTCTTGTACCATTGTCTTGGGGCCTGTTTCAAACCATATAAGCTCTTTCGTAGCTTACACACAAGCTAATTATTGCCTTCAACTACGAAACCCTATGGTTGCTTTATGTAAATCTCTTCCTCTAGATCACCATGGAGGAAAGCTGTCTTAATATCCATCTACTCTAGATTCAAATTCTCAGCAACCACAATTCTTAGAACCAATCTGATAGTAGTTAATTTCATCCCAAGTGAGAAGATTTTTGTGTAATCAGCACCTTTTTTTTTTGTTGAAAACCCTTTACAACTAACCTGGCCTTAAACCATTTGTTGTCATCAGTCTCTTCTTTTATCTTGTAAACCCACTTGTTATGTAAGGCCTTTTTGCCTTTAGGAAGCTTAGTCAATTCCCATGTCCTGTTTGACATTAGAGAATCCATTTCATCTTGCATTGCCAACTCCCACTTGCTTGCATCCTTTGTTTGCAAAGCTTCATCATAACTTTCAGGTTTACCATCATCTGTTAACAATAGATAATGAAGTGAGGGTGAATATCTTTGTGGAATTCTGTGTTGTCTGGTTGACCTTCTAAGCTTAGTAACTAGTGTGCTAGATTCTGCATGTGGACTTGCTACCTCTTGATTGTTTTGAGTACTCCTCTTTGTATTATAGTCAGTAATATCTTCTAACTCTACATACGCAGAGCCTTTAACCCGGACACCTGCATTGTCAGGATCTACTGCTCCAAATCTGTCTTTGTACATAACCTTTTCATTGAATATAACATCTTTACTTCGAATTATCTTCCGATTTTGATCATCCCAAAATCGATACCCGAATTCATCACCACCATACCCAATGAAAGGGCACTTCACAGACTTAGCATTTAACTTATTTCTAGTAGCAAAATTTGTATGCACATATGAAACACAACCAAAGACTTTCAGAAAAAAAAGAAAAAGATTTACCTCCTTTCCACTCCAAGCTTCCTTTGGTATGCATCAATTGAAAGGTATAGAAGGTCTTTGGTTAATTAGAAAGGCTGCAGTGTCAACTGCATCGGCCCAGAACATCTGAGGTAACCCGGCATGAATCCTCAAACATCTAGCCCTCTCATTAAGAGTTCTGTTTATAAGTTCTGTAACTCTATTCTGTTGAGGCGTTCCCTTGATGGTTTTCTCCATCTTAATTCTATTGACAGTACAGTATTCCTTGAATTCTCTAAGATTGTACTCTCCTCCATTATCAAATCGCAAGCACTTTAGTTTCAAACTTGTTTCATTGTCTACGAAGGATTTCTATTTCTTGAAAGCATTAGATTTATTTTTCAGAAAATAAACCCATACCTTCCTCGTCGAATAATTGATGAAGGTAATATAATAGGATGACCCACCAAGGGATGAAACTGGAGCAGGCCCCCATAAATCAGTGTGGACCAGCTCTAACTTTTCTCTCTTTAGTGTCCTGCCAATCTTTGAGAATCCCACCTTTTTCTGTTTTCCATAAATGCAGTCTTCACAGAGACCGATATCGACTGATTTAAGTCTTGGCAGTTTCCCTTCTGAACAAAGTACCTTCATTCCTTTCTCATTCATGTGGCTGAGTTTGCAATGTCACAGATCTAAATTTGCTTCTTTGTTTGCAATTGCAACGATCTCCCGGATACTGGTAGTCATATAGAGTGTGCTCGTCTTTCTCCCACGAGCCACTACCATGACACCTTTGGTGTTTTTCCACAATCCACCCATGAAGGATACTGCATACCCTTTAACATCAAGTTGCCCAACAGAATGTGTCTCATATTCTGCAGTAGCCATACACCTCCACTAGGGGTCTTGATCTGAAGATCTCCCTTTCCTACAACTTTCAAAGGCTTATCATCAGCCAAGTAAAACTTTTTGAAATCACCACTAACATAGTTTTGCATGATTTCCTTACATGGGCAAGAATGAAACGATGCTCCTGAATCCAATACCCACGATTCAAAAGGATTGTCCACACAGAGAATAAGAGCATCACTATTCTCTTTAGTAACATTCATAGATTGCTTGTCTTCATCTTTGACAAACTTCTTCTTGGATGCCTGACACTCATGTCTAAAATGTCCTTGTTTTCCACAATTCCAACACCCTGATGAAATCCTGGATCTTGACTTGCTTCTGTGTTTGGATTTTGATCTAGCATGACCATTTTTTCTGGATGTCATCCTGCCTCTGGCCTTTGTGTTCAAGGCTGATCCTGATGTCTGACTTAGTTCTCTTCTGCGAATATCCTTGCTTAGAATTAGATTTCGCACATCATTGAAACTTAATTTCGCTTTTCTTGCGGAATTGCTCACTGCTGTCACAGTGCCATTCCAGCTTTTTGGCAGAGATGAAAGGAGAATCAAAGCCCTAATTTCATCTTCGAAATCAATATCCACAGAACTTAACAGAGTTGTTCTGTCACAGAGGCAACTTCTTCCATTCTCGAATTGAATAAACGTCACATTGGATATACCTTATTACAAGCAGAGGGTTTCTCGTACATATCTGATAGGGTTTTCATGAGAGATGTTGTACTTGTCTTTTTCGCAATGTTGAACGTGACTTTGCGAGTCAGTGATAGGTGAATAACCCCTAGGGCTTGTGAGACATTGGAAAATCACCTAAAGTGTTGTCCTAATCACCACATGGAATCATACAAAACATGGAGTCCCACCATTTAAGTTAAGGTGTGAATGGACACCAAAGTGAGCATAAAAAGAACAAAATAGAGTTTAAGTAGCTCTAATTCATGGTCTAGTCTAGAGATTGGGTAAGGAGGTTAGGTTATGAATAGGGGAAGGTGTTAGGTACCCCTACTCATCCACACAAAGTGGTTGCCATATGCTATTCATGCTTAAATTTGTTTGCAAACAAAGATCACTCAAAACATGTAAATTAAACAATCATATGTATGATTTTCCTCATGAGGTGCCCAATGGATTGTGGACTCTCTCTGAGGAAGTATCACCTGCAGGACTTTATGATCCAAGTAAAAAATCAAGGTAAAATTTGAAGAAAAGCAAATTAAAGGAAATCTGGAAAAAGCAACACAAGGTCATGCTATTTGAGCTAAAAATTTCAATCAATCATAAATTATTCAATTCAAACTCAAATTGTGTGAAACCAAAGCCATTTTAAAGCTTGAATGAAGTAGAAGATTCAGTAAAAATTTCAATCAAATCCAATTAAAATCAAAGAAGATGTACTTGTTCAAAGTTGTTGTAAAACAGTAAAAGCGGCGAGTAGCTAACTTTGAAAGCCTATTTGTGGGGAATGGCTCTATATAAATCCTTGAAAATTGGTGTGAATGAAGTATGAGGTGCTATCTTTCGAATGGAATAGGCCTCACTCAAAATTTCATCCATTTGTAGCTTGTGTGCCCTCTCAAACATGCTTAGAGGAGTACAGTTTGACTTTGTAATCTGATACTGAGCAATACAGAGTTAATCAAGCACACAGAGCTCAAATCAAAATGAAAAGTAATAAAACCAATTGGATTTGAAAATAGACTCAGAAATTGAAATCACTCAAATGGGAGTTGAAATGAGCTTTTGGTGCTTAGTCAAAGTGACAAGTTTAGTAATCTGTTTTTATTTTACTCATCAACTTTAATCAAATGGTTTGAAAAATCAGCTTCATATAAATTGATCAAATTTTACAGGGTTAAATTAGACTTCCTTACCTTTCCAATGCCTCTGGAATCATTCAAAAATTCATCCATATGATGAAGTTATGAATGATCCAAGACAGGGTACAGGTTCTGTCTAGATCTGTAAAAATAAGTTAAAATCAAGACAAAATCAAGTGTGTGTGTGTCTGATCCATTAGATCTGATTTGAAAAGACTTCAAATGAGTTGAAAATAACCCTGAAACATTTAGGGTATGGATTTGGCTCAGATCTCTCATTATTTGGAGAGGAAGAGCGAAATCTACCCAAATTAAATGAGATTTGATCAAATCATGAGAGATTAGACCATGAGGTCTTCTCTAGAAGATAAAAATCCATTAAAATTCACTCAAAAAGTCCTGAGAAGTTGCTCTAAGGCTTCTGATCTTAGATCTACTATATTGGGCATAGTAGATCTAAGATATATGCCTATTTTGACAAAATCAAGTGAATGTGTGCATTGAAGTGTGTAGAAAACTCAATTTAAGGAGAGAATTGAGATCTAATGCTATATATAGCATAGAACTATGCAATTCTTTCAGAATTAAAGACAAAAGAAGCACAAACAACAATCACACACAAATCAACATGAATCATACAAGTATTTCATGAAAATGGTTCTAAGCCTAAAGGATCCATTCCAATACTTTTTTCCTCTAGCTCTCTCTTCACGTTTTACGGCTAGAGAGGATGTACTTTAAGCATAGTATGAGGTTACAAACACACACAAGGCCTTACCTACAGAAAGGTAGAAGATGAGAGAGTGCTTGAATTGAAAATTGAAATGAAATAGAAGGCTAGGAGCTCACCTTGGTTGCTTGAGAAACTTGAGCAAAGATTTGGGCAAAGTTTCCCTTCTTTCTCAAGACCTTTAAACCTCCAAAATTCCAGCCCTTTGCTAGAGGAGAGACCCTCTATTTATAGGCAAGAGCAAGGGCATAGATGTCCCAAGGGTAGGCTAAAATAACCATCTAGATTCTTCTAATTCAAGCTTAAGGCATGAATTGAAGTACCTCTATTTGGTAGATTGAATCTCCCAAAGAGAGGTACAAAAGGTAAATAAAGCTTAGATCTCGAGCTTTTATGAAATTGATTAAATAGGGCTTGTCCGTATATATCATGCAGTTTTGTCCAAACCGTATTATACATATGGACAAAGCAAAATTACAGAAATCTGCAAAAAGGCTACAATTGAAATTTAGTTAGCCTCACATGTGCGTTGCCAACGTGGCATAATAGCCAAAGCTTCTGGTTGACACGTGGCAGCCACTTGCGTTCACGAACAAAGCACAATCTCATCCGTATGATCATTATGGTTGCGTCCATATTATATATTCGGACAGAACAAAACCTGTAGAAACTGTATGGTGAATACAGACATCACATGTTTTAGGGATTTTGAGGTTTTAACATATGTCAAACCTCAATTATTAAATCTTGAACAAATTTTATTATTTTCTTATATTTTTAGTGCAATTTGGGGAGTCTATAGGGCTTTTCTGTCCATAATTGCTCAATTTGTATCACTCATCTCTTTTGATTTCTTTCTTGTGAGAGGTAGATACAGATCTTTGCCATACAAGTAATCTTCAATCTGAATCTTCAAGAACCCGAAGTCTAAACCATAAAATTTCTCGATCTTGATCTTTCCATCTTTAGTGGCCATTGCTCCCACTCAAACCAATCCTCCAATACCAGTTGTTATGAATCCGACCTGATTCCTAGAGATCGTGAGATGCAAAAAAAAAAAAATGCAGAAAGAATCAAACAAGAAAAAGATACAAAGATTTTACGTTTTTCACCCCAGAATACTGCTATGTCCACGGCTACCAGTTTTGTTTCACTATATGTTTTGAATGGTAGAAGCTTACAAGGATAAAACAACAACAATGAAAATATAACTCTAATACAATGGAAATGCTTGAAATACCCTTTTGCCAATGTGGCTTGGTGTTCAATATGATCAGGCTCCACACAACTCAACAGGTGGTGGGGTGGATGGTGGTGGTGCTGGTGGGCATTTTTGGGGTGCATGGTGGTGGTGGGAAACTAGGGTTTATCTCACTTTCTTGGTTCAGAGATCCGGCAAAGCAAATCGGATGGACTGGTTCCCTCAGTTGTGTACTTAGCTCGGCCTTGCAGGGAGTGACTGGTTTAGATGACATGAAAATGAAATAAATTAAAGCCGAAATTGTGCATGCCATGATGCATGATTATAAAGATGCAATGCGATTTTATCTTATTAATTGAGTGAATAACATCCTTGGATTTGGGCTCTCTGTGTTAGGCCATTACCTGAAATATTATAAGACAATGAGTGATACGGCCTTTTTCAATTCAGGGAGGCATGACAGAAGATTTCAACTCTATTAAATATGTGGAATGATGTAGTCAAAGTTGTCAACCTAGCAGAAGACTATATTTTTTTTGATTAAAAAATAACACAAGTGGCAAAATCTAACAAATTAAAGAGGTGGATCCACTTAGGGTCAAGATTAATTAATTAAAATAAATAAAATCTTTGACACTGCATAAAAGAGCTATACTAACTGGACAACAACCATGAAGTTTATATATAATTAAATTCTTTAATAAAAACATTAAGATTATATATAAAGTGGTTAACTGGAAGTACACTTTAGTTGGTTCTTTAAATCAACATCCTATTCAAAACATTGGCCTATTTCTCTTTTTTTTTTCTTCTTTTAATCATTTAATTTGATGCCCAATTACGAAAACAATAATTGTCAACTCCTTTTATTAAAACAATAAAAAATTATGTGAAACAACCTCGATCTCAAAGAAATAAGATTTTTTTTCTATCATACCAAGCATGAGAGATTCTACTCATATAGTAATATGGTTTTAATTAATTTGGGTGTATATGTATGGAGTAACTGGGAGGACATATCATGTTCATGACCTCATCTTTTGACATTTATATCTTTACCTTAATAAAGTTTGCTCCAATAATTAATGATCTTTCTCAATATATATATATATATACATCTTATTAAATCGACTGGCGGCAGGCAATATAGGTTGGGAGATCTACACCACTTTGTAGCAGTTGAAAATTAATGAAACAAGACAAAGTGGAGACCACGTCCAGTTGTTTTTTCTGATTGTTTGTGTTCTGAGTGCACCCTCTTAATTTATCAACTTTCTTGTGTGATTTGAAATAACTTAAATAAATATATATTGGGAAGAAATACAAACCCCTTAGGGACATGAAATTAAAATGCATCATAGGCTAGCCTTAGAGCTGTATATAATTATATGAAAGAATAAAGTTAATCTGTTCATGTAAAGGTGGCAATAAATGGGTTTGGAATGCGCCCTGGTTAAGAAGCCAGAAAGTTCAATCAGAGCCATCTGCCGAAAAGGGGTTGAGTTGAAAGATACAATTCATATAAACCAGCTAGCTAAACCTTGACCAACAGATTGGTTGTTTATCTTCCAAATGGCATGATAATATTGAGTCTTCATGTCACTTTACAGGGAAGCTTAATTAACCTAGTCAATGGAAGACGTGGCTATCACGGTTGAAAGTCAGAAAGCTCAGCATGCTCCGAGGATGCTGGCGATCGCTGTCGATGATGCAATTTGGGCAACATCCTGGCCTGATTCGGTAACCGACACTACAAAAAAAAAGTGATATAGCAAGGCCTCTTATAACAGTATTTAATAGAAAAGTGCCGTTACAAATGCCTTAATACGGCATTTCAATAAATTATCTTAGAGCGCCTTAATACGGCATTTCAATAAATTATCTTATAGCGGCATTTTCTATAAAATGCCATAATAAATAATCTCATAGCGGCATTTTTCTCTAAAATGCCGTAATAAGTATTTTAATAATACTTTTTTATAACATCATTTGTTTATAAATGCCATAATAAGTTACCCTATAGCGGCATTTTTCTATAAAATGCCGTAATAACTCATTTTAGAACGGCATTTCTTATAAAATGCCATAATACATTATTTTCTGCAGATAAAATGTTGTATTAAGGCACTTATTACGGCACTTTTGTATAAGTGCCGTTATATGAGGTGTGGATATATCATATTTTTTTTGTAGTGCGATCGAGATATAGAAAATGTTCAAGTAGTACTGACGACATTGCTTCAGATCCATCAAAATAGAAGGAAATAAATATAAGTACAGTTGAAAACAAAGGAGTATGTAAGCAAAGCAGGTTGTGATAGCTACTAAATATTTGAGTAGTTAATGGACTAAATTGAGTTGTGATAGCTACTTAGTTGTGTTCTTTTATACAAGGGTTTGACTAATAATCTCAATATATATTGTTTAACCAAAGCAAGTTCTTTTCGTTGAAAGAATCTTAACTGCTAAGTGAGTTTTATATGATACTAAGAAAGAGACCCAAATCAAAAGTATCAACCCAATTACCAAGTAAAGAAATTGTTATTCCATTTATTTCTTTGTTTTTTTGGTGTGCCTTTAATTTGTCTTCAGTTGAAAGGCATGTTTTAAAGTGATTGCAATTATTTGGTGATTGATGTTGGCTAAAGTGAAAAATCCCTGTGGCCTTGTGCAGTCCCACGTCCCACACAAACTGAGTTATCACTAGGCCAAAGGCCTTGGGGTGACTCCAAAGAATTTATAGCACGAGGTTTTGAACTTGAGACCTTGTAAGGAGCATACTCCCATGTTTCGAACCTAAGACCTTGAAGGGAGCATGCCCTTAGGCCCCAAGCCTTAATCACCAGGCCAACCCTTTGGTGTCTAGTTACATTTGGGATGACATGATCCATTGGTCATACCTTTTTAGCAAATGACTAAACGAGTCTAGAAATGAGAAAATATAGAGCATTTGGTCCCGTTGATGAGAACTACAAGTCCGTTGATGGTGAATTATAAATCAGATGATAGGAGTAATCTTCGTCATCGGACTTGTAACTCATATTATCGGCTTGTAAATCCCATCATTTGACTTATAATTCCACTTCAACAAACTTGTAACTCCCATAATCTAACTCGTATTCCCATATCAACAAACTTATAATACTCATCAATAGGACCAAATGGTTTATATATATATATATTTCATTTCCAAACTTATTTGATTATTTACGGAAAAGGTAAGAAGATTAATGGGTCATATGTCATCCAAAAGTTGAATGAACAGTAATTTTCCCAAAAGAAAAAACATAGTTATACTTAAAGTGTCATACTTAATTGTTTAAAAGAAAAAAAAAATAAAAATAAAAAACCCTACTTCTTAACAGGTCTGGATGCACGTTTGGTGGGACCTTCACACCATATACATTCTAAAACCGTTAACTATTCTACTTAATTTTCATTTTTTTTACTTTGAAATCATAACGTTAATGTGAGCACAAAAACAAGTTTATATTACATGATTTTGAGTTATAATCCCAACAATTGGTGTTTTTATGGTTGAGTGATCTGAAGCTTTGACACTAAACGAGAAAGTTGAGTGAGAAGTGCTGAATGAGAATTTGGTGAATGAAATGGGATGTTGGAGAAAACTAATAAAAGGATTGCCAGGGTGACAAACAGAGGTTAGTTGGGTTTGCCAATCCAATAATAGTGTCTCAAAATCAAGCAGTTGGTGCTGCTCCTAGTATAAAACTAGTCTAGCTCAGCCACAACAACAGATTGGATACATCTTGGGTATGTTGGTAAGGCTGAGCTTGCTAAGGCCCTCGCAGCAGATCGATTGGTAGGATGGTATCAGTTAAATTTTTTTTTTATCTATTTAAATGTATTTAAGCAATCAATTTTATAAAACTTAATTTTAACTGTTCAATGTATATTAGAATGTTGAAATATATTATTACAATAGTTTTGTTATTTTTCATTATCTATTTAAATATAGCTATGCAATCAATTTTATAAAACTTTTTTAATGTTCAATGTCAATTTATCAGCACATAAGCAATTCTTATACTACTATAATTATGAAACATGCTCTTTTAATTTTGAATAACAAAAATTTATCAAACATTTTAGTTTCAACAAAAAATCTTTTGAAGAGCAGAAAAGTACTTTTTTTTTCTCTCTTGCTTTTAAAAGAAATAAAGCAAAAGCATTTACAAACAGAGAGCCTTAGGCTGCATTTGGTAACTATTTTCAGAAGTACTTTTCTGCTTTTGAAAGCAAAAAATTGCTTTTAAAAGCAAAAGTACTGTTTGGTAACGCACACGAGAAGCAATTTACTAAAAGCAAAGAAGCAATTTTATTGCTTTTCACCGGAAGCAACAAAACGTTGCTTCTCAATTTTTTTACAAAATTGCTTTATTGCTTTCAAAACCTCTTGATACCCTATTGCTTTACTCCTATATTAAAGATGATGCCTCCATACTCACTTAAGAAGCAACAACGTATTGTTATTGCTAGAGCCGGCAAAATGCCACATGACCCGACGGGTCAACCCGATTATAAATGGGTTGGGTTGACCCGTTTATTAATTGGGTTGGGGTTTCCCCAACCTGCCAGTAATCGGGTCAACCCGATTATGACCCGCCAACCCGACAGGTAACCTGATTTAAAAAAAAAAAAAAGATGGAAAAAGTATCATGTTTCGACCCGACTTACCCCAAAACCCGACCCGAACCCGGTACAACTGGATCCAATTAACCCCAACCTTATTTTAATAATATTTTTTTAAAAATAACAGTAATCGGGTCAACCTGATTATGACCCGCCCGATAGGTAACCCGATTAAAAAAAAAAGATGGCAAAAGTATCATGTTTTGACCCCGATTAACCCCAAAAACCCGACCTGAACCCGGTACAACCGGATCCAATTAACCCCCCAACCCTATTTTAATAATATTTTTTGAAAAATAACAGTAATCGGGTCAACCTGATTATGACCTGCCCGATAGGTAACCCGATTAAAAAAAAAAAGATGGCAAAAGTATCATGTTTTGACCACGATTAACCCCAAAACCCGACCCGAACCCGGTACAACCGGATCCAATTAACCCACCAACCCTATTTTAATAATATTTTTTGAAAAATAAAAAATAAAAAAAATAATAAACGGGTTGGCGGGTTGGGGGTTTTCCAACCCGCCTTAATTTAGTCCAACCCGATTATGACCCGATTAACCCCAACCCGATTATTTGAATGTAATTAAATGACTATTTTATGAATCTTTTATAATATTGGATTTATATTTTTGAGTATATTTCTAAGTACAATACATAAATTGTATACAATACTTTTATGAAAGCAAAAAGCAATTTCTATGTTACTGCAATTACCAAACATGCTTTTTTGCTTCTTAGAAGCAAAGCAAAAGTTTACCAAACACATTTGCTTCAAGAAAAGATCTTTCAAAAAGCATAAAATTGCTTTTTTGCTTTCTTGCTTTTAGAAGCAAAAAAGCAAAAGCGTTACCAAACGCAGCCTTAATGTCACTTTTAGGTTTTAAAAGTGGTAACATTATGGAAAACGTATCACTTTTTAAAAATATTTATAAAAACAATCCACTAAGATGCCAAATTGTAGAAAAGGGTCACTTTTAAAAAATAATTGACCTGAAGGATCCCTTTTCAAAAATAATTAAAAAATAGTGTCATTTTATTATAGGCATGTGATCGTATCCCACGTACAATATGCTTGTGTCTCATGTAAGATGCGTTTGTGTCCCATGTAATTTAATTATTTTTTGAAAAGTGATCATGTAATTTAATTTTGATGGACTTTTTTTTTTATAATTATCGAAGAAAAGTGGCCCTTTTTTTGCAATTTAGCATCTTAGTGGACTGTTTGTATAAATATTTTAAAAAAGCGACTATAATTTTTCTTTTAAAAGTTGAGGTGGTTTGATAGAAATTAATTTTTAGTGATACTTTTTTCAACATAATTAAGATTTAGTCAGGCAAAGTTTTAAGTTTTAATTTTTAGTAAACCTTTACCAGAATAATTAATTTTTAGTGATATTTTACTATTACAAATCCCTACATCACTCATCAAAATGGCTTGTACAAGTCACTTCTCATGGTACAAGTCATTTAATTGACTTGTAGAAGCCATTTTATTGTTGGTACAAGTCTAAAACGGTTTGTACGAGTCAATTTACTTCTTGTACAAGTCCAGGGAGTGAGTTGTATATGGGCATTTTTGGAAGAATTTACTAGTAGCAGTTTATATATCACTAAAGATTAATTATTTTGATAAAAGTTACAAAAAGTAAAAAACTCAACTTTTTTAACTGAGTCTTAATTATTTTGAAAAAGTATCACTAAAAGTTAATTTTCCGGTAATAGAACGCACAAACCCAATTTTAAAAGGGGAAATTGGTTTTTAGTGACGCTTTTAAAAATTGTGAACAAGTTTTTTACTTCGTAATTGACAATTAGTGTTACTTTTTTCAATAATTGTGAACAAGTGTCATTTTACTATTCACACAGACTTACGTTTAATTTGGCCTGATTGTGATGGTAAAAAATTTTCATTTCAGCATACTTTGATATAATTGATTTTTGCTGATTTTGATTTATGAGTTTGGGATATTGGGCAAATCATATATCTATATATATATAGTAAAGTAGAGTACAAAAACACCACCTTCGCTCTCCTCCACGTGGACATCTCCTTCTTCCTCCAATGGCCCTTTTGGGCTCTACTGAAACCCCATACTCTCTTTCCTCCACCTGTACAATATAGAGGTGTAAGTAGGGTGGGTTGGGTTGGGTTATGAGAGTTCGGGCTCAACCTAATCTAGGATTTACTAGTCCAAACTCGTCGTTGACCCGCCCTAACCCAAAATCACTTAACCCAAATCCGACCCAAACATTATTGCTTGAGTTCGGGCTAGCCCAAATAAAATGTAAGATTTTGAATTTTTTTTTACAATTTTTGTTATAATTACAAAATTTTGGAATATCATTCATTAATTCGTGTATTAACATGCTTTTGATGTTTGTTTGTTATATATGCAAATATTAAAAATTCCACTTGATTTGTCCCTTAAATTTGGGAAAACACACTTAATTAATTTATTTCTTTAAAAATTTTAAAATATAATACTAGCTCACTATATTTGTGGTTTTGCACAATCTTTATTGTATAGTATGTGCTCCCAAATATCACATTCATTGTCACATATATGTATATGTATGTGAGTATAAAATTATTTATTTGACAAAAATTCATAAACTTATTATCACATGTTAATAATTTATGTTTAATAGTTGGTTGCATAAATACAATGACAATATAAAAGGAAAAGAAAACAATGATACATATATATACAAATAAATATTCACACACACACACACACATATATATATATATATATATATATTTTGGTGGAGTTTTATACATATATCTATATGAGAGCGTGTACATAAAGTCAACATTAACTTCAGGCTTTTCGGGTTGTATAGCTTGAACCCAAGCCCAACCCAAACTCAACTTCGAGCTCGAAATGAAACCCGACCCAAACCCAAACCCAAACTCAATGCTCACTTCGGGCTTTTATTCGGGTTGGGTTGGGAGGGCTTTGGGTGGTCCGGGCTAGATTTACAGCTCTAGTACAATATTCTCTCTTCAAAATAATATTTTCGCTCTTTCACTTGTACATATTCTCTCTTTTCTCATTGCTCTTTTGGGTCCCTCACAAACAAGATAAATTTTATTTAAATAAACACCAAATTAAAATTATCTTTAACTAAGAAGGGACCTCAACGTAGACGTGGCCCTTTCTCCATGTAGATACCCCAAATTGCACTACAAAATGAGAAAATAAATGAAAATATATTTAAGGTATCTTAATTGAGTTTTGACACGTGTCAGAACTCCAAAATTAGCCAAACATGTGCTGCCCGCTGTGAGACATGGAAAAAAATCAATTCAATAACTTCCTAATCATCACACGGGGATTGGTTAAAAACACGGAGTCGCCACCATTCTGTTTAGGTGTGAATGGACACCAAAATTATCAAATAAGCTCAAAAGGCAAATTTAGGGTAAAAATAACCCTCTAAAAAAAAACTAGAGATGGGTAAGGGGATTAGGTTATGAACAGGGGAAGGTGTTAGGCACCCCTATTCATCCACACAAGGTGGTTGCCAGGTATTGTTCATGTTTAAATAAAGGAAAAAAGGGCTTGCTATAAAAATCACGAAAAATCATAAAAAGGAAAAAAATGTATGGATTTTTCATACGAATAACCTGATTGATCCAGAACTTTCAAATATGATCATATCATTCCTAGGGTTTCATGATTAAAATAAAATTGAGATAAAATCGAATAAAACCAATCTAAAGTGAAAACTTCAAAAATCAGGCTTTAAGTTAAATTCTAGAAATCTAGAAAAATATGATTTTTATAAAATATTGCAGAATTGAACTTGAACAATCTAGGACATAGTTATAGCCCAAATTTCATATTAAATCAAGAAATCAAAACCAAAAATAACCACGTTGATGAAGAACATCAAAAGGGGAGAACTTAGACCGTAGGGTCTTCTCTCAAAAACGAAAAAGGATCAAAAACCACATCATGAAACCCTAGAATTTACTTTCAGGCTTCTGAATCCAGATCTACCATACTGATCATGATAGATCCAGGATCTTAGCCTAAAATCACAAAAATACGAAAACAGTGCTGTAGGTGCAAAAGTGGTGAAAATCCAAATTTTAGAAAAAAGTGAGGATCTTATGCTATAAACATCATAGATTCATAGGATTCATTCAGATTCAATCACAAGATCATTAAAACATGAACAGGATATTCAAAGCAGCAATATCTCACAGATTTGAGCACATGGGGTTTACCCTACGGATCCACCTGTTCTCTTTTCCCCTAGCTCTCTCTTCACGTTTTACGGCTAGAGAGGATTCTTGAGGTACTTGGAGATAGATTTGGGTATACAAACACAATCAAAGGCCTTATTCTAGAAAAAAGGAGAAAAACAGATATGGGGTTCTATTCTAGGGATCCACCTATTCCCCTTTCCCCTAGCTCTCTCTTCATGTTTTACGGCTAGAGAGACTCTTGAGGTACTTAGAGACAAGTTTAGGAATACAAGTACAAGATGGCCTTATTCTACAGCAAAGGAGAAGATCCTATTACTTCTAGAATTGAAGACAGAAAATAAAAGGGAAAAGGGACTTACCTGGATTGAGCAAGCAAAGCAGCAGGGATTCCTCTATTCTCTTGGAGCTCCTTGGACTTCAAAATTTCGTGGCCTTTTGCTTGAGGAGAGGCCCTCTATTTATAGGCAAACCCAGGGGTAAGGCTGGTCCAAAAGGATATACCATGATCCACTAGATTGGATTGAAAATAAGGATAATGCCCATCCATGACCAAATAGGATAAATAAGAGATTTCGAAGGGATAAATGAGAGAATTCGAATCTCTCAGAGAGATATTTGGGTGCAGATAAGGCTCCAAAATCGAAAAAGGTAAAATTTGCACAAAATCCCCTGTGCCTGTATATACATTGCGGGCAAGTGCTGCCTGCAGTTTTAATACGGGCTCGGCATGCCCGTATATTATTTGCGGGCGCGACCAGCACGTAAGTAAAATATGGGCAATGCATGATTGATGAAATTTTATGCATTTTTTGATCTGTTTCAAATCCCAATTACATATTTTCCATTATTTTCTCATTTTGTAGTGCAATTTGGGTGTCTACAGCTGCCCCCTCTTTGCTGGTAATTGGAACCAATTACAAGCAGAGAGCAAAAAGACCCACTAATTGCACTTTTTGAAATTTTTGTCTAACTAATTGTATTTTGCAAGGGTTAAATGGATGATTTTGGAAAAAGAATTTGTGTGGAAGATTTGCTGAAAAGTCCTTAACCTTAAGGGGTAGGTCCTCCTCTCAAGTCTCACTGAGCACTCGTGGTTATGAAGTGAGATTTGAAACAAAATTTTTAAACAAAAGTGGGTAAGGTGGCAATCCTTGCAACTTACAACTAATATAAACATTAATGTCCTGAAAAGTGTGGAGAAAATGATGAAAAATAAAATTTTCTAGGTGGCCTGCAGTTGTAGCACAATGAACAGTAAAGAACAGACACAACTCAAAATTACACATTTGAAAAACATCTCATTAATTGAACTTGCTTTGGTCAAATAAAGAAATGATAAAAACATGGATTCGAAGATAGCCAATGAAACCCCTGCTTGAAGTCTGATGGGGTGGCGTCTCTTCCTTATCTCAGATTTCTTGGAGCTCTCGTGGTTATTAAAAGAAATATAAGACAAGCAAATTTTGAAAAGAATGTGGATTTAAAATTGACCACTGCAAACTCAATTGATTTTGATGTTTTTCACTTTTTGAATTTTCCTGATTGATTTTCTTATTTGATATACCTGGGTGCCATTTGATGCCCGAACCTGTGCTTGAATATTCTGCAACTTGCTTTTGCTTCTTTATCTTCTTGCTCTCTCAATAACGATGTATGTGCCCTTACTGCGCATAACCTGTCTTTATGCTTTTTAATTGCCCAAGTGAATGCCCTCTTCTTGATTGATGGATTTGAGAATCATAATCTGATGATCTAATCTCATGCCCTTACTACCCATGATCTCTTCTTCATTCCTTCTTACTGCCCCGGTAAAATCCTTCTTCATGATTGAAGAATTGGGAACCCTTGTTTAACGGAGAAAACATGCCACTGCTTCGAAGCCTTTTCTTTTTCTTTTTTTTAAATCCGAAGACTAAAGTTTGACTGCTTCTTCCAGATGTTATAATTCATTCTAATGAAAACCCAGAGGGAAAGACGTTGAGCATGTCCCAGTTTTGGTTGCTTGAAGAAGTATTTGCCCCTCAGCAGAGATGATCTTTTTTTTTCTTTTTTTTCTCTTTTTTTTTTTAACCTTTGCCAAAAAGAAACCCTAATAGTAGAATGCAAATGCAAACATAAGAAAATATGTTTTATACTAGTGGCCTCAGAATTCTCTAATGCTTGCAAAACCAATGTTTTATGAAAAGATATAGATTCTCATCATAGGCCAAAAATATAGTTTTTGCCTTTTTTGCGTTTTTTTTTTGAAAAATGATCCAATCACTTATTAGCATATAGTCCAAAAGAATTAAGATCAAGTTGAATAATGAGAAGATTATTTCAGAAAATGAAGAAGGACCAAAATAAGCCTTCGGAACCTTTAGAATCATTCCCATGACCATCGGCTTGTCAATTGATGCTCCAGATATGACGACTCTTTCAATCTGACTATTTTGCCTCAGTCTAGAAAGACATTTTCCTTCATCCAATTGAAAAGCAATTGTTTCTCCATTGTATCCATGATATGAGAATTTATGACTTCAACTTCAGCAATAATTTCCTTATGGCAATTTTGATGGCCATCAACTTGTTCATAGATGATTCATATCATAGTTCTGATTATGTTGCTTTAGTCTTGAAAAGAGAATTTTCCTCAATCACTTGAAGAGTGACTGTATCTCAAAATAACCACCAACATGAGGACTTCACCTGGATCTATGCCAATTCTGGACTTTCCTCTCTAACGATTTCCTTCTTGTAGATAGCTGATTATTTGCCATGTAGTGCCCTTCCGGGTTTTCACTACATTTTCTCCATTTTTTCCTTTTTCTTTTTTTTTCTTCTTTTTTCTTTTGTTTTCTTTTTTTTTTTATCCTTCATCACTAGCAACCATGTAGTCAAAACTGCCTTAATTCAAAATTTCTTAATCAAAGAGGACTTATGAATGGGACGAAACGAAGGCTTGGTGTTAGTTTAGAAAGAAAAGGAATAAAAGGCTCAAATACCCTATGATCAAATGGGTTAACTAAAATTGTAATTTTTAAGGCATTTCTTCCCTTGGAATGAATACAAAATTGCTCCCAGTAATGAAGTTCTTCCCTCAATTTGATTTCTTTATTTGAAACTTATTCTCCAGTATTGAACTTCTTTTTTCCATTCTTTTCTTCACAATTTTGAAGACATTCTCCA
Source organism: Buxus sempervirens (assembly GCA_947561395.2). Lineage (NCBI taxonomy): Eukaryota > Viridiplantae > Streptophyta > Magnoliopsida > Buxales > Buxaceae > Buxus > Buxus sempervirens. The sequence goes on along the minus strand of OX387190.1, from coordinate 21,877,124 downwards.
AATAGCATTTGATTATCTTTTTTTCTTCCTTTTTTTTTTTTCTTTCTTTCTCTTTTATTTTTTTTCATTTCTTTGCCCCATTTTCTAAAAACATATTCAAAATCCCTTTTGAACTTCAATAATTGTCCCTTCATTCCTTTTCTTTTTATTCCTTAATAAATTTGCCCCAGTGTTGGGTTACAATTCTCAGTTTAGGTTACTTGGAAAAATGTATCAAGCTCAAAGGGTCTAACTAGGGATTTCAAAATTTTTGGGGATATAAGAAAGAAAGGCCTCTTATCATTTTAAGAAAAATTTGAATTTTAGACTTGGTAAAGTTGTATTACATGACTAGTTCAGGATTTTTTCTTCTTTTTTTTTTCTTAATCATCTTCTATCAACATGAAAGCTTCTTCAAATAGAACTTCTGTTATGAACAAGTTCTTCACCTTTTGATCAGTCTTATGAATTTGGATTCTTTCCATCAAATGATGCCCAATTCTATTTCCAACGAAAAGGTCAGATTCTCCCATATTTTCAAGTGCAAAGCCCCAAAATCAACTTCCCTTTGAACGAATCAGCAAGTGATGCGATCCTTTCTATATTCTAATGAAGAAACTTCAAATCTTCTTCTATCTTTTCTGTTGAAGACTATGGGTCATCTTTGGTTCCAAAGGCCATAAAATTGGTCACTTCAAAATTTTACAGAATATTCTTCTCATAACACTTAAAAAGATTTGAATTTTCATATAAATGTCTTTTTCTTAGATTTCGATCTCAAAATTGAGCCCAATGTCGAAGTTATATTCAACTTAATGAAATTCAATGGGAGATATAACTCATAAGTAAAAAGGACCTTGTAGAAAACTTTTTTTTTTCTTTTTTCTAGAAAAATGTTAAAGGGAAGAATCTTTTTTTTTTTTGAAGAGCCTTTATTGAAATCACTTCCTGAGAACAAGGCTCTTTAGGATCCTCAGGAAATGTGCATTCTTTCTATGCGGGTTTCTTTTCAGAGAACAAGGGAATTTGAGAACTGCCCCAGTTCTCCAAAGCAAAAGCTGATTTTTCTTTCTTTTTCAGAAAATATCTTTCTCCTACTGAGTGAGGCAAACCTTCATAATTTGGGATGATCTCCTTCCCTGGGGCATTATGCTCAGTCTTTGAAAGAAGTGACATTCCTTGATATGAAATCTGGATTGCAGCCCAGTCAATCAATGGAAGCTTAAACCTGGCCTCAATCTTTTCATTTGAATCTTCTTTTTTCTTTTCTTGGGATTTTCCTTTTTCTTCTTGTATGAAGAGTGATTCCATACCCTTCGGATTATTGTCCATATTGAATTCCTGTTCAACATCCAGTGCTAGGCCATTTGTTTGCTCAAACTGCTCAAAAGGAATTGTTTGCACCTCCTCTGCCCTTTCACCTGTCATTTCATTTTCTTTCAACTTCAGCTTAAAATCTGCCCCTGTGTGAGTTTCTTTCTCCACATGGCCCCATTCATCTTCTTTTTCAAAATAAACCCGGACTATGGTACCAACTGGAGCAATAAGTTGAGAAGGGTCAAATCTTTTTTTTCCTGAAAAAATTGACCCTATTGCATTTGAGCTACCTGCCCCATTGTTATCGGTAGGTGGGATGGGTGTAACTGAATTGAATGATAAGGAGTTATTATCCAACAAATCCTGGATTGCATGCTTTAGGGCCAAGCAACGATCAGTGGTATGCCCTGGAGTGCTCATATGATACTCACAGATTGCAGATGAATCATAACCCTTCCCCTTACTTGCATGAGGATTTGGCAACCTCAAAGTCACATAACCCTTTTGAAGTAAGGTAGGCAAAAGTTCAGATGGTCTCATAGGCAGTTTAGAAAATTCCCTTCTCTTCCTTACTTCTGTTTCCTCCTTCACAGGTTGTGCAGAAGGGACATTAATTTGGATAGGCAGCAAAGGAACTTGATGGGTTGACTTGATAGGAGGTGGATGGGCATTGATTTGAAAGGGTTCCCTAGGAAGTTGCACCATATTCACTTCTGCTTCTATCATTTTTTTCATTCTTTCTTCTTCCATTACCATTCTCCTTTTTCTGTGTAGAGAAAGAGGTGGAAGCTTCCTAGTTCAACATTGCAGAGTAATCAGCTATTTTCCTAGACTTGATCCCATCTTCAATTCTGTCTGCCACTTGCACTAGGGCAACAAAGTTGGTGGTAGTTTGACCCACCAAGTGACTGTAAAATGGTTGCCCCAATGTCATGATGAAAGTTGAAATCATTTCTGGTTCTCCCACGGGTGGCTTGACTTGTGCAGCCAACTACCTCCACCTTTTAGCATATTGCCTTATGGTCTCATCATTTCTCTTCGCCATCCTCATCATGTCATACCTATCTGGTATAATCTCAGAGTTGAACCTATATTGTGCCAAAAAGGAATCTGCTAAGTCTTTCCATCTTCTGATCCTTCCATGGTCTAAGGTGGTAAACCACCTCAGAGCAGTTCCAATTAAACTCCTCTGGAAGAGCTGAATTAGTATGCCGTCATCCCGGCCAAACTGGCATAAAGCCCCGCAGTATAACTTCAAATGGCTCATTTGGTAGCTAGTGCCATCATATTTATCGAAATCTGGGCATTTAAACTTGACCAGTAGACATACATCGGGGTATAGGCACAGATCTTCGAAATTCGTGCCTCCAAATGATTTAACTCCCTTCACTTCCCTTAGCTCGTCCTGAATAATCTCCAGCCTATGCATGAACTTCTTTTCCATCTTATCCCTCATTCTCTCTTTTTCCTTCTTTTTCTCAGACTCAACCGTCTCCTCCCTGATCAGTATAGGTTCAGAAATGGGTTCAGGAATAGGTTGAACCAGAGGTGGAATGTTGGTTTGAGGTGAAGGTGCTTGGTTCGAAGTGGAGGCTTGGTTTTGGGCTTGGACTTGCTGGGCTTGCACCGCCAGTAAGTTTTCTAGCATTCGGGCAAATCCTGCCACTTGTTCTTGCAGGAGGGCAAAGTCTTGAATAGGAACATCGGCTTGATTCTCAGTGGGATTCATGGTGCGAGCTCTTGATCTGGTCACAGGAGCTATGGTTGCAACTATCTTGATACCTGGAAAAAGAAAAATAAAGAAAGATATCAGCACCAATTTAATCTTATTCATACACCTATGAATGCATGTAGGCAGGTTAGGTAAACATGAGTTTGGATTTCTTCCCCCCCGCTGTGAGACACTGGAAAAATCACCGGAGTGATCTCCCCTCCGTCAACACACGGGCTCAACGAAAAATTGGGAGAGTCGCCACCATTCAGAATTTTGAGGTGAGAATGGACACCAAAATCATAAAAAATGAGCAAAAAGGGTTAAAAAGCAAATTCTAGGGTAAAAATAACCCTACTTGAAAATCAAATCCAGAGATGGGTAAGGGGATTAGATTATGAACGGGAGAAGGTGTTAGGCACCCCCATTCACCCACACAAGGTGGTTGCCAAGTGTTTGTTCATGCTAAAAGAAAATAGGAAGCTTGCTAAAAATCATGAAAAGCCTTGAAAAAGGAACAAGTGTATGATATATTCACACGGAGATCCAAATGGATTTTAGATCTTCTCTTATGTCAATATCATTTCTGAAATGTCATAAAAGGATAAAAATCTAAGCAAAAGAATGTACAAAGACAAGTTGAATCAAATCCGGAACATTCGGTGAAAAGTAATGCCATTTGTCTTGAAATCATTTAAATCCAATTTTAAATTGATCCAAACCAAATCCATTTGAAAGATTATGGTAAATAAGGGACTCATGCAAAATTTCAAGTCAATCCGGTTGAAATCCTAGGAGTTATGCTCCTTTAAAGTTGCTGCTGGGGATGATTAAAAGCAACAAGTAGGCAACTTTGTAAACTAGACAGCCTCACCTTTCCCATGGTTCTAGATTCGCTCCAAATTCATCCGGACGATGAAGTTATGAGCGTCCGAAGTAAGGGTATAGGTGTTGTCCAGTTAGGCCCTTTTTGAGTAAAACCAATGCAAAAATGTGACAAAGTGTGTGCAATTCGTGCAAGATGAACACAAAACCTTTAAAATTCATCCAAAGACATTCCAGAATTGATTGAGGCCATTTATTTCAGATTTATCACAATAAATGCAATAAACCCAAAATATGAGCCTATCCCGCCAAAATATTGCTATGTATGTGCAAGTGCGAAAAACCATACAAGATCATTAGAACAACATAGCATGCATACATATTCATCAAAATAAGGTTCTAAAACAACCTAGGGTTCCGTTCCATTATCGTTTCCCTCTTTTCTCTCTCCCCGTTAAACACGGTTCTTCAAGATAATCAAGGGTACTTTGAATATGAAACGGTTTACAATCAATCAAAAGGCTTTATGCTACATAGGTTCTAGTACTAGGGTCAATCCCCGGTCTTGTTTCTCCTAGATCCCGCCTCCACGTTTTACGGCTAGGGGGAGTCTCGAGATACTTTGAGCCGGGGAAGGGTTTTCACACACAAAGAAGGCCTTATTCTACAGAAAGGTAGAAGAAGAGATCTAGATCTAGAAATATAAAGACAGAAAATAAAAGAAAAGTTTGCGTCTTACTTGGGTTCTGGAAGCACTTCCGCAGCGGTTTCCCTCTTCTCTTGGAGTTCTTCTTGGCGAGAATTCAAAACAAGAGTTAATGGCCATTTGCTTAAGGAGGAGCCTCCTATTTATAGGCAAAGGTTAGGGTTAGGGTTGGTGAGAATGGTAGACACAACATAATGTCTATAGCCCACCAACCTTAACCCTAAGGCTATTTTCGAGATTTCCCCTCATTTAATGAGGGATATGATGTTAAAAGTGAAAAGCTTTCGGAAAACCCTAATTTTGAGCAAAACTTGTGTATCCGGTATATCAGGCCGGATACACAAGGGCCTTAAGGTATCCGGTATATAATACCGGATACACTAAGGATTGCTTGTATCCGGTATTGATCATTGGATACACAGAGGACTACTTGTATCCGGCCTGAGTTGCCGGATACAAGTAGAAATTCACTTTCTTCAATTTCTGTGCCGGCTTTCAAGGAGATAATGATTTTTGATGATTGTTTGTGCAATTTGGGGTGTCTACACCCCCCCTTTTTTTTATCTTATTATTTTTTTTGAGTTGTTGGAATATTCTAGGGCTTCCAACATATCCCACAATGTATGGAATGATTGGTACGAAAAAGACCAACCAAAGAGTTATTGGAATATTTTAGGGCTTCCAACAGGTCCCGCAAAGAATGAGAAATGTCTAAAATTCAGAGGCTTTTAGACGGCCCAAAAAGGATATGTGTCTATAATTCAGAGGCTTATAGACGGCCCAAAGAAATGATTTGTCTTAAATTCAGAGGCTTTTAGACGGCCCAAGCAAATGTTGTGTCTAAAATTCAGAGGCTTTTAGACAGCCTAAGCAAAGGTTGTATCTAAAATTCAGAGGCTTTTAGACGGCCCAAAGGATATGTGTCTATAATTCAGAGTCTTATAGACGGCCCAAAGAAATGATTTGTCTAAAATTCAGAGGCTTTTAGATGGCCCAAAAAGGATATGTATCTATAATTCAGAGGCTTATAGATGGCATAAAAAGGATATGTATCTATAATTCAGAGGCTTATAGATGGCCCAAAGAGATTGATATTTGAAATTCAGAGGCTTTCAAATGGCCCAAAAAGATTGTGTCAAAAATTCAGAGGCTTTTAGACGGCCCAAAGAAATGATTTCTCTAAAATTCAGAGGCTTTTAGACGACCCAAAAAAAGGTTGTGTCTAAAATTCAGAGGCTTTTAGACGGCCCAAAGGATATGTGGCCATAATTCAGAGGCTTATAGACGGCCCAAAAAAATGATTTGTCTAAAATTCAAAGGCTTTTAGATGGCCCAAAAAGATTGATGTTTGAAATTCAGAGGCTTTCAAATGGCCCAAAAAAATGATTTGTTTAAAATTCAGAGGCTTTTAGACGGCCCAAGTGTATTTTTGAAAAATGTCTGAAATTCAAAGGCTTTCAGAGGCCCAAAAAGAAAAAAATCTGAAATTCAAAGGCTTTCAGAGGCCCAGGGGTATTTTTGAAAAAGGTCTGAAATTCAAAGGCTTTCAGAGGCCCAAGGATATTTTTGAAAAAGGTCTGAAATTCAAAGGCTTTCAGAGGCCCAAGGATATTTTTGAAAAAGGTCTGAAATTCAAAGGCTTTCAGAGGCCCAAAAAGAAAAAAAATCTGAAATTCAAAGGCTTTCAGAGGCTCAGGGATTTTTTGAAAAAAGTCTGAAATTCAAAGGCTTTCAGAGGCCCAAAGATTTTTTGAAAAATGTCTGAAATTCAAAGGCTTTCAGAGGCCCAAAGATTTTTGATAAAGGTCTGAAATTCAAAGGCTTTCAGAGGCCCGCAGATTTTTGAAAAAGGTCTGAAATTCAAAGGCTTTTAGAGCCTGGAGATTTTTGAAAAAGGTCTGAAATTCAAAGGCTTTCAGAGGCCCGAGGAAAAAGATTTGAAATTCAAAGGATTTTTCAGAGGCCCGAGGAAAAAGATCTGAAATTCAAAGGCTTTCAGAGGCCCAAAGGAAAAAGTCTGAAATTCAAAGGCTTTCAGAGGCCCAGGGAAAAAGATCTGAAATTCAAAGGCTTTTAGAGGCCCAAAGGAGAAAAAGTCTGAAATTCCAAGGCTTTCAGAGGCCCAAAGGAGAAAGATCTAAAATTCAAAGGCTTTCAGAGGCCCAAAGATTTTTGAGAAAAAGTCTGAAATTCAAAGGCTTTTAGAGGCCCAGGGATATTTTTGGAAAATGTCTGAAATTCAAAGGCTTTCAGAGGCCCAAGGATATTTTTGAAAAATGTCTGAAATTCAAAGGCTTTCAGAGGCCCAAGGATTTTTGAGAAAAAGTTTGAAATTCAAAGGCTTTCAGAGGCCCAGGGATTTTTGAGAAAAGTCTGAAATTCAAAGGCTTTCAGAGGCCCAAAAGATTTTCTTTCACATTATTTATTTATTTATTTCTTTGAAGCATTTTATTCAAACTCATTTCCCTTTATCATCATTTAAAGGTTAAAGGAACAAAATTTAGTGAGAAAAAATGATTAAAATCAAATTTTCCGCTAAGACCGCATATACAGTACGGTCCGGCCTTGCCCGTATTTAAATTGCGAGCAAGCCGTGACCGCATATGCCTTGGCTTATGAACCATGCAAACGGCCTTCCCACAATTACAAACCCATATCTCCACGTAATTGTGTATTTTAGCAAAAAACGTGTATCTCCACCTTCAAGCGTAGGGGTTTTGGGTTTCGGCTTAATGGCAACTTAGTACTCAAGCCTAGTGATGACCAGAATCGAATCACAGATCCACGTTATCATCACATCATTGGCCCAAAGTTCTAAGGTGAATGTTTTTACTTTCGCTTTCCGAAGTATCGACCTCGTTGCGCCAAGCTACACACATTCGGATTCAACTTCCTATAGGTTATAGGTAGGCTGTGTAAAAAATAAAATGTGCACAGTGCATTGTCAAAATTGGGTGCATTCACAACGTCCTAAACCCTAGCCACTCTTTTCGTAGCCATGCATATAAATACCAAGGCATAATAGGAAAGCATATTTAAAGTAAACAAATACACAAAACAATCCTATAGCACCTAAACAAGCTCACAAGAATCACCCAAACATGCAAACATATGATCATGCTATACAATCCAAAAACACATCATGGAGATCATGCTGAAAATTAAAACATGCTATTATAAAAATACAGCAAGAAATCAGCATGGTTTAGCAAAATGAACCCCCCCTACGCATGCATCTAGAAACAATCCTATAAATTAGAATTAAGCATGTTTCTACCCCCATGAACTCTTAAGCAATAAATTAGATTTAAAACATACCAAGCATGCTTAAGAACACAAAATAGCAAGCAAAACCATAGAACATATCAAACATGCTAAAAATAGCAAGCAAAACAAAAACACCAAACATGAACAAAAACACCAGAAGGCTAAAATCCTCAGGTCCCCAGCGGAGTCGCCAGTTGTGAGACATGGAAAAAAATCAATTTAATGACTTCCTAATCATCACACAGGATTGGTTAAAAACACAGAGTCGCCACCATTCTGTTTAGGTGTGAATGGACACCAAAATTATCAAATAAGCTCAAAAAGGCAAATTTAGGGTAAAAATAACCATCTAAAAAAACAACCAGAGATGGGTAAGGGGATTAGGTTATGAACAGGGGAAGGTGTTAGGCACCCCTATTCATCCACACAAGGTGGTTGCCAGGTATTGTTCATGTTTAAATAAAGGAAAAAAGGGCTTGCTATAAAAATCACGAAAAATCATAAAAAGGAAAAAAATGTATGGATTTTTCATACGAATAACCTGATTGATCCAGAACTTTCAAATATGATCATATCATTCCTAGGGTTTCATGATTAAAATAAAATTGAGATAAAATCGAATAAAACCAATCTAAAGTGAAAACTTCAAAAATCAGGCTTTAAGTTAAATTCTAGAAATCTAGAAAAATATGATTTTTATAAAATATTGCAGAATTGAACTTGAACAATCTAGGACATAGTTATAGCCCAAATTTCATATTAAATCAAGAAATCAAAACCAAAAATAACCACGTTGATGAAGAACATCAAAAGGGGAGAACTTAGACCGTAGGGTCTTCTCTCAAAAACGAAAAAGGATCAAAAACCACATCATGAAACCCTAGAATTTACTTTCAGGCTTCTGAATCCAGATCTACCATACTGATCATGATAGATCCAGGATCTTAGCCTAAAATTACAAAAATACGAAAACAGTGCTGTAGGTGCAAAAGTGGTGAAAATCCAAATTTTAGAAAAAAGTGAGGATCTTATGCTATAAACATCATAGATTCATAGGATTCATTCAGATTCAATCACAAGATCATTAAAACATGAACAGGATATTCAAAGCAGCCATATCTCACAGATTTGAGCACATGGGGTCTACCCTACGAATCCACCTGTTCTCTTTTCCCCTAGCTCTCTCTTTACGTTTTACGGCTAGAGAGGATTCTTGAGGTACTTGGAGATAGATTTGGGTATACAAACACAATCAAAGGCCTTATTCTAGAAAAAAGGAGAAAAACATATATGGGGTTCTATTCTAGGGATCCACCTGTTCCCCTTTCCCCTAGCTCTCTCTTCATGTTTTATGGTTAGAGAGACTCTTGAGGTACTTAGAGACAAGTTTAGGAATACAAGTACAAGATGACCTTATTCTACAGCAATGGAGAAGATCCTATTACTTCTAGAATTGAAGACAGAAAATAAAAGGGAAAAGGGACTTACCTGGATTGAGCAAGCAAAGCAGCAGGGATTCCTCTATTCTCTTGGAGCTCCTTGGACTTCAAATTTCGTGGCCTTTTGCTTGAGGAAAGGCCCTCTATTTATAGGCAAACCCAGGGGTAAGGCTGGTCCAAAGGGATATACCATGATCCACCAGATTGGATTGAAAATAAGGATAATGCCCAGCCATTACCAAATAGGATAAATAAGAGATTTCGAAGGGATAAATGAGAGAATTCGAATCTCTCAGAGAGATATTTGGGTGCAGATAAGGCTCCAAAATCGAAAAAGGTAAAATTTGCACAAAAACCCCCGTGCCCGTATATACATTGCAGGCAAGTGCTGCCCGCAGTGTTAATACGGGCACGGCATGCCCGTATATTATTTGCGGGCGCGACCAGCCCGTAAGTAAGATACGGGCAATGCATGATTGATGAAATTTTATGCATTTTTGATCTGTTTCAAATCCCAATTACATATTTTCCATTATTTTCTCATTTGGTAGTGCAATTTGGGGTGTCTACACCAGCATATAGTATGCGGACAAGCTTTGTCCGCATATGATATGCAGTTTTTACTTGTACACATATAGTATGTGGACAGAACAAATCCGCATACTATACGCGGATACGTACAACTTGCGTAATTTTTCAAATACTCGAGTTCTAAGCCTTATTTACCACTCGTACCTCTCTTTGGGAAACGTGATTTCCTCTATTTACCCTCCGTGGTTTTTAAATTTACTCCAACTCATGTTTAAAAACTAAGTTGGAAGAATCTAGAACCAAACTTTGGCTTACCCTTGTGACCTCCTATGCCCTTGAGTTTGCCTATAAATAGATGGTTCCTCCTCAAGCAAATGGCAGGAAATTGAAGCTAGAAGAGCTCCTGGAGAAGAAGGGAACCCCTGCCTCTTTGCTCTCTCAAGCAATCAAGGTATGCCTTTCCTCTTCTCTTTTTTTTTTTTTTTTTATTTTAAATTTTAGGGTAGTCTCATCTTTTCCTTTTCTGTAGAATAAAAACCTGCTTGTGTTTGTAGCCTCAAACCCATCTCTAAGTACCTTAAGCACCCTCTCTAGCCGTAAAACCTGAAGAGAGAGCTAAGGGAAACAAGAACAGGGAATGGATCCTTAGGTTAGAACCCCATTTTGTGATGATCTTTTATATGCCTTTTGATATTCTGTGTGTGGTTGAATGGTTATGATTTTAATTCAAATCTGGAGGAATCACATGGATCTATGCTGTTCATAGCATTAGATCCTCTTTTTCTTCCAAAAATTATGATTTCTCATACAACATCACCCACTTCACTAGTTTCTTTATTTTGTTTGATATAGTCTAGATTTTTAGATTTACCATGATCAATGGTAGATCTGAAATCAAAAGCCTTAAAAATAATCTCTAGGGTTTCATGAAATGGTTTCAAAATGATTTCAATCTTTGAGAGAGGATCATATGGTCTAAACTATCCCGTTTTGATGTTATTTTCACCAATATGGGTGGATTTGGTTTCTTTCTCCCAATTAATGGGAGATCTAGGCTAGATCTATACCCTAAATGGTTGCAAGTTTATTCTTCAATGTATTTTGAGTGGTTTCAACTTGTATCATGTTGAGTTTACAAGGTTTCAATGATTTAACCTAAGGTTCGTTTTCCAAGTTTAGCTTTAGGTTTGCTTTCTTTAAGTTTATTTTGATTTCTTATTCAATCATGAAACCCTAGAAATGATGTATTTATATTGAGGGTCCATAATTAATTGGGTCATTCATATGGAAGAACCATACACCCTTTTACTTCTTTTTTATACTTTTGATTGAGTTTTACTTGTGTAGACATCCCAAAATTGCACGATTTTTGATAAATCTTGAAGGAGAGAAATATTTTATTGGAATTTTCAATTCTTAACATTGGGTTTGAGATCCTTAATCCATTTGAATCCAGAACCACAGAGGAAAGGGCCCAAATTCAATCTTTTGCGCAAAGTCAAACTTTTTCCAGTTTAATTTTGTTGACTTTTGACCCCAAAAATTGAAATATTTTTTAAGGCAAGATTTCAAGATAATTTTTCCCGGTAATCAGGTTTTTATCCATGTTATTGCATAAATGAATTTTTTGAGATTTTAAATCTTGACGAATACCTTGGTTTTAACATGTTGAATCTTTTTACCGGACCTGAAAAACCGGAATTTAGCCTGGAACTGGAAAGTTGACTTTTTATTCACTTGAAATTTGGGTCTGGAACTATTTTTAATGAATTCAAATGGGGGAGGGGGTGTTTGCTTATTTACATGTAATATCTTAAGTAAATGGAGATTAAAAAATACGAGGACATTTACTTAAATGATATTACATGTAAATAAGTATTGCCTGTGTAGGTAAGGGTCAGTGCTATGCAGAAGCTATGCAGAGAAGCTTTTTTTTTTTGTATCCGACATATAAGCCTTTTGCTTTGTATCCGAAATTTTATGTCGGATACAAAGGATTTTGCTTATATCCAACCTGAGTTGTCGGATACAAGTATTTTGCTGCAGAAATTGGTATGGATGACATAAAAAGCACCTCTGGTGGTTGCTTTTACATGGGAAATAATCTCATTGCCTGGTTAAGCAAGAAACAAAACTGTGTTTCTCTGAGTACTGCTGAAGCTGAGTATATTGCTGCAGGAAGCAGTTGTATTCAACTTATCTGGATGAAACAAATGTTATCAGATTATGGGTTAGATCAAGATCAAATGATTCTCTTCTGTGATAATCAAAGTGCCATAAATATCTCTAAGAATCCTGTTCAACACTCAAGGACCAAACATATAGATATCAGGCATCACTTTATAAGAGAGTTGATTGAAGACAAAACTGTTGTGATTGAATATATATCTACTGAAAAACAGTTGGCTGACATTTTTACCAAACCTTTAGATCAAAACAGATTTGAAACTCTTAGGAAATCCCTAGGAGTATGCTCTCAAAACTGAAAATCAGGTTCTGTTTTGAGTTAATTTTGATGTAAAATGTCTCACATATCTGTTCAAAATGAATTTGTGTGTTCTTATTACTAAGATCTGTTTTCAGGAAGATTGAGTGTATGCATATTGACAGAAATGTCTTATTTCTAACCAGCAACTTTGTCTGAAACATCTGTACGTATTGAAGCTTATTGTGTGGTAAAGCTTGGGATCTATAGGCTATCACCTTTGTGAAAAGAAAAGTTTTGGAAATGGCTGCCATAGAGATTAGAGTGAAAGCCACTGTAAATCTCAAAAAGAAAAAGATAAAGAAGGTATATTCTTGGAATGAACTGTAAACTCAGGTTTTTTAAGGGTCAATGCCTTCTTTAAAAAGAAAAAGAGATCAGAAAAGGCTACCTATCTCTGATGTGCGAAAGCCACCAAAATGAAGTTGGGATATGTCTATACTTTTCAAGATTGTTTACACTGAAATAGCCTTCTATATGTATGAAGTGTAAAAGTCAAAAATGTTGCTCATTTCTCACAAGCATTGACTCATTAGTATGCATATGTGCTTAATATCTTGAAGAAAATTTATAGTATGAGAAACCATAAAGGAAATTTTACTCTTTGATATGAAATGTACCACATCTGAATTAACTTTGATAGGTACTTCAAGATCAGTTTTGTGATAAGTACTTCTTAGATTGAATAAGTTGATTATCTGGATGATTTTTGGTTAAGCTAAAATCTCAGCTTTGTGTTTGGAAGTAGGAGGATGTCATGAAAAATTGATCAAACCTCTTTTATAAATTTATGCATTGAATCTGTAGTTTTCTTTGTGTGTGCATGTGCACCTTCTACGCCGCCAGTTGCTCGCTGGCAGCGTATTTTGTTTGCCTATATATAGGTGAAAGTGCGCTATTTTTTTTACCCCTATTCTTTTTCACCCTCTTCGCTTTTCCCTCGCCTCTCGCGTCGTGTCCTGGTGCTGCTGTTGCTGTCACCTTCTTCCTTCCTGCCTACTGTTCAGGTAAAAAAAATTTTTTTACTATCTTCGTCCTGCTTCTCCATTTTCTGCTTCCTAGTTCTGTAGTTTTCTCTCATTATTCGAAGCTAGGGTTTAGTAGTTTTTTCAGCCATTAGGGCTTTCTCATTTTGTTGGTTGGTGCTGTCTGTTCTCTCTTTCTCTTCCATTTTTTTTACCATGCCTCTCAAGAGAAAGTCGAGAACTGATTCTCCTTCAACATCGTCTCCTCCTGTGAGGTCTCCTCCTGTGAAGTCTCCTCATGTGAGGTCTTCTCCTGTTATTCCTTCTCCTCCAGTGAGACCACCTTCCCCTTCTCATACTTCTGAACCGTTTGTGGGGAATGGTTTATCTGATTTCAATGCTTTCTTCAAGCACATGCCTCTTCTTCTGGAAAGGGCCATCAAGCTTGAGTCTTTTTCTGAATCCCCTTTCTACTCATTGTTTTCGGACAATGGTTGGAAAAAATTTGCGTTACTTGGTGGTTTTGCTTATCCGGACCTGGTCCGTGAATTTTACTCTAATCTTCATCATCTCCATCTTGCCAATCAAGGCTCTGTAAAAGCCTATGTCAGGGGAATTTCTTTCGACTTCTCGAAAGAGCTTATTTCCTCTCTTCTTGAACTGCCTCTTGTTGACTCTCCTTCTTTTAACTTTCTTGAGTCACACACTGATCCTCCTATGGAGTCCATCATTCTCTCTCTAATCGTTCAGGGTGCTCCCACTTCTATTAAGAATAAGCCCAACTATTTGCCTCATGGCTCTCTTCAAGATCTTCTCCGGATCTTGAACTTGTTTGTCTGTGCTTCTCTTGTTCCTTCTGATCATCACTCAGAGATCTCTCACCATCGGGCAAGACTTCTTCATGCCATCTGGAACAGAGAAAGTATCTGTATTCCTTCCATTATCTTCCATCAGATTCTTCAGTCTCGGAATTTAAAATCCAAGACTGCTGCTCTTCCTTTTGGAATTTTCATCTCGTACATGTGTGTTCATCAGGGGGTACTCCCTGATCCTACTGAATTGATTATTCATCCCCGTCCTCCCATTGCTTCCTCCACTCTGACCCGAAGTAAACGAGCAAGTCCGTTTCGGGTGATGTCTTCTGATCCCTCCTCTTCTCAGTCCTCTCTGTCCAGCCCTGACGCTGTGGCTATCATAGAGAAACTGAATTCAATGCAAGCTTCTCAGGAGGCTTTCTATTCAGAGGTTAGGTCTCACATGCTCATGATGAGCATGTTCAAATCAGAGACTCAAGAGAAGCTGGGGCAATTGATAAAGGATGTCGATTTTACATGTGGAGAAGTACAAAGGGACGTTGTTGCTCAGCAACGTATGCAAAATGAAGCGGATCATTTTCTGGAATGCATTCGGAAGACTCAGCTGGAAATGGATCACAAGCTCAGTTGGCTGCACTCCAGATCCCAAGATGCATACAAGAACTACTCAAGGTCTTGGGAACCCAAACCACCATCCAGAAAGGGGGAGAAATTTGGATGATGCTACTGGAGTTTCTGTTTCTGTTGATGGTTTGGCTGGGTTGGTGCTGATGCTTGCTGTTTGCTGATGTTTGCTGTTTGCTGCTGCCTGTTATTCTTTTTGCTGTGGATATGATGTTTGTTTTTGTTATGTTCTGTTCTGGATGTTTTCTCCTGAATATGGGTGTATAAGGGGAGTGATAAGTAAGGGGGAGAAAATGTCTGTCTTTCTTTCTTGAACAGTGTATATGATTTTGTTATCTGTATATCTTTTTGTAAATGAATGAAATTCTGGATTCGTCCAAATCATTGTGTCTCTCGTTAACAGTGTGGTTTTAAAATTCTTGAATGGAAATCATCATTAACTAAGGTTGATATTAAACTCTGGTGTAAGGTTGTTGTCAGGCATTTGCCAAGGGGGAGATTGTAAGTGTGAAAACTCACACTCCTGTTATGGCAAATGATTGACAAATTATGTTTCTAATGAAGCTTCAAGATGTGCAGATTAAACAATGAAAATTCAGTGAATTTAGTAAAGAAGAAGAAGTTGGTGCCACCACACTGCTACCACGCCGCTGCCACCCCGCTGGCAGCGCATAAGGGAATTCGTGTGTCAAAAGAAAGGTTCGTGCACCTGCCGCGTACTCTCCCGCTAGCAGCGCGCTTTTAACTGATTCAACTTACTCTGAGCGGGACTTGAGTTCGCTACCAGCCGTCTACATCGATCGCTTCACGACGCTTCCAGCGCTCGACACGATCTGAGTTTTATTCTTTAAATAGACGAGTTGTAATTTTTAATAGTGACTTTTTTCTTTGGATCGTTTTGTTTTTTTGAATCTTGAGGTGTTTGAGATTCGATCAAATCTTCTTTAGAGAGTCGGCGATCGAGTGAAGGGGAGATTTGAGATAGATCGCCTGGAATTGAAGACAGTGGATTCTTCTTCAATTCGGAACTTCATCTGATCGTGTGATCGCCTGGACTGGTGATCGGCCTTGATTGATGCATAGGTGGATTCCTACTGCATTGGATCGTCTCAGTGGATTCTGAGAGGATTGCTGCGATCTGGATTGATCGTGTCCTGCAGTTTGTGGATTCAAGCTGTGTTGCAGTTCGTGGATTCGAACTGTGGATCACTGGTAAGTGATTGTTTGCGATCTGGACTGATCGTGTTCTGCAGTTTGTGGATTCAAGCTGTGTAGCAGTTCGTGGATTCGAACTGTGGATTGCTGTTGAGTGAGTCAAATTGTAAAGGTTAAGTATGTACTCCTTTGTAATTGTCTTTTCATTCAATAGTGGATTTTGAAGGGTTAGTCGCCTCATATAGACTCGAGGTTTTTCCTGGATCTGGATCCAGGTTTCCTCGTATAATTCTTTGTGTACTGTTTCCGCATTGTTCAATTCTGAATTGTTATAGATCGTGGACCTTAAGAGTAGTCCTCTACTCTTTCAGTATTGAAGACCTCATGGTCTAATTTTTCTGTTTTGGGCATTTTTGCTCCGTTTTGGGGGTTTTAGTATATTATCTTCAATCAAAGAGAATGGTGAGCCAAATTCGTGCCCTATTTCCTTCTGGAGGTTTTTCAATGCTTTTTCAAATGATTTTGGTTTGGATTGCATGGATTACACACACTTAATCACTGTTTTGGGTTGATTTTACTTAAAAATGTCAAAACTGGACAGCATCTGTACCCTAACTTCGGACACTCATAACTTCATCATCCGGATGAATTTTTGAGTGATTCTAAAGACATGTGAAAGGTGAGACTATCTAGTTCTTGTCTGTAAAATTTCAGCCATTTTTATAGAGTGGATTTTTGACACCATTCGATCAAAGTCGACAGGTCAGCTCAGGCCAGATTGCTGAACTTGTCACTTTGAATGAGCACGATCTACTCGTTTTAAGTCCGATTTAAGTGATTTTGATTTCTGTATTTTTCTTTGTGAGTCTACTTTCAAATCCAGTTGGTTTCAAATTTTTTTGCTTTTATTTGTGTCGTGGGTAACTGATTTACTCAGAACTACTCAATAGCACAATTCTGGGCTAATCTGTGATCTTCGGGGCATGTTAGGGAGGTGTAGACACCCCAAATTGTACTGAGAAAATAATGAATAATTAGCCAAAACATTAAAAAACAGTTTGTTTTCTTGTAACCAACACTGAATTTTGGATTGAAGCACTTTTCCTTGTATCCGACAGAATTCATCGGATACAAGCAAGTGTTTTTATATCCGACAGAAGTCATCAGATACAAGCAAGTATTATTGTATCCGACGACATTTGTCAGATATAAATATGTTTCCTTATATCCGACCTGAGTTGTCGGATACAAGGATTTTGCTCAAAATTAGGGTTTTCCGAAAGTTTTCACTTTTTATTGTCTTATCCCTTGTTTAAGAAGTGGAAATATCGGAAATAACCTTAGGGTTAAGTAGGAGAATGCTAGACACTTCTTTGTGTCTACCATTAGGGTTCCCCTTAACCCTAGCCTTTGCCTATAAATAGGAGGCCCCTCCTTAAGCAAATGGCCAAAAGTTGGAGATTGAAGAGCTCCAAGTGAAGAAGGGAACCGCTGCCGCATTGCTCCTAGAAACCCAGGTAAGCCTGGAACTTCTTTATTTTTCTGTTTTTACATTCTAGGGTTAGATCTTTCTTCTACCTTTCTGTAGAATAATGGCTTACTCTTTGTGCTTGAAACCCCTTTCCCTACTCAAAGTACCTCGAGACTCCCTCTAGCCGTAAAAAGTGAAGGGGGATCTAGGGGAAACGAGACTGGGAATTGATCCTTAATCATAGAACCCTCTTGAATGGCCTATTGTTGTGTGAAGACCCCTTCCATACTCAAAGTACCTCAAGACTATCTCGAAACAGTAAAATGTGGAGAGAGAATTAGGGGAAACGAGAATGGGGATGGAACCCTAGCCATAGAACCCCCTTTGATTAATGTGCTTTTAATGCTATATGTCATGATGTGTTGAGGTGATTTTTTACATATGCACACATGGCACTCGTTTTGTCGGAATTGGCTTGTATTTTGGATCTATCATATTCATTGTGATAGATCTGAAATAAATAGCCCCAAGCATTTCTGGGATATTTCTTAATGATTTCAAGCAAGTTTATCTTTGAGTATTGAAGACCTCACAGTCTAACCTCTCGGTTTTGGGCATTTTTGCTCCATTTTAGGGTTTTTGGCATATTCTCTCCAATCGAAGAGAATGGTGAGCCAAATTCATGCCCTATTTCCTCCTGGAGGTTTTTTTTTATACTTTTTCAAATGATTTTGGTTTGGATTGCACGGATTACACACACTTGATCACTGTTTTGGGTTGATTTTACTTAAAAATGGCAAAACTGGACAACATCTGTACCCTAACTTTGGACACTCATACCTTTATCCTCCGGATTAATTTTTGAGTGATTCCAGAGACATGTGAAAGGTGAGACTGTCTAGTTCATGTCTATAAAATTTCAGCCATTTTTATGGAGTGGAGTTTTGGCACCATTCGATCAAAGTTGACAGGTCAGTTCAGGCCAGATTGCTGAATCTGTCACTTTGAATGAGCACCATCTGTTCATTTTAAGTCCGATTTGAGTGATTTTGATTTCGGTGCTTTCCTTTATGAGTCTACTTTTTCAGATTTTTTTGATTTCATTTGTGTCGTGGGTAACTGATTTACTCAGAACTGCTCAACAGCATATTTCTGGGCTAATCTGTGATCTTCGGGGCCTATTTGGGAGGTCACCCAAGGCACATCCGGATGAAGTTTTGTATGGGGCTAGTTTCATTTGAAAGATGGCACTACATACTTCATTCATGCAAAATTTCACGGATTTATATGGAGCCAATTTTCCCAAATGAATTTCCAAAGTTGCCCACTTGTTCCTTTTACCGATTTCCAGCAGCAAATTTCAAAGGAGCATAACTCTTAGGGTTTTAACCGGATTTAATTGAAAATTTTCATGAGTCTTCTATTTATCATAATCTTTCGAATGGATTTGGTTTGATTCAATTTGAATTTGATTTGAATGTTATGGTCAAATGACTCCATCTTTTACTGAATTTTCCGGATTTGTCTTAACTTGGTTGTGTTCAAGTTTTGCTTTGATTTCCATTTAATAGTAATGTCCTAGAAGTGATACTTCCATAAAAGAAAGTCTATGATTCATTGGACTTTTCATGTGGAGGAATCATACATGTGTTTAATCTTTTTCAAGCCTTTTTGATTACTTTAGCAAGCCTTCTTTATTTTGAGCATGAACAACACTAGGCAACCACCTTGTGTGGGTGAATGGGGGTGCCTAACACCTTCCCCCATTCATAATCTAATCCCCTTACCCATCTCTGGATTTTATTTTCAAGTAGAGTTATTTTTACTCTAGATTTGTCTTTTTTGCTTTTTTTGATGATTTTGGTGTCTATTCACACCTAAAAGGAATGGTGGCAACTCTCCCATTTTTTCGAATCCCGTGTGATGATCGGAAAGTCATTGGATTGATTTTTCCCATGTCTCACAGGAGGTCACCCAAGGCACATCCGGATGAAGTTTTGTATGGGGATAGTTTCATTTGAAAGATGGCACTACATACTTCATGCATGCAAATTTTCAAGGATTTATATGGAGCTAATCTCCCCAAATGGATTTCCAAAGTTTCTCACTTGTTACTTTTATCGATTTACAACAACAGATTTCAAACAAGCATAGCTTTTAGGATTTTAATCGGATCTATTTGAAAATTTTCCTGAGTCTTCTATTTATCATTATCTTTCAAATAGATTTGGTTTGATTCAATTTAAATTTGATTTGGATGATTTCAAGACAAATGGCTCCATCTTTTACCGAATTTTCCAGATTTGTCTTAACTTGGTTGTGTTCAAATTTTACTTTGATTTCCATTTAATAGTGATATCCCAGAAGTGATACTTCCATAAAAGAATGTCTAAGATTAATTGGACTTCTCATGTGGAGGGATCATACATGTGTTTAATCCTTTTCAAGCCTTTTTGATTATTTTAATTAGCAAGCTTTCTTTATTTTGAGCATGAACAACACTTGAAAACCACCTTGTGTGGGTGAATGGGGGTTCCTAATACCTTCCCCGGTTCATAATCTAATCCCCTTATCCATCTCTGGTTTTTTATTTTATTTTAAAATGGAATTCTTTTTGATCTAGTTTTGCCTTTTTGCTTATTTTGATGATTTTGGTGTCCATTCACACCTAAAAGGAATGGTGGCGACTCTTCCCTTTTTTCGAATCCCGTGTGATGACCGAAAAGTCATGAGATTGATTTTTCCCATGTCTCACAACTTGCAAGCCTTTTTTTAAGCATGAACATCACTTGGCAACCACTTTGTGTGGATGAATAGGGGTGCCTAAAACCTTCCCTTATTCATAACCTAATCTCCTTACCCATCTCTGGATTTAACCTTGAACTAAAATTACTTTTGACTCTATTTTTACTTTTATAAGCATTTTGGTGTCCATTCATACGTAAACGGAATGGTGGCGACTCCTTCATTTTATTATACCCGGGTGATGATGAGGAAGTAACTTAGGCTATTTTCCATGTCTCACACTCCAATAATATCTTTAACTAAATTAAAATTATCTCTCTCATCCACGTGGACATCCCCTTCTTTCTCCAATGGCCCTTTTGGGCCCCACATTAAAATAACTTATCTTACTCTCTCTCATCCACGTGTCAATCACTACCTGAAGGAAAATAACTTATCTTACCTTGAGGTCACTACTCTTTTCCACAAAATTAGGTTCACCAATATTAGTGAACGATCTCCAATGGCATACTTTCCGTTGGGGATTTTCTTATAACTTATCTTAACTACACATCCACATGCTCCCCTTCTCCAATATTATCTTTACCTAAATTATCTCATATTAGTTAGATATTAAAAAAAAATATCTTATCTACAATTTTTCAGTTTTATTAATTGGAAGATAATATCAAAATATCCTAATTTAATAAATACAATTAATATAACGGTAAGATATACTTTTAATAAAAATGTAAGACCCCGAATTTTCCTAAATATAAAAGTAAATTAATAATTAATATTCTTGAGGATTATTATTGATAGGAATATTTTATTAATGTAGGTGACATCGTAAGTAGTGAAGATCAGGAGTTTGGCGCAGATCCGACCGTCTGATTGAGAGATATCAAGGTAAGGTTAATATTTTAAGTAAGCTGTGTTTTGATTGGGCGATGTGTGAAGTCTAATGCATGTGAGATGTGTGGAATTGAGGATATATATATATTAGAATACCCTAATGACATACGGTTGGAATACGTTTGCTTGTATTCGTTTGGTACTCAGTAGCCGCAAGAGAGAAACCGCACAACCATAGGCAACCAGAGAAGAAGAGAAGGAGAGGAAGAAAAGAGAGAAAGAGGGAGGTCTGTTCGTGTGATCTCCATTGACTCAGAGTTGTTTTTCATCCTTGAAGAAGAGCAGTTCATTGGAACAATCGAATAGAGGTAGGCAACACTGTTTTTTAACGCTCGTTTTGTATTCACGATTTGTTTCATCCATACTGCATGATTTGTATTGTATAATCATGTATTTAGTTTGATAATAACCTTATAAGTATGTTAGAATGATCTTGGACGTGAAAAATCAAGTTTTGAAATACTTTCTGTTCGTTTTTGGGAGACCACCGAGCTTATTGTGCTTAGCGATCCTCGGCGCTTCCAGGCGCTCGTTGAAATATGTAGACTGCCCGAGACTGCCTACTAACTTATCGTTGGTGACCGATTTTGAACTACCGCCTACCCTAGACCTCCTGAGCGATCCTAGGCGATCCTGAGCGCTCTGTGCAAAATACAGATTTTCGTATTTTCAAACCCTGATTCAATTCTAAACTATTTTTAACAAATTTTAACCTTCAAATAAGATGTTTTAAGACTAAAATAAATTACCAATTCCCTGTTTTACAAAAGAATAAAAATATGAAGGTATTTAGGGTAATTAGTGGGCAAGCTTTGTAAATAGCAAGAAACCTAAGTTTTGGAAGAACTGAACTTGTAACCTTGAGAGATTTGATTAAGTGACCTACAAATTTATACTGTTAACCAGAATACGTTATACAGGATTTCCAGATCAGATTTTAACACATTTAAACCAATAAGGAAAGAAATTACAGTTATAACCATTATATGCCGCTAGGGACCATTACTTATAGTAATATTAGTTCTTAGGGATTGTTGGTGTCTAGTGGGCATAGCTGGTGTAAGCACCTCATTTTTGCGCTCACAAAAAAACCAGAAATGCAAACCCTGGACAAAAAGTCAAACCCTGAGGGGTCAAAAGTTGACTTTTCGATCAAGTAAAATTTGGCCACCTTACTTTATGCCATTGGATAGAGAATCTTGACACGGTTCCAACGCAACTGAGTTTGCAGGAATCGGAGTTCGAATAAGGGTTCTGCGGGCGGTCAAACTTGAGCAGAGCCAAAAGTTGACTTTCTGCTAAAATCCGATCCAGATGCTTACCCCTATACCATTGGATAGAGAATCCCGACACGGTTCCAACGCAACTGAGTTTGCAGGAATCGAAGTCCGGATAAGGGTTCTGCGGGCGGTCAAACTTGAGCGGAGCCAAAAGTTGACTTTTTGCTAAAATCCGATCCATAGGCCTACCCATATACCATTGGATAGAGAATCTCGACACAGTTCCATCGCAACTGAGTTTGCAGGAATCGGAGTCTGGATGAAGGTTCTGCGGGCGGTCAAACTTGAGCAGAGCCAAAAGTTGACTTTCTGATAAAATCCGATCCAGATGCCTACCCCTAGGTCATTGGATAGAGAATCTCGACACGGTTCCAACGCAACTGAGTTTGCCGGAATTGGAATCCGGATGAAGGTTCTGCGGGTGGTCAAACTTGAACGGAGCCAAAAATTGACTTTCTGCTAAAATCCGATCCAGACGCCTACCCCTAGGTCATGGGATAGAGGGCTCCGTGTAGACACCCCAAAATTGCACGATTTTTTATAAATCTTGAAGGAGAGAAATATTTTATTGGAAATTTCAATTCTTTGCATTGGGTTTGAGATACTTAACCCATTTGAATCTAAAACGGAAAAGGAAAAGGCTCGAATTCAATCTTTTGTGCAAAGTCAAGCTTTTTCCGGTTGAATTTTGTTGACTTTTGACCCCAGAAAATGAAATATTTTTTAAAGCTAGATTTTAAGATAATTTTTCCCGGTAATCAGGTTTTTAGCCATGTTATTGCATAAAAGAATTTTTTGAGATTTTATATTTGGACGAATACCTTGGTTTTAATATATTGAACCTTTTTTCCAGACCTGAAAAATCGGAATTTTGCCTAGAACTGGAAAGTTGACTTTTTATTCACTTGGAATTTGGGTCTGGAACTATTTTTAATGGATTCAAATGGGGGGGGGGGGGTGTTTGCTTATTTACATGTAATATCTTAAGTAAATGGAGATTAAAAAATACGAGGACATTTACTTAAACGATATTACATGTAAATAAGTATTGCCTGTGTTAAAATTTGGAAAAAAGGCTTTTTTCCTTGTATCCGGCAACTCAGGCCGGATACAAGTATTCCTCTTTGTATCCGGTGGAAAATGCAGGATACAAGGAAGCCTTAGTGTATCCGGCATTATATGCCGGATACATTAAAGCCCTTGTGTATCCAGCCTGATATGTCGGATACATAAGTTTTGCTCAAAAATTAGGGTTTTCCGAGAGAAATCACTTGTTACCATCATATCCCTCATTAAATGAGGGGAAATCTCGGAAACAGCCTTAGGGTTAAGGTTGGTGGGTTCTAGACATTAAGTTGTGTCTACCAACAACCCTAGCCTTTGCTTATAAATAGGAGGCTCCTCCTTAAGCAAATGGTAATTAACTCTTGTTTTGAATTCTTGCCAAGAAGAACTCCAAGAGAAGAGGGAAACCGCTGCGGAAGTGCATCCAGAACCCAGGTAAGCCTCAAACTTTTCTTTTATTTTCTGTTTTTACATTCCTAGATCTAGATCTCTTCTTCTACCTTTCTGTAGAATAAGGCCTTCTTTGTGTGAGAAAACCCTTCCCCGGCTCAAAGTATCTCGAGACTCCCCCTAGCCGTAAAATGTGGAGGCGGGATCTAGGAGAAACGAGACCGGGGATTGACCCTAGTACTAGAACCTATGTAGCATAAAGCCTTTTGATTGATTGTAAACCGTTTCATATTCAAAGTACCCTTGATTATCTTGAAGAACCGTGTTTAACGGGGAGAGAGAACAGAGGGAAACAATAAGAGAACGGAACCCTAGGCTGTTTTAGAACCTTATTTTGATGAATATGTATGCATGCTATTGATCTTGTTTGGTTTTTCACACTTGCACATACATATCACTATCTTGGCGGGATAGGCTCACATTTTGGGTTTATTGCATTTATTGTGATAAATCTGAAATAAATGGTCTCAATCAATTATGGAAGGTTTTGCAATGATTTTTAAAGGTTTTGTATTCATTTTGCACGAATCACACACACTTTATCACAGTTTTGAGTTGGTTTTGTTCAAAAAGGGCTTAATTTGACAGCAACTGTACCCTTACTTCGGACGCTCATAACTTCATCGTCCGGATGAATTTTGGAGCAATTTCAGAACCATAGGAAAGGTGAGGCTGTCTAATTTATGTTCACCAAATTTCATTAATTTCTATCAAGCGGATTTTTGACACCTCTCTGTCGAAGTTGAATGGACAGTTCAGGTTCAAATACAGAACTTGTCACTTCGACGGAGCGCCATGTGTTCGTTTTAAATCCGATTCGAGTGATTTTTGTTTCTGGGCACTCCTTTATGAGTATATTTTTAAATCCAGTTGGTTTCATAATTGTTTGACTCCATTCAAATTATTGGTAACAGATTTACTCAGAGCTGCTCATTAGTACTTTTCTGGGTAAATCTGTGATCTTCGGGGCCTGTTCGGGAGACCACCCAAGGCACATTTGAATGAGTTTTTGTATGAGGCTTGTTTCTTTTGAAATATGGCCATACAGACTTCAATCACACCAAATTTCGTGGGTTTTTATGGAGTGGATTTTGCTAGGTGATTTTCCAAAGTTGCCTACTTGTCACTTTTAAATATCCCCAGCAGCAACTTTCAAGGAGCATAACTCCTAGGTTTTCATCCGGAATTGCTTGAAATTTTGCATGAGACTATTATTTACCATAATCTTTCAAATGGATTTGGTTTGATTTGAATTAAAATTGGATTTGAGTGATTTCAAGACAAATGGCCTTACTTTGCACCAAATTTTCCGGATTTGATTCAACTTGGCTTGGTACATTCTTTTGCTTGGATTTTTATCCTTTTATGACATTTCAGAAATGATATTGACATAAGAGAAGATCTAAAATCCATTTGGATCTTCATGTGAATATATCATACACTTGTTCCTTTTTCAAGGCTTTTCATGATTTTTTAGCAAAAGCTCCCTATTTTCTTTTAGCATGAACAAACACTTGGCAACCACCTTGTGTGGGTGAATGGGGGTGCCTAACACCTTCCCCCGTTCATAATCTAATCCCCTTACCCATCTCTGGATTTTATTTTCAAGTAGGGTTATTTTTACCCTAGAATTTGCTTTTTAACCCTTTTTGATTATTTTTGAACTCTTTTGGTGTCCATTCTCACCTCAAAATTCTGAATGGTGGCGACTCTCCCAATTTTGCATTGAG
This sequence comes from Buxus sempervirens, assembly GCA_947561395.2. Classification (NCBI taxonomy): domain Eukaryota; kingdom Viridiplantae; phylum Streptophyta; class Magnoliopsida; order Buxales; family Buxaceae; genus Buxus; species Buxus sempervirens. Next base: position 21,851,670 of record OX387190.1, on the reverse strand, counting down.
CCCGTGTGTTGACGGAGGGGAGATCACTCCGGTGATTTTTTCCCGTGTCTCACACTCCGATACGATTCTAACGCAACTAAGTTTGCCCAGATCGGAGCCCGGATGAGGAAAATATGAGCTGACGAAATTCCCGAGCAGCAAAACCGGCAAACTGCGCACGTGGCAGAAAGCTGCACACGTGGCAAGTTGCGCAGGAAAATATCTCGGGGATCAAATCCGTAAATATCCAAACATTCAAAAGATCCCAGGGACCAATCTGAAAATATCTGAATAAAAGAATATTAAACCTAAATATCCTAGGGACTATATCTTAATTTTCGGATTTCTAAGCAAAACCGCGGCCGCATTAAATGTTTTGCAATGATTTTGTCACCCGGGCCGAGCGACAGCAAGTGGGCGTGAGCTGGGCGCCAAGGTCGGCGGATACCCCTTTCCTTTTTATAAAAGCCGCGGCAGCCTTCATTTTCGGGGTTGGACATTATTATTATTTTTTTGGCCCGAGGCATTCGAAGGTTCGGCATTTTTTTTGGAAGGGCTTTCTTCTTGCTTGGGTTTTCTTTCTTTTTCATTGGCTTCTTCTTCGTTGGGCATTCAAAGGTGGTCTTGACCATCATCTTCCCCAAAGAAAAAAAAAATAGACACACTTGGCCTCTTCATTCCTCTCCTTCCTCGACGAACCCGAAGGAGGTTGTGTTGTTGGTGCAAGAAGAAGGAGGCTCTGTCAGCTGCTCGTGCGCTCCAAGGAACCCTCCGACAACCCTGCAAAGGATTAAAACCAAGTAATGTTCCCTGTTTAATACAAGCAAGAATGAGCTCATTTCAAGCTTTCAAGCACGACTAGGGTGTTTTCTGTGTTTGCCAATATTTGTTGTTCGTGCTTGATTGATTCGAAGGGGGAGCATGTTCCCCCATGATTTCTCCATCTCTTGTAACCCGATGTAAAGCCCCCAGTTCCCTTCTTTGTTAGTGCTATTAGTGTTTGGTTTTCGGATTTTATTCATGTTCTGTTAATGTTTTGTTTCGGATTTGGGGGTTCCGAAGAGATTTGAAGAGGGATGTTGAGGTCAAAGTGGGTTCAGGTGTCTTCTGGGAGTCTAAGGATCCCCAGAGAGTGATTACAGAGCTTAAAAACCAGTTAAAAATTGGAGTGTGAGCAAAAAAACCAGAATATCGGGTTTCGTAGGGGTATGCGCCGAGCTCGCGCTAAGCTCAGCGCACCAAAAAAAAGGTGAGCGGATCGTTTTTTTGGCATCCGCCAAGCTTTGCGCCTAGCTTGTGCTCAGCTCGCGCTCACTTATTTTTGGGTGCGCTCAACTCGCGCTCACTTATTTTTTGGTGCACTCAGCTCGTGCCTACTTGATTTTTGGGTGCGCTCAGCTCGCGCCCACTTGATTTTTGGGTGCGCTCAGCTCGCGCCCACTTGATTTTTGGGTGCGCTCAGCTTGAGCCCACTTCGCCCGCGGATCGTTTTTATGGTTTTTTGGTCCGCCCACCTCGCTGACCTCGCGCCTAGTGTCTGAGGTCGGCGCATACCCCTAAAAAAGGCCGAATTGCCATATTTTTGAAAAAACCCAGAAATGCCCTTTACCGTACTGCGGGGGGCGAAGCCCCCCGCACCCCCAACCCCGTTGTTCACCGCATAATGAGCCAGTCTCTCCTCAATAAGTATCAACCTTGTATATTTTTCTGTGATTATTGCTGGATGTGAGTGCCAATTCCAAACCAAACTGGATAAACCAACAGGGTTTTCTGGTCACCTGGAAACCCAACATGGGACTTGGACCCCTGGTCCAACTTGATTTCTAGTGGGCCTTCCAACGGGGCCCACCCCGCCCAATAAACACAATGAAATGTATGCATGCAACTTAATCAAGACAAGTAAAATTAACTGATTAAACCGGGCGGGCCAAACCTAAAGCGATCCGCCCGAAACAGACTTGTGAAATTGATGCATGAAATGCGTGGTTTGGCTGAGACCAAGGGCAAGGGCCTACCGGGCCCGCCAAAGCCCACCAACCGAACCAAGGAAGGGTGCAAACCCTAACTTCTGGTAACTTGGGCTTACAGGCCCAGATTTGGACTACGGGCCCCAAAGCCCAGCGTCCAACTCACTTTGGCAAATTAAAAAGATAAATCCAATAAAATTATTTGGCCACCATGTGGGCCCACCTAAGGGGCCCACAAACTAATCCGGCCCACCTTTGCATGGAAAATACTTAATCTTCAAATCTGAACCTAAAGAAAAATAAATGCACTTAACCAAAGCCCAAAGGACCCCCTAGGATAGGCCGAGGCCCACAAGGGCACACGGGCTTGATTAAGCCCACCAAAGACATCGTGGGCCTTCCAACGGGGCCCACCCAACCAGACTCAGATTACCTAATTAATCAAGATAAAAACAATTAAAGGGACCCACACCACTCAGGTGGTCCTGCCAGACTTAACCAAACTGCATATCGGATTAGGAATCGGGTGAGACCAAAGTAGGCTGACTCAAACCAGGATAAACCTAAGGGACCCGTCACCCGACGGGGTGGACCGGGGTGTTTACGGACTTCCCCAGACCGCAACCGAGACCCTACTTAGAATCTCAAAGCCGCAGACCAAAAGCCCTAATAGACAAGATTAAGCACCCAAGTGTCCGCCTGCACCCCATCAGGCGGTGGCGACTTCGAATTTCCCCGTGCCGCGTTTCCGATGCGCGCACAGCTAGTTATGGATCCATAGTTTTGGCTAGATAGCTAAGGGGTATTTCATTTGGGTTGGGTTACTCCTTGTTGCGAACGGGTTTCATTTGCAAGTTGGTTTGCTTTGGAGGATCCTATGTCTGGAGGGACACCCCGGTGCTTCGCTAGTGATTCCCTATACATGTGGATAAGCGACCATCTCCATGTATTGATTCTGGTGCTGCATGTTGGTGGTACTTGCCAACTCGGTTGAGTTCTTGTGTAATAAGTCGATGACTACGGCTCTTATCTAAGGTGATCTTCACGGGTTTGAGTATCATTAGTAGCTTCGCCCATAAACCGCACGGTGGTATAGCATATGGTTGAGAGTTATCTCAAACATGTATCTTTCTTTGTGAGTCCTACAATGATATTGAGATCACAAACATTTATTTCTGATGTTGTTCACATGCACGATGCATGTATTGGATGCTATGGTTGGATGTGACTGTTTAGTACATTCCAGATTTATATTGGATTCTATTATTGATTTCTGAATCATGATCTTGATATACTTTATCTGTTCACAAATACTAAACTGTTTTACATGCTGATTTGTGTTCCATGATCGATATGAATGTTTATACGAGCATGTTTACTCGAGACTGCTTATACGTGCATGAAAATCTATTTTATTGATTATAAACTATTTATAGCATGCATGTGTTGTCTACTGAGATATTCGTATCTCACCCTACTTCCTTATGTTATTTTTCCGCTGATACGTGAGAGGGGGATCATAGTGGTGATTATCAGAGTGATCTTATGGGCTATACTTCGGAGGATTATTTCTACCCAGATTGATTTGAGGTTGAGGATAGATGATATTTTTATGGAGTATTTGATAGTTGATCCTTTTATATTCGGTTTTGATGTATCTGAGGGATTGAGAGTTTAGTACCTTTTTATACCAAACTTGAACCTGTTGATTTGGATTGGATTGTTTATTTTATGATGATGTTAGGCTACACTTCTGCACAATAATGTTTTGCGCACTCTGATAGATATTGAATAAAGGATTATTTAACTTTTCAGTCTAGTTATTTATTGATTATTATTTGATATGGGCCAGTAGCATCTCGAATTCGGTTGCTGGGCAGAATTCGGGTTGTTACAGTGACAAACCGGATTTGGGTCAAGGTCGGTTTTTCATTGACCCGGGTTTGGAGCGTTACAAAGAATCCTAATATTATTATTATGAAAAAAAATATTATGATATTATGATCCTAATTAAAGATAGGGCTTTTTGCATCCATACCCCAATATTATTGTATATTTGCATTTATATCGTCATGTTTTTATTATTTATAGTTATACCCCTCTATTTATCATAATCGATACAATCACACCCCTGATGTTAAAGTTCGTTAAGTTTGTTGTTTATTTTTTATAAATGACTAAAATAACCTTTCGCAAAATAAATTATTTTTACATTTATCCCCCTATATTATCTTATATTTGCATTTATACCCTTATATTATTATATTTATTGCATCTGTAACAAAAGTAACTAATATTATGGTTTTTTGCAACCATACCCTCGTATTATCATATAGGCATGTGTGGTATTTAGGGAGAAAAAGAAGGATAATACTTATAACGCCCCGGATCTAGGTTTACTTCACCTCATAAACCCAAATCTGGCTCGTTAGGGAAAATGGCCCAAAACACTATTCCAGACTTAAACAACTTCATTTATTATATCAGAGTGCGGAAATAAAATCATCATTCAGAAGCGCGGAATTAAACTACCAAAATAATCCTTTTATTTTTCATCTATGAAGTCTGGAAAGGGTTCAACTAAATAAAATAAATAACATCCACCAAGGTGTAGATTAAAGATACCAATCATCCTTTAAATGACAATCAAAATCCTCAATCAAAATACTGAAAATAATCCCTAAGAAAATAAATCTAAATGCCTCTTTAAGTCCCACACAGGAATAAAATAATCTTCCTCCTGGTATTCACAGTATTCTACTGGTGTCTTTACCCTGGCAACGTTCTCTCCAGGAATAGCTGAAAACAAAACCGATAAAACAATAATGTGAGAAACACTATCTCAGTAAGCAGTCATGCAAATACTTGACCACAATAAAATATGCAACGCTTTAATCCGAATAATCATAATAAGATACAAAACCACAATGAAATACAATTTGTCCTCCTCATGGGACTCATGAAATAGTATAGCAGATAAAGAGAGTAGACATGTGCCAATATGCTACCTAATCGAATTACGATGGACCAGCCGCCCTGCAGTCTGGCTATTCAACACCAACGGAAGAACCCAACCATGAGTTAGCATGTACTGCCCAACCAATCCAGAAGTGGGTAACGTAGCGACCGATCAATCCAGGAGCGGTACCATTCTCGTGATGATGGAATGCCTTATACACAGAATTCAAACCCTTCTAATACACATTTCACTTGCTAGCTATTCTATCGATCCACATAACTGCTAAGCCCACTCAACAGTGAGAAAACCAAGCAGGGTAATGGACATACTTCTCAGTGACACCCACCAAATACAGAACCATATCTGTAACCAAATCCGCCCATGCGGGATACAATAAATCAGGCACCTGCCTTGTCACACCATGTGACCCAAAAACCAAACAGAATGTACCAAGTCATATGTCCAAAACTCTAGGATTCAACGGGTCAATATGTCTCGAATGTGTATTGACTCTATCGATGCACACAATACCTTCATATCACTAAAACACAGGTGTATGAACACACAAAACCAACCTTAGTTAAAAATAAAACCTTTTGGAACAATAGAATCATGTAAAAGTTCTTGTTTAGAAACATCTACCCAAAATCTTTATAAAATTGAATTTTAAACATCCACTAATGCAAACACTTCCCTAATACCCCAATCTTGATGGTACATAGGCTAAAATTGAATATAATCACTTCCTTAGTGAAAACTAGGTTGAAAAGTCAAGTTTCCCAAAAATCTGACAGACTGGTTGCTCGAGCGGCCAAGGGCGCTCGATCGGCCTTACAAAATAGGTAATTTCAGGGTAGGTCGCTCGATAGGTCGCTAGAGCAACTGCTCTAGCAGTAGTTCAATCTGGGTAAAATTGCTCTCGGGTTTTCAACTATATACATAGATCGCTTGAGCGACTGCTCAGGCGGTCCGATACATGAAAAATCCGTAACTTTGCGAAATTTAATAAAAATTCCACAACTCAATAATCAATGCATAAAAACCATTCTAAATCATTCCAAAATACATTATACACTTTCTAGAACAATTCACAACACATAAAACATCATAAATAACGAAATCAATGCATCAAACATCGAATAACCATGAATATCGTCTAAACACGAATTTGGATTTTATGTAAGTGTCAAGGGACTACTTACCTAGTTTTAGGGACTTAAATCTTCTCTAAGAGCAACGAAATATCACTCCTAAGTTCGCCCAACGATTCCGGAAAGCCTCGATCACTTCTGGGTTCAAAATCACACTTTTAAGCCTCTAGCAACATATCAATTTCTTCAAAAACAGAACTATGGTTTACTTGCTCTTACCTGGTTTCTGTGGGCACGAAAATTCTCCTCCTTCTTCTCTAGGATGGCTACCACAATTTGTTTAGGGTTTAGGTTTTGATCACAAGGCAACTAAGTGGAAGAATAGGAAACAATAGAACAACTCACGGCTGATTTTAGTTTTGGTTTATAAAGTCCACGTAAATAGCAACCCATGCATTACTAGGTCTAGTTTAATATATAATGGCTTTTACTTATTTGCCCTCTTCTCCTTTAAGCCAACTTAAATCAAACCAACTTAACCCCTTGGGTCAACCCACTAATATTGGGTTCGACCAACCCCCTTTTATCCTTCTTATTTCTAATACAATTAATTCTTACTGATAATATATTAGCACAAAAATTAATATATTAAAATTATATTTAGGTCAATAATTAGGTGCTCACCTCATATTGGCTCTCCTATCATATCCGGTTCATCTTGAATTCCTCCGGGTTGAACCAAAATTTCATCTCCTGCATATTATTAACCAATTAGTTTATTTACTAAAATCTGGGATTTTACATCCTCCCCCCCTACAATTAAATTTTGACCTCGAAATTTTTACCTCAAGATTCCTTAAATAAGGATGGGTACTTCTTCTTCATTTCAGATTCCAATTCCCAAGTGGCTTCTTCCACTATATGTGTGACGCATGTTGATATTCCTAAATGAGTGGATGATCTCCTCTGCTTCAGTAGTGATATTAGTTTTATAAACTCAATAACAAAATTATAAGCAAAATATCCTATGTTAGTTATTTGCTATTATTTCAAAGTATCATTCAAAACTTTGAATTTTAGTGGAAATAAGTTTTTAAGGTCAAAATAGTTTATTTTTCAAATCATTACTTTAATAAAATCTATCTTTAGTGCTTTTTTTCTTTAATAAGGCATAAATCAAAGGTTTGACTTTTATTATTGATGAATTTGGTAAATAGCTAAATAAATGAAGCTGTGTGCTTTAACCTATGTGAGATATATATATATATATATATATATATATATATATATAAAATTTTATAATAAATATAATTTTTTTTTGATGTTTGGGTTTACAGTTTATCCCAAGGTTCTCTCCTTACCAAGTGGGTAACCCACTTGGAACCCTGATCAACCAAATCTTCCCTTTTACCAACCTGATAGTGTAGGATGGCTTGCCAAAACCTACCCCTGAACCCTCCCTGTTACCATCTCTTTTTTTTTGGTAACAACCCCGTTACCATCTTTGAATAGAATCCGCCATTTATATGTAGTCAATAAGACAATTACGTGCCAAATTTTAGTATGATTGGGTGCTTTAGCACTTTAATTTGTAAATTTTGTGGGGCAGGTGGGCGGAGGCATGTTGGGTCTTTTGATGGGCAAGCTTGATCATGACTCTATAAAACGTATTCAGGTCAGGGAATCTTGGACCTGTATTGACAATAACTCAAACATATGCCTTTAGCCCAATGGAGCCAACCAAAGTCCATTCATCAATAGAAAACAATTAATTAATAATCTTTAAATGGATATCAGTGTATCAATTTTAGGAAAACCATAACGTTCTTCACAAAGATATCAATATATCAATTTAGGAAAATGAATAATTATAATATTTTTTAAAAGGATTGATATGGATTCTCTCATTATTAGAAGACTACTATATATATATATATATATATATATATATATATATATATATGTATATATATATCATTTTGTCACAGCATCTTAGCAATTCATAATTTGAGGCGGAAGATATTGATATGAAAATGGCCCCATCCAAGCTTCTATTCATTACTATGTTTGTGCTTGCTCTTGTTCTCGCTGCAGAATCTTCAGGTCAGTATCTTCTTTTGCTCAATCTGTGAAAAATATGGTTCTTATCAAGCTTAATGATGTTCTGATTATGGATTTTTCATTGTCGATGCAGAGATCAATCCTTCTATTGAACTGGGATGTATTTTTGTTGGGCCGCATTGCCATGTTGATAGTGATTGTACTAGTCGATGTCGTCCTGGGGAAGTTGCTTGGTGCATCGGAAATGGCACTACTGGAATAAAAAATTGTTGTTGCAAAGTTTAAATTTGCACTAGTAGAAAAATGACTCTTGTCATTTCTTCTAAATAATAATAAAGTGTTTTGCCATGTTGTTTCTTTGAGCTAAATGGTTGATCTTAGATTATGAGAATCAAAAGGTTTTAATGGAATTGAATGCTTTGCTTGTTGGGATCTATGGAAGTCTCTCTTCTTGTTCTTGATATAAATACTGTGATCATTTTTTTTTGGTTTGAGCTACGCGTGCGCACCCGATTTCGGTCGCACGCGAGGTGCATGCAAAATGATGCTCGCCTCTGGACTGTTTAGGCATCACCACTACCTGAGAGGTGCAGGTAGACACAAAAGGGGCCCCTATGTAGGCCTAATTATTCTAGTCTGCGGCTTATTAGAGATCTGAGCAAGTTCTCGGTTACGTCTAGGGAAGTCCGAAGGCACCCTAGCTTGCCCCGTCGGTTGACGGGTCCTATGGGTCTCCCTGGTTCTGGTCAACTTAGTTCTCACCCCATTCCTAGGCCAGCATGCAGACTTATTTGGTCTAGTGGGGACCATTGAGGGTGTAGATCCTCTTTTTATTTTATTTTATCTTTTTATCTGTTAATGAAGTGGGTCTGGTATGAGCCCTGTTGGAAGGCCCAGTGGAATCCATGTTGGGCTTAAGTCAAGCCCAAGGCCCAATTTGGGTTATTGGGTAACCCTTATTGGATTTTGGCTACTTGGTTTAAAGGTTTATTGAATATTCACAAAGTTCGTGGGTTGAAGTTTTTTAGGGCCCAATGGGCTTGGATTTGGCCCATGAGTATTTAACCAAGTGGCCTTGGGCCCGTTTGTTGAAAACGGGCCTTGGTTGGGCCGGACGGGATATGGGCTCCATTGGAGGGCCCACTTAGGCCCACAGTCACAAAATGGGCTTGGGGTGATCCAAAAAGCCCAATGGGTCAAGTCCTACAAAGATGGGTCAGATCGGGTCCAAAAAAATGATTTTTAAGCTATTCATTAACTTGCCCGTATTTACTATGCGGGTAGGCTTAGCTCGTAAATGTACTACGGTTCAGGCGTGCTCGTATAGCAAATACGACTATGCCTAGACCGTACAGAAAATACGGTTTCGACCCAATTTCCCAAAAAACGTCACGACAATCCCGGGATTTGGTTCGCCGGTTCCCTTTTGCCGTTTGCTGACTTTCACTGGTACTTTCTAGCACCTCCAAGTGGTTCAAAGCCCTTTCTATTGGCTCAAATATCCACTTTTTCATGGTTCTGCCAAAAGAAAAGATCTCATCTTTTTATCCTGCACCTAACCCATACACAAACCTGCATGTATAGAAAATCAAGAAGGGAGAGAGGGGGAGAATTATGGGGTACAACAAGAATTAAAGAGGACAAAACCCCCTTTTAAATAATAAAAAAAAGGGTTAGTTCAGAAATATTTAGTTAGACCATTTTCTTAACAAAAATCCTCTCCTCTCCCGTTATTTCGCATGAGGGAACTCCCCTCCCGGGGAGCCCCGTTTGTATGCACAAAATAAGCAAACAAGTTAGATAAAAACTCGATAGAGAAGGGCCTTTAAAAATAATCAATCAATGACTTGCTCAATCACTTTTGATAATAGCACATGTTAAATACAGAGTCAATAGAGAGCTTACCGTGCTATTATTACCTTGTTCTAAGGTGTGGAGGTTGTCCGAGTGATTTTGGCAGAGCTTCCGCACTCCCTTGGATTTCCAAAATGGATTTGAAAAGGGTTTCTCTGCTTTCAGGATTGAAAGGGATGGAAGGTGAAAGGAATGGGTAGAGCCTAGGGGCAATTTGGGTATAAAATTTGGGTTGAAAAGGGCAAAAGGTTTTGGCAGGGCTCTGGTCGTGGAAAACACCGAGGAGAGGGGGGAAGGCTTGGGGGGCCAGCTTACACAAATTGGGGGGGGGATGCCTTGCCTGTACTTCAAATACGGGCATGCCTTGCTCGTAATTCAAATACGGGCGAAATAAACACGTTTTAAAATCTTGCGAATCCGCCAGCTGTCGCCGTACGGGACACGTGTCCCGCTTCTAGAAGGCTTGCCTGTATTTGAAGTGCAGGCATGCCTTGCCCGTACTTCAAATACGGGCGAACACGTTTTTTAAATGCTGGATTTGAAATGTTTTATCAAATTTGATTTTTAAAAAGATTCTCATTCGATTTTTTGATTATTATATTATAAAAACTAGATTTTTTATTAAAATATTATTAAAAAATAAATACATTTTCTATAAACAATTATTTTATTTATTTTATTCATTTATTTTGCTATTTTTGCTGCTGTTTTGCCACATGAGCAACTTTCTTTGAAACTTCAACTGCCCATAACTTTTTCGTCCGATGTCCGATTTCAGCAAATTTAGTATCGTTGGAATTGGCTCAGAACCCACTATCCAATGGGATTAAGTTTGGCAGCTGAATTGGGGTCGAGAAAAAAGTCAACTTTCGCTCCTCCAAAAGTTTGATTGACTCATAACTTCCTCATCGGGACTCCGATTCCAAAAAACTCAATTGTGTTGGAACTGTGTCGAAATGCTCTTTTCAATGAGAGAAAGTTTGATGGCTGTAGACACCCCAAATTGCATTACAAAATGAGAAAATAATGAAAACATGTAATTGGGATTTAAAACAGGCCAAAAATTCATGAAATTCAGTAATTTGAGCATTGCTCGTATTGTACCTACGAGCTAGTCGCACCCGGATTTTGTATACGGCCACGCAGTGCCCGTAATGCAAATACAGACACCACTTGCCCGCAATACATTTACGGGCGCAGTAGATTTGTGCGAATTTTATCCTTTCTCTATTTCTGAGCTTTATCTTCAGTCTAATATCTCTTTAAATGAGCGAATTGTCTCTTTTATTCGTTCGAAATATCTTTGTTGGCCATGGATGGGCATTATCCTTATTTTTAACCCAATCTTGGGAGATCCTGGTATATCATTCTGGACCAGCCATGCCCCTGGGTTTGCTTATAAATAGAGGGCTTCTCCTCAAGCAAGAGGCTACGAAATTTTGAAGTCTAAGGAGCACCAAGTGAAGAGAGAAATCCCTACTGCTCTGCTTGCTCAATCCAGGTAAGTCCCTTTTCCCTTTTATTTTTTGTCTTCAATTCTAGAAGTAATCAGATCTTCTCCATTGCTGTAGAATAAGGCCATCTTTTATTCTGCATTCCTAAACTTGTCTCTAAGTACCTCAAGGGTCTCTCTAGCTGTAAAATGTGAAGAGAGAGGTAGGGGAAAGGGGAACAAGTGGATACCTAGAATAGAAACCCTTAATATATTTTTCTCCTTTTTTCTAGAATAAGGCCTTTGATTGTGTTTGTATACCCAAACCTATCTCCAAGTACCTCAAGAGTCTCTCTAGCCGTAAAACGTGAAGAGAGAGCTAGGGGAAAAGAGAACAGGTGGATCCGTAAGGTAGACCCCCATGTGTTCTAATCTGTGAGATGTGGCTGCTTTGAATATCTTGTTCATGTTTTAATGGTTTTTCTGTTGAATCTGAATGAATCATATGAATCCATGATGTTTATAGCATGAGATCCCCACTTTTTTCTAAAATTTGGATTTTCACCACTTTTGCACCTACAGCACTGTTTTCGTGATTTTTGTGATTTTAGGCTAAGATCTTGGATCTATCATGATCTATATGATAGATCTGGATTCAGAAGCCTGAAAATAACTTCTAGGGTTTCATGATGTGGTTTTTGAGTTGTTTTTCATGTTTGAGAGAAGACCCTACGGTCTAAGTTCTCCCATTTTGATGTTCTTCATCAACGTGAGTATGTTTGGTTTTGATTTCTTGATTTAATGTGAAATTTGAGCTATATCTATGCCCTGAATTGTTCAAGTTCAATTCTGCAATATTTTATAAAAATCATATTTTTCTAGATTTCTAGAATTTAACTTGAAGCCAGATTTTTGAAATTTTCACTTTAGATTGGTTTTATTCGATTTTATCTCAATTTTATTTTAATCATGAAACCCTAAGAATGGTATGATCATATTTGAAAGTTCTGAATCAATCAGGCTATTCGTATGAAAAAACCATACACTTTTGTCTTTTTTGTGATTTTTCATGATTTTTGTAGCAAGCCCTTTTTCCTTTGAAAAACATGAACAATACCCGGAAACCACATTGTGTAGATGAATAGGGATGCCTAACACCTTCCCCTGTTCATAACCTAATCCCCTTACCCATCTCTGGTTGTTTTTTAAATAGGGTTATTTTTATCCTAAATTTGCCTTTTGTGCTTATTTGATATTTTGGTGTTCATTCACACCTAAACAGAATGGTGGTGACTCTGTATTTTTAACCAATCCCGTGTGATGATTAGGAAGTCATTGAATTGATTTTTTCCATGTCTCACAACTGGCGACTCTGCTGGGGACTTGTGGATTTCAGCATTTTGGTTTTTGTTCATGTTTTTTATGTTTTTGTTTTGTTTGCTCTTTTGTGTTTTTAGCATGTTTGATATGTTCTATGGTTATGCTTGCTATTTTGTGTTCTTAAGCATGCTTGGTATGTTTTAAATCTGATTTATCGCTTAAGAATTCATGGAGGTAGAAATATGCTTAATTCTGATTTATAGGATATTTTCTAGAAACATGCGTAGGGGAGGTTCATTTTGTAACACCCCGGAACCAAATCCACCCGTGACAGGTTTATATTGGCTCCCGAGCGCTATTTTTAGGGCCCAAATTGTGGTGAAAACTAACTTAAGAAACTAACCAAAGCAATTATAATCTAATCCTAAAATTTTCGGAAAAACTGCTATATAACGTCTATATATACGAGTATGGGCTAAGCCCTCAAACCACCAAACAATCACATGATAAACACAGTTTATATATCCATTCAAAAGAAAACTAAACCATCACATATGCACAGGTCAAAATAAATTTCACTAAGTTCTCTCTCTCTTTCTTTTCATTTACAATATGTACAATATTTTCAAAAATGACATGTACAACTATCCAACAAAAAGTTTCTTCTTGACCTTTAGTCGGGACGGTAGTAGTCTTTCGGTCTATAATCCGGGTAACCCTCGAACTCGACCTCACTACGCGTCACGCTCGCCGGGTCTGAAAACAAAACCGGTAAAACAAAAACTCGTGTGAGACTAATGTCTCAGTAAGTAGCACAATGCATGAGATAAACAATTTATGCAGTTTCAATTAATAAATTAACATGCTACATGGTATACAATTAATTCCAACCATTCATGCGAAGAGCAATTCACATAACAATACAATTTCAGAGAATAAAGTGTGTGCAAGATTCATGAATTAGCGTGTTTGTAAATCAGGTTAACACCCTTAGCTAGTTTGCCACCTCACTACTCACTTTCGAAGCCGCGCACGGTCATCGTACGAGTGGAGCACCCACGCATGGGTTGGTACGCTGCAGCTCATCGATCTACACGAAGGCCTCACCGATCCCACACGGTGGTACGCAATTAGCCCGGGGTATTAACTCAACAAGCCAACACTAACGCACGATCTAGCGGATTGTGGATCCACAACTCTCTATGTGGCCTAGATTCGGATAAGAATTAACCATGCAATTAATTTAATAAACAAGACCTATAAGAAATCAATTGCCCCAGTAAAACTCGATTCAAGTGAACCTCGTTGTTCACTTACCATTCAATCCTTAGGCTCCTCGCCTTTTTCAACTGACACGAAGCCTCAGCTTCGATTCCAAATTACAAATCGCAATTCGTTTTACCCAATCGAATCGTTCACGAATAAATAGACAGTAGTTTGAAATCATTAATTACTCTGCAAATGTGATTTTAACTAGTTAATTGAATTTTAAATTGGATCTGATCTATGAGGAATGATATGCATGCTATATATCGTTGGAAAGTCCTATGAGTCTAGTTTCCAATGCAACAAACGGTTCGTAATTCGGAGTTTCTTACAGGAAGTTACGACTGTTTTACTACAGGTGGTTTTAAACAGCCGCGAAAGCCCAACTCGCTGACGGCTTCACTTCGGTGATTTTTAACTTCCTAATTTGAAGTCCAAGTCACCTACCACCACTCATTTTCAACTAAAAACATCTTAAACTAAATTTTAGAGTACTACTATGAATTTTTACGCAAATATTCCTAGCCTTCGCAAGCCACTGAACTGGTTACAAATCTGAGACAGCATAACGAAAGGCTTCTATGTTTTTATCTTCCCACTTCGACTTCCAAGTACGATAATTCCGCCATAATTTGGAAAGTCCACATTCTCCTAATATACTTAGGAAACCAGCAATTTAAACATCCATTTACCATCACAGGTAATCTCTGAAATTTGCCTAACCTGAACAATTCAATCAGAACCTAAAATCAGTATTATCTCATGCCAAAGCAAAACTAAAATCAGATCCTAAGTTAAACTCTCATACCCATTTAGAACCTAAAATTAGAACTTAATTCCACAATTAAACTAAAAAAAAAAAAATCATTTTTCATCATGCCATCAAAATCAAACAGACTGAAACCAACAGTAATCCATCGAAACCCCAACAGCAATAGACCAAGATAGAATCCATCGAAACCACCAGTAAAGGGTCAACCAACAAAAATTAATCAACAGCAATCGATTGAAAACCAGAAATAAATAGAAAGACCATATCGATCGATCAAACAAAGGAAGATGTGCTACTTACCAAATTTCGCAGAATCCCACGTCCGGAAAGAATAGTCGTCCAAATCCTCTTCTTTTTTCTTCTCTTCCTCCTCCTCCTCTTCTTCTTCCTTTCTTGTCTTCTTCTCCTTCTCTTCAGCGACTAAACCCCCACACGAACGACCCCTTTTCTCTCTTCCTCTCTTTTTCTCCTCTTCTTTCTCCTCCCTCCTTCTTCCTCCTACATTGTCTCCCTTTTTTTTTTTTCTTTTTCGTTTCTCCTTCTTCTCACGAACAACCAGTAGGGACGAACCCCTCCCCTCTTTCTTCTCTTCCTCTTTTCTTATTCTTCTTCTTCTTCTTCCTCCGTCCTCTTCTCCTTTCCTCTCCGATTTCCTCTTTGCTTTTGTTCGTTGCTTCCTAACCTACGAACCAAATACAAAACCCCCAAATATACAATCGTCATTTGCTTTTGTTTTTTTTTAAACCATTGAACCATGAATCCATTGAACCCAAACCAATCCATTGAACCAAAACCCCTTTAACCCACTAATCAAACCAACCCATTAACTTATAACCCTTAAACCAATAACCCATTTAATATATTGGACCCAATTGGCTTTACTATTATTATTATATTATTTATTATGATTTTTTTTCCAATTAACTTATGAAGTCTTTATTTACTCATATTTAAAATTCCAGGGTCTTACACGTTTTGCTAAACCATGCTGGTTTCTTGCTGTATTTTTATAATAGCATGTTTTAATTTTCAGCATAATCTCCATGATGATTTTTTGGTGTGTAACATGATCACATGTTTGTATGATTTGGGGTGATTCTTGTGAGTATGTTTTAGGTGCTATAGGATTACTTTATTTGCTTACTTTAAATATGCTTTCCTATTATGCCTTGGTTTGTATATGCATGGCTACGAAAAGAGTGGCAAAGGTTTGGGACGTTGTGAATGCACCCAATTTTTACAATGCACTGTGCATATATTTTTTTTACACAGCCTACCCATAACCTATAGGAAGTTGAACCCGAATGTGTGTAGCTTGGCGCAACGAGGTCTATACTTCGGAAAGCGAAAGTGAAAACATTTACCTTAGAACTTTGGGCCAATGATGTGATGATAACGTGGATCTGTGATTCGATTCTGGTCATCATTAGGCTTGAGTTCTAAGTTGCCATTAAGCCAAAACCTCAAAACCCCTACGCTTGAAGGAGAAGTTACACGTTTTTGGCTAAAGTACACAATTACGTGGGGATATGAGTTTGTAATTAAGGGAAGGCCGTTTGCATGGTTCGCAAGCCAAGGCATAATGCGGATGCCATATTGAAGGTAAACAAGGTAACAAGGTAACCTTAATTTTTGCATTATTTTCATGTCATAGGGGTGTCATGGTGTCCATCGGTTTGGGATAAAATTGGTCCAAAATAGGCATGTTTCCTAAAATTGGTTTAGCCCATGGGAAGAGTTTTTAACTCTATTCAGGATCAATCCTACCCAATGTTCATACAAGAGGCAACCAAAGGGTACCATACCCCTGAATATGGTGTCAATTTGAAGGGTACATGTGCCCTCCTAAATAGGTATTTTTGCAAATAGGTCAAAGTTCACTTTGAGACAGTTTAGAAGCCTTGCAATGGGTGAACCGTATGTTTGGATGAGCAATCAAAGTGATCAAATCATGTAAAAACTGAAGAAAAATAGAAAAGAGCTCCGTAAACCGCATTTATTACACGGGTTGGGCTCGCCCGTATTGGTTATACCTGTTGGGCTCGCCCGTGTTTATTATACGGTCATGGCTTGCTCGCAATTTAAATGCGAGCAAGGCCGGATTGTACTGTATATGCGGTCTTAGCGGAAAATTCAATTTTAATCAGTTTTTCCCACTAAATCCTGTTCCTTTAACCTTTAAATGATGATAAAGGGAAATAAGTTTGAATAAAATACTTCAAAAAAATTAATTAATTAATTAAAAAAATATGTAAAAGAAAATCTCTTGGGCCTCTGAAAGCCTTTGAATTTCAGACTTTTTTTCAAAAAATCTTTGGGCTTCTAAAAGCCTTTGAATTTCAGACTTTTTCTCAAAAATCTTTAGGCTTTTGAAAGCCTTTGAATTTCAGACTTTTTCTCAAAAAAATCTTTGGGCCTCTGAAAGCCTTTGAATTTCAGACTTTTTCTCAAAAAATCTCTAGGTCTCTGAAAGCCTTTGAATTTCAGATCTTTGGGCCTCTGAAAGCCTTTGAATTTCAGACTTTATCCTTTGGGCCTTTGAAAGCCTTTGAATTTCAGACTTTTTCTCAAAAAATCTTTGGGCCTCTAAAAGCCTTTGAATTTCAAACTTTTTCTCAAAAAATCTTTGGGCCTTTGAAAGCTTTTGAATTTCAGACTTTTTCTCAAAAAATCTCTGGGCCTCTGAAAGCCTTTGAATTTCAGATCTTTGGGCCTTTGAAAGCCTTTGAATTTCAGAATTTATCCTTTAGGCCTCTGAAAGCCTTTGAATTTCAGACTTTTTATCAAAAATCTTTGGGCCTCTAAAAGCCTTTGAATTTCAGACTTTTTATCAAAAATCTTTGGGCCTCTAAAAGCCTTTGAATTTCAGACTTTTTCTCTTGGGCCTCTGAAAGCCTTTGAATTTCAGATCTTTATCCTTTGGGCCTTTGAAAGCCTTTGAATTTTAGATCTTTCTCCTTTGGGCCTCTGAAAGCCTTTGAATTTCAGATCTTTCTCCTTTGGGCCTCTGAAAGCTTTTGAATTTTAGATCTTTTTCCTTGGGCCTCTGAAAGCCTTTGAATTTCAGACTTTTTTCTTTGGGCCTCTGAAAGCCTTTGAATTTCAGATCTTTCTCCTTTGGGCCTCTGAAAGCCTTTGAATTTCAGACTTTTTTCTTTGGGCCTCTGAAAGCCTTTGAATTTCAGATCTTTTTCCTCGGGCCTCTGAAAGATTTTGAATTTCAGATCTTTTTCCTCGGGCCTCTGAAAGATTTTGAATTTCAGATCTTTTTCCTCAGGCCTCTGAAAGCCTTTGAATTTCAGACCTTTTTCAAAAATCTCCGGGCCTCTGAAAGCCTTTGAATTTCAGACCTTTCTAAAAAATCTCTAGGCCTCTGAAAGCTTTTGAATTTCAGACCTTTTTCAAAAAAATCCCTTGGCCTCTGAAAGCCTTTGAATTTCAGATCTTTTTCTTTGGGTCGTCTATAAGCCTCTGAATTATAGACTCATATCCTTTGGGCCATCTAAAAGCCTCTGAATTTTAAACACAACCTTTCTGGGCCGTCTAAAAGCCTCTAAATTTTAGACAAATCATTTCTTTGGGCCGTCTAAAAGCCTCTGAATTTTAGATACAATCTTTTTGGGCCATTTGAAAGCCTCTGAATTTCAAACATCAATCTTTTAGGCCATTTGGAAGCCTCTGAATTTCAAACATCAATCTTTTTGGGCCGTTTAAAAGCCTCTGAATTTTAGACACATCCTTTTTGGGCCGTCTAAAAGCCTCTGAATTTTAGACATTTCTCATTCTTTGCGAGACCTGTTGGAAGTCCTAAAATATTCCAACAACTCTTTGGTTGGTCTTTTTCCTACCAATCATTTCATACATTGTGGGATATGTTGGAAGCCCTAGAATATTCCAACAACTCAAAAAAAAAAATAATAAGATAAAAAAAGGGGGAAGAAATCCAAACTCATGTTTACCTAACCTGCTTACATGCATTCATAGGTGTATGAATAAGATTAAATTGGTGCTGATATCTTTCTTTATTTTTCTTTTTCCAGGTATCAAGATAGTTGCAACCATAGCTCCTGTGACCAGATTAAGAGCTCGCACCGTGAATCCCGCTGAGAATGAAGCCGATGGTCCTAGTCAAGACATTGCCCTGTTGCAAGAGCAAGTGGCAAGACTTACCCGAATGCTAGAAAAATTACTGGCTGTGCAGGCCCAACAAGTCCAAACCCAGAACCAAGCCTCCACTTCCAACCAAGCACCTCCACCTCAAATCAATATTCCACCTCTGGTTCAACCTATTCCTGAACCCATTTCTGAACCCACCCCGGAACCTATACTAATCAGGGAGGAGACGGTTGAGTCTGAGAAAGAGAAGGAAAAATAAAGAATAAGGGATGAGATGGAAAAAAAGTTCATACATAGGCTGGAGATTATTCAGGACGAGCTAAGGGAAGTGAAGGGAGTTAAATCATTTGGAGGCACGAATTTTGAAGATCTATGCCTATACCCCGATGTATGTCTACCGGCCAAGTTTAAATGCCCAGATTTCGATAAATATGATGGCACTAGCTGCCCAATGAGCCATTTGAAGTTATACTGCGGGGCTTTATGCCAGTTTGGCCGGGATGATGGCATACTAATTCAGCTCTTCTAGAGGAGTTTAACTGGAACTGCTTTGAGGTGGTTTGCCACCTTAGACCATGGAAGGATCAGAAGATGGAAAGACTTAGCAGATTCCTTTTTGGCACAATATAGGTTCAACTTTGAGATTATACCAGATAGGTATGACATGATGAGGATGGCGAAGAGAAATGATGAGACCATAAGGCAATATGCTAAAAGGTGGAGGGTGTTGGCTGCACAAGTCAAGCCACTCGTGGGAGAACCAGAAATCATTTCAACTTTCATCATGACATTGGGGCAACCATTTTACAGTCACTTAGTGAGTCAAACTACCACCAACTTTGCTGCCCTAGTGCAAGTGGCAGACAGAATTGAAGATGGGATCAAGTCTGGGAAAATAGCTGATTACTCTGCAGTGTTGAACCAGAAAGCTTCCACCACTTTCTCTACACAGAAAAAGGAGAATGGTAACGGAAGAAGAAAGAATGAAGAAAGGATAAAAGCAGAAGTGACTATGGTGCAACTTCCCAGGGAACCCTTTCAAATCAATGTCCATCCACCTCCTATCAAGCCAACCCATCAAGTTCCTTTGCTGCCTATCCAAATTAATGTCCCTTTTGCACAGCCTGTGAAGGAGGAAACAGAAGTAAGGAAGAGAAGGGAATTTTCTAAACTGCCTTTGAGACCATCTGAGCTTTTGCCTACTTTACTTCAAAAGGGTTATGTGACTTTGAGGTTGCCAAATCCTCATGTAAGCAAGGGGAAGAATTATGATTCATCTGCAATCTGTGATTATCATATGAGCATTCCAGGGCATACCACAGATCGTTGCTTGGCCCTAAAGCATGCAATCCAGGATTTGTTGGATAATAACTCCTTATCATTCAATTCAGTCACTCCCATCCCACCTACCTATAACAATGGGGCAAGCAGCTCAAATGCAATAGGGGCAATTTTCTCTATAGAAAGAAGATTTGACCCTTCTCAGCTTATCGCTCCTATTGGTCCAATAGTCAGGGTTTATCTTGAAAGAAATGCTCCTGGTTATGAGCAGGAAGGCTTGCCTCACTCAGCAAGAGAAAGAAATTATCAGAAAAAGGGAGAAAAGTCAACTTTTGCCTTTGAAAACAGGGGCAGTTTTTGAACTCCCACGTTCTTTGAAAAGAAACCCCCATAAAAAGAATGCACATTTCCTGAGGATCTTAAGGAGCCTTGTTCTCAGGAAATGATTTCAATAAAGGCTTTTCAACAAAAAAAAAGAATTTTCCCTTTAACATTTTTCTAGAAAAAAAAAAGTTTTCAGCAAGGTCCTTTTACTTATGAATCATATCTCTTATTGAATTTCATTGAGTTGAATATGACTTTGACATTGGGCTCAATTTTGAGACCAAAATCAAAGAAAAAGACATTTTATGTGAAAATTCAAATCTTTTTAAGTGTCATGAGAAGAATATTCTGCAAAATTATGAAGTGACCAATTTTATGGCCTTTGGAACCAAAGATGACCCACAGTCTTCAACAGAAAAGATAGAAGAAGATTTGAAGTTTCTTCATTAGAATACAGAAAGGATTGCACCACTTGCTGATTCGTTCAAAGAGAAGTTGATAATATTGTTTGAAGAAATTTTGAAGCTTTGCACTTGAAAATATGGGAGAAGATCTGACCTTTTCGTTGGAAATAGAATTGGGCATCATTTGATGGAAAGAATCCAAATTCATAAGACTGATCAAAAGGTGAAGAACTTGTTCATAACAGAAGTTCTATTTGAAGAGGCTTTCATGTTGATAGAAGATGATTAAGAAAAAAAAAAGAAGAAAAAATCCTGAACTAGTCATGTAGTACAACTTTACCAAGTCTAAAATTCAAATTTCTCTTAAAATGATAAGAGGCCTTTCTTTCTTATATCCCCAAAAATTTTGAAATCCCTAGTTAGACCCTTTGAGCTTGATACATTTTTCCAAGTAACCTAAACTGAGAATTGTAACCCTACACTGGGGCAAATTTATTAAGGCATAAAAAGAAAAGGAATGAAGGGACAATTATTGAAGTTCAAAAGGGATTTTGAATATGTTTTTAGAAAATGGGGCAAAGAAATGAAAAAAAAGAGAAAGAAAGAAAAAAAGATAATCAAATGCAATTTGGAGAATGTCTTCAAAATTGTGAAGAAAAGAATGGAAAAAAGAAGTTCAATACTGGAGAATAAGTTTCAAATGAAGAAATCAAATTGAGGGAAGAACTTCATTACTGGGAGCAATTTTGTATTCATTCCAAGGGAAGAAATGCCTTAAAAATTACAATTTCAGTTAACCCATTTGATCATAGGGTATTTGAGCCTTTTATTCCTTTTCTTTCTAAACTAACACCAAGCCTTCGATTCGTCCCATTCATAAGTCCTCTTTGATTAAGAAATTTTGAATTAAGGCAGTTTTGACTACATGGTTGCTGGTGATGAAGGATAAAAAAAAAAAAAGAAGAAAAAAAAAGAAAAAGAAAAAATTGAGAAAATGTCGTGAAAACCCGGAAGGGCACTACATGGCAAATAATCAGCTATCTACAAGAAGGAAATCCTTAGAGAGGAAAGTCCAGAATTGGAATAGATCCAGGTGAAGTCCTCATGTTGGTGGTTATTTTGAGATACAGTCACTCTTCAAGTGATTGAGGAAAATTCTCTTTTCAAGACTGAAGCAACATAATCAGAACTATGATATGAATCATCTATGAACAAGTTGATGGCCATCAAAATTGCCATTAGGAAATTATTGCTGAAGTTGAAGTCATAAATTCTCATATCATGGATACAATGGAGAAACAATTGCTCTTCAATTGGATGAAGGAAAATGTCTTTCTAGACTGGGGCAAAATAGTCAGATTGAAAGAGTCGTCATATCTGGAGCATCAATTGACAAACCGATGGTCATGGGAATGATTCTAAAGGTTCCCAAGGCTTATTTTGGTCTTTCTTCATTTTCTGAAATAATCTTCTCATTATTCAACTTGATTTTAATTCTTTTGGACTATATGCTAATAAGTGATTGGATCATTTTTTTTCAAAAAAATATAAAAACACAAAAAAGCAAAAAAATATATTTTTGGCCTATGATGAGAATCTATATCATTGGTTTTGCAAGCATTAGAGAATTCTGAGGCCACTAATATAAAACATATTTTCTTATGTTTGCATTTGCATTCTTCTATTAGGGTTTCTTTTTGGCAACGGTTAAAAAAAAAAGAAAAAGAAAAAAAAAAGAAAGAGAAAAAAAAGAAAAAAAAAGGATCATTTCTGCTGAGGGGCAAATACTTCTTCAAGCAACCAAAACCGGGGCATGCTCAGCGTCTTTCCCTCTGGGTTTTCATTAGAATGAATTATAACATCTGGAAGAAGCAGTCAAACTTTAGTCTTCGGATTTAAAAAGAAAAAGAAAAGGCTTCGAAGCAGTGGCATGTTTTCTCCGTTAAACAAGGGTTCCCAATTCTTCAATCATGAAGAAGGATTTTATCAGAGCAGTAAGAAGGAATGAAGAAGAGATCATGGGTAGTAAGGGCATGAGATTAAATCATCAGATTATGGTTCTCAAATCCATCAATCAAGAAGAGGGCATTCACTTGGGCAATTAAAAAGCATGAAGACAGGTTATGGGCAGTAAGGGCACATACATCGTTATTGAGAGAGCAAGAAGATAAAGAAGCAAAAGCAAGTTGCAGAATATTCAAGCACAAGTTTGGGCATCAAATGGCACCCAAGTATATCAAATAAGAAAATCAATCAGGAAAATTCAATAAAATATTTCCTTCCTTATTGTTGAGTTGAAAAGTGAAAAACATCAAAATCAATTGAGTTTGCAGAGGTCAATTTTAAATCCACCTTCTTTTCAAAATTTGCTTGTCTCAGATTTCTTTTCATAGCCACGAGAGCTTCAAGAAATCTAAGATAAGGAAGAAACGCCACCCCATCAGACTTCAAGCAGGGGTTTCATTGGCTATCTTTGAATCCATGTTTTTATCATTTCTTTGCTTGACCAAAGCAAGTTCAATTAATGAGATGTCTTTCAAATGTGCAATTTTGAGTTGTGTCTGTCCTTTGCTGTTCATTGTGCTACAACTAAAGGCCACCCAGAAAAATTTATTTTTCATCATTTTCTCTACACTTTTCAGAAGATTAATGTCTATATTAATTATAAATTGCAAGGATTGCCACTTTGTCTCAAATCTCACTTCATAACCACGAGTGCTCAGTGAGACAAGAGAGGAGGATTTGCCCCTTAAGGTTAGGGATTTTTCAGCAAATCCTCCACACAAATTCTTTTTCCAAAATCATCCATTTAATCCTTGCAAAATACAATTAGTTAGACAAAATCTCAAAAAGTGCAATTGGTGGGTCCTTTCTCTATTTCTGAGCTTTATCTTCAATCTAATATCTTTTTAAATGAGCGAATTATCTCTTTTATTCGTTTGAAATATCTTTGTTGGCCATGGATGAGCATTATCCTTATTTTTAACCCAATCTTGGGAGATCCTGCTATATCCTTCTGGACCAGCCATGCCCCTGGGTTTGCTTATAAATAGAGGGCTTCTCCTCAAGCAAGAGGCCACGAAATTTTGAAGTCTAAGGAGCACCAAGTGAAGAGAGAAATCCCTGCTGCTCTGCTTGCTCAATCCAGGTAAGTCCCTTTTCCCTTTTATTTCTGTCTTTAATTCTAGAAGTAATCAGATCTTCTCCATTGCTGTAGAATAAGGCCATCTTTTATTCTGAATTCCTAAACTTGTCTCTAAGTAACTCAAGAGTCTCTTTAGCCCTAAAACGTGAAGAGAGAGCTAGGGGAAAAGGGGAACAGGTGGATCCTTAGAATAGAACCCCATAATCTGTTTTTCTCCTTTTTTCTAGAATAAGACCTTTGATTGTGTTTGTATACCCAAATCTATCTCCAAGTACCTCAAGAGTCTCTCTAGCCGTAAAACGTGAAGAGAGAGCTAAGGGAAAAGAGAACAGGTGGATCCGTAAGGTAGACCCCCATGTGTTCTAATCTGTGAGATGTGGCTGCTTTGAATATCGTGTTCATTTTTTAATGGTTCTTCTGTTGAATCTGAATGAATCATATGAATCCATGATGTTTATAGCATGAGATCCCCACTTTTTTCTAAAATTTGGATTTTCACCACTTTTGCACCTACAGCACTGTTTTCGTGATTTTTGTGATTTTAGGCTAAGATCTTGGATCTATCATGATCTATATGATAGATCTGGATTCAGAAGCCTGAAATTAACTTCTAGGGTTTCATGATGTGGTTTTTGAGTGTTTTTTCATGTTTGAGGGAAGACCCTACGGTTTAAGTTCTCCCCTTTTGATGTTCTTCATCAACGTGGGTATTTTTGGTTTTGATTTCTGGATTTAATATGAAATTTGAGCTATATCTATGTCCTGAATTGTTCAAGTTCAATTCTGCAATATTTTATAAAAATCATATTTTTCTAGATTTCTAGAATTTAACTTGAAGCCAGATTTTTGAAATTTTCATTTTAGATTGGTTTTATTCGATTTTATCTCAATTTTATTTTAATCATGAAACCCTAAGAATGGTATGATCATATTTGAAAGTTCTGAATCAATCAGGCTATTCATATGAAAAAACCATATACTCTTGTCTTTTTTGTAATTTTTCATGATTTTTGTAGCAAGCCCTTTTTCTTTTGAAAAACATGATGTAACACCCCGGAACCAGGTCAACACGTGTCGGATTTATACTGGCTCCCGAGCGCTACTTTAGGGCCCAAACTATTGATGAAAACTAACTTAAGAAACTAACCAAAGCAATTATAATCTAATCCTGAAATTTTCGGAAAAACTGCTATATAACGTCTGTATATACGAGTATGGGCTAAGCCCTCAAACCACAAAACCATCACCTGATAAACATAGTTTATATCTTCATTCAAAAAACTAAACCATCAATATCTACAGATGAAAGTAAAGTCCACTAAGTTCCCACTCTCTCTCTCTCTCTATTTACAATGTTTACAATATGTACAATTCAAAAAAACATATACAATTATCAAAAAGTGCCCTTTTCTATCACTAGCCCGGATAGAAGTAGTCCTCCGGCCTATACTCAGGATAATCGTCTACTTCAGCCCCGCTACGCTTCTCACCCGCGGGATCTGAAAACAAAACCGGTAAAAACGAAAACTAGCGTGAGACTAATGTCTCAGTAAGTAGCACAATGCATGGGATAAACAGTTTATGCAGTTTCAATAAATAAATTAACATGCTACATATTGTACGCTTAATTCCAGCAAATCATGCAAAGAATAGATCACATATAACAATACAATTTCAGAGAATCAAGTGTGTGCAAGATCCATGAATTAGCGTGTCTATAAATCGGGTTAACACCCTTAGCTGGTTTGCCACCTCACTACTCGCCTTCGAAGCCGCGCACGGTCATCGTACGAGTGGAGCACCCACGCATGGGTTGGCACGCTGCAGCTCATCGATCCCACACGAAGGCCTCACCGATCCCACACGGTGGTACGCAATTAGCCCGGGATATTAACTCGACAAGCCAACACTAACGCATGATCTAAACGGACTGTGGATCCACGACTCTCTATGCGGCCTAGACTCGTATAAGAATTAATTATTCAATTAATTTACTAAACAAGACCTGTACAAAAACAACTGCCCAATTAAACTTAATCCAAGTGAACCTCGCTGTTCACTGACCATTCAATCCTTAGGCTCCTTGCCTTTTTCAACTAACACAAAGCCTCAGCCTTGATCCCAAATCATAAATTGCAAATCATTTTATCAAATCAACACGTTCACGAATAGCTGGACAGTTATTTTGAAATCAGTATTTACTCTAAAAATCTGATTCTAACTAGTTAATTGAATTCTAAATCCGATCTGATCTATGAGGAACTGGTATGCGTGCTATACATCCTTGGAAAGATCTACGAGGCTATTTTCCAACGCAACAAACGGTTCGTAATTCGGAGTTTCCTACAGAAAGTTATAGCTGGTTTACTACAGGTGGTTTTAAACAGCCGCGAAATTAAATGGACGGAAATCATCAAATTCTCATGATTTTTCTTGCAATACCTCGAGTTCCGATTGGTCCAAAACCAATTCCATTCAACTACAATTACCCTCAACTAAATTTTAGAATGCTAATATGAATTTTTAGGCGAATATTTCTAGCCTTCGCAAGCCACCAAATCTTACACCAGTTTAAAATCAGATAACAGAATGGGTTTGCTTTAAAACTTCAAAATTGTACCTATGCAACCTGAAATTTCCTAATACATATCTACCTCTTTTCCTACTCCTAATCCATGCAAACCTCTTATTGAACCGCCCTGTCAAATCTTCAGAATCAAGAAATCCATTAACATCTATTATCGTCCATTAACCTCTAAACAACCAGTAAACATCCATTAACATCTAAGCATCACAATGCAATCACTGACATTTACCTAACAGCCGCCATTTACAGAAGTCATCAGATTCGATTCCTATGCTAACAGCAACTAACGGCAACTTCGATTAAACAACTAATAGCAATTCCTACACTATCAGTATCTAATAGTTAGGCCGAATTTGGAGAATAAATTCTTACTATCAAACTCCTGCCCTAACGGTAACTCAATCAGAGTATTTCAAGCAACTCCAATCAGAACCTAACCTTACTTCTATGCGAAAACCAAAATAGCAACTTCAATCATTGTATATGCTTTTCAAGATTCAAAATCTGAAAATACAGCATCAACAGTTCTAACCTATATCCTATTTAAAATTTTAGAAACCCCCACCATCCATTAGCAAATCTAATATGAAAATACATCAATAAAACACCATCCAAATAAATATAAAACCTTCAATTTTTCGTGTGGTTCCATCTCCATTTTGACTCCAACAATTCCCAAGATCACACAATAATCGAACAAAAGAAGTCAAACACGAATCAAAAATCTGTTGACGGCAACGAGAAGAGAAATCAAAGTATGTTGCCAAGTTTAAAAACAAACAACCAAACAGTAATTTCTCTAACAAACAAAAATAAAAGAAAAAGATTAAACAGGAGTAGATCGAACGAGAAAAATGCTACTTACAGATTATTGCAGAATCCCACGCCCAACCCCTTTTTCTTTCTGTCTCCTGTTTCTTTCTGTCTCCTTTTTCTTTCTTCTTCTTCCTCTTTTCTTCTTTCTTCTTCCTTCTTCTCTTTTCTCTTCTTCCTCTTCTTCCCCACGTTCTCTTCCTCTTTTCTCCTCCTCTCTTCTTCTCCTCTTCCACTCGTTTCTTCCTTCCTTCTTCTTTTTTTTTTTTTAACCCATTGAACCATGAACCATTGAACCGGTTCACTTAAATTGAACCAATCCTCCTTAACCCACTAAACTAACCAATAGCCCATTAAACCATTAAACCAAATGAAACCAAATGAAAATTTTTTTTTTCTCTATTGTTCTTTAATAATTTTTATTAATCTTAATTTAAGTTTCTCAAAATCCAGAGTGTTACATCCTACCCTCCTACAAAAGAATTTCGTCCTCGAAATTCACATCACATTTAATAAGAAGTCTGCAAAATAATTTAAAGAAAGTATTATAACTTTACTGTTCTCCTTTCCTACACATAGACGCGTCCGCCCAGGTGAAGGTTGAGAGAAAAATCAAGAAATTATATTTTTGTTTACTCATGCGAGAATCTTAAAGTACTTTTATAATTCAAACTCATAATATCAATACCGATATCAATATCAATATCCCATTTGTATAAAGTTAAATACTTAGGTAATTGCCCAGTATTGGCCGATGCTCTGCAGTACCCAAATACTACTAAATACAATTGGCTCATCATCCATCAATAAGCAATATGATACAATAAGAAAAGTTTTCTTCATTATGCATATCAATAGTACTTATTAAACACTTCTAGGAATTTATCATATCAATTCTATCATCATGCTTTAAATTATAGTAACTAATGTTTATGTTACCTCAAGGCTATCTGAAGAGTTCTGGGTATTTGCTCATCGTCTCACTTTCCTTTTCCCAAGTGACCTCTCCCGTTGACCATATTACCTTCACTAACGCAATTGTTCTAGTTCGTAAGACTTGATATCTTCGGTCTACAATTTGAACAATTCGTGGGACATCTGGTGTATCCTCTGATATACAACCAGGTATCAGGAAAGGGTTGTCACATAAAAACCTCTGTGGATGGCGTCCAGGAATATTAAGGACCACGTGCTGTCTATAACAATCTAGTACAACATGGTATTTAACCATCAAATCCATCCCCAAGATCACCTTAATTTCATCATGCATTGGGATTTCCATTAAATCTACTGTCATTTGTACATCTCCCATCTGAACACTGCAGTCGTGAAAAGTCCTTCGAACTGCCTCCAACACTCCTCCAACCGTGATCAGACGTTCCATACTCTCGGTGATCCTTGAATAAGCATGTATGGTACTTAAGAAGTCAGGATCGGCTAGAGATGATTGGGCTCCTGTGTCAAAGAGGCAAACTGTAGCGCTACCCCCAATCAATAATTTGCATCCTATGATTTCATATACTATTCGTGCCTCAGATGATTCCTCCTGAGTTGGATTGGAATCTTCCTCATTAGGGTCCTCTTCCGTTGATGTGATCTCAATTAGTTCTCTTTCCCTTGATTCTTCGCTACTCGAAGCTTGAGGTTCATTGAGATCTTTTTCCTCACTCAAATGCTCACTGGGTTCCTCTTCAGTCCAGTGTTCACTGGGATCCTCTTCACTCAAGCATGGTTCTTTAGAGGAATCTTTCTTTTGGTCTACCATATTGATTTCTTTTAACTGCATAACAACACAATAGAAATGCATTGCTATACAACTCCATGTGGTCTAAAACCAATTAAATAGTATGACGCAACAAGTAGCGCAGTTATTCTCAGCATGGTCTGCTATAATCCTAGGGGATCTGGTTTCACTCACTCAGGTCTCAACAAGGCACTTTTATTAAGATTCAGGCACTGCTATAATTCAAAGAATACAATTGCAATAATGCACCCAGACAATATCATAAATACACTAAAGAAAGATCACAGATTTTTAAACAACAAATAAAAATCTACAATAACAGAATTAATACTCTCAGAGTGTATCATGTAAGAGTTCAACTTTAAATTCAAACTTTCTTGAGGGTGAAAACTTGGTGGTTCAATTAAAATATAATAGACAGCCACTTATAAGGGTAATACCTCCATCAGGTGTTGGAGCATCTAACTTAGGCTCCTTATCCTCGTGGACAGTGATAGCAAAGGCTCTACCCTGTGGTTGTGGCTTCTGCTCAGTTCTCTGTGGTGCCCTTATGCCCATCGGCCTATCTTGGTGCCTCGAACCTATTGGCGCTCTTTGATTCTGCCGTTGTCCCTGGAAACGAGGAGGCACTGCATTCAGAGGTGGTGCTGCAATAGGTTGCACTGGTCTAGTCTGTAACCTCTGGTAAGTGGCAGGATGCGGGCACTCTGCCATGCGGTGTCCGTGCTGTCCACATCTATAGCAAGCCCCTGGTGAAGCGAAACATGGACCAGGGATGTGAAATTGTCGGCATCTAGGACAAGCACCATCAACATGCCTACCACTCTGCCCTCCAGAAGACCCTACTCCCATTGAATACCTTCTCTGATCTGGGTACCCTATTCTTTGTCTCTTATCTCCAGAGTACCATTGTTCATTTGTCGGTCGAGGTGGCACTCTCCTCCCTGCCATCTCTCCCATCCTTTGAGTGGTAGATCTCTCTGCCACTGATGCTCTGCGAACAGTCTCACGAAAACTGCTGCTTAGGAACATCTCCACTCGGTTCTTAATATCAAGCCTCAGACCTCTCTCAAAATGTCTAGTCTTCTTGGCCTCTGTGTCTACCAAGTGTGGAGCAAACCGAGACAATTCTGAAAATCTCTCTTCATACTGGGCTATACTCAGGCTTCCCTGAGAAATAGTTAGAAACTCAGACTCCTTTTGGATTCTTACCTCCTCCGGAAAATAACGAAGGTAAAAGCGGTTCTTGAATCCCTCCCAAGTCAATGGAATCCCCGCTTCAGTTACTTCTCTTTGTATAGACCTCCACCAATGCTCTGCTTCCCCCTCGAGAATATAACTTGCTAATCTTACCTTGCAATCTTCTCTGCATTCAATTGCCTCGAAGATTTTCTCAATCTGCATAATCCATCTTTCCGCTTCCATGGGGTCAGCGTGACCATAAAAAGAAGGTGGAGACATCTTCCTAAATTCCCTCATCTCATTTGGTGCATGACGCTCTCCTTCTTGCCCTTGTCCCCCATGATTTCCGGGCTGATTCATGTATTGCCCATGTTGTTGATTTACAGCAGCTTGCTGCTGGAACAGAGCTGTAACTTTTCCAAAAGCCCTCCATACAGCATCCATCTGAACTGCAGGAGCTGGGGCATCAGGTGGAGCATCCACCGGGACATTAACAAAAGCTGGTTCTCCAACTGGCACTTCCGCCGGATTCTCAGCTGGCTCAAAAGCAGGCACACGGTCTGCTGCTGCGGCTCTACGAGGTCTACCTCGCCTTCGCATATTCAACTACAGTACAAAGAAATCCAATTAGGCACAAGAACTCTCATCCTAATCACAATTACTTAGAAGAGTTTATCTAGCGTGCATTCATTCCCATAAACCACTCTAAGGCTTCTAATTCCTAAGTTGGATCAATTTTCTCTCTGATACCATTTCTGTAGCACCCCGGAACCAGGTCAACACGTGTCGGATTTATACTGGCTCCCGAGCGCTACTTTAGGGCCCAAACTATTGATGAAAACTAACTTAAGAAACTAACCAAAGCAATTATAATCTAATCCTGAAATTTTCGGAAAAACTGCTATATAACGTCTGTATATACGAGTATGGGCTAAGCCCTCAAACCACAAAACCATCACCTGATAAACATAGTTTATATCTTCATTCAAAAAACTAAACCATCAATATCTACAGATGAAAGTAAAGTCCACTAAGTTCCCACTCTCTCTCTCTCTCTATTTACAATGTTTACAATATGTACAATTCAAAAAAACATATACAATTATCAAAAAGTGCCCTTTTCTATCACTAGCCCGGATAGAAGTAGTCCTCCGGCCTATACTCAGGATAATCGTCTACTTCAGCCCCGCTACGCTTCTCACCCGCGGGATCTGAAAACAAAACCGGTAAAAACGAAAACTAGCGTGAGACTAATGTCTCAGTAAGTAGCACAATGCATGGGATAAACAGTTTATGCAGTTTCAATAAATAAATTAACATGCTACATATTGTACGCTTAATTCCAGCAAATCATGCCAAGAATAGATCACATATAACAATACAATTTCAGAGAATCAAGTGTGTGCAAGATCCATGAATTAGCGTGTCTATAAATCGGGTTAACACCCTTAACTGGTTTGCCACCTCACTACTCGCCTTCGAAGCCGCGCACGGTCATCGTACGAGTGGAGCACCCACGCATGGGTTGGCACGCTGCAGCTCATCGATCCCACACGAAGGCCTCACCGATCCCACACGGTGGTACGCAATTAGCCCGGGATATTAACTCGACAAGCCAACACTAACGCATGATCTAAACGGACTGTGGATCCACGACTCTCTATGCGGCCTAGACTCGTATAAGAATTAATTATTCAATTAATTTACTAAACAAGACCTGTACAAAAACAACTGCCCAATTAAACTTAATCCAAGTGAACCTCGCTGTTCACTGACCATTCAATCCTTAGGCTCCTTGCCTTTTTCAACTAACACAAAGCCTCAGCCTTGATCCCAAATCATAAATTGCAAATCATTTTATCAAATCAACACGTTCACGAATAGCTGGACAGTTATTTTGAAATCAGTATTTACTCTAAAAATCTGATTCTAACTAGTTAATTGAATTCTAAATCCGATCTGATCTATGAGGAACTGGTATGCGTGCTATACATCCTTGGAAAGATCTACGAGGCTATTTTCCAACGCAACAAACGGTTCGTAATTCGGAGTTTCCTACAGAAAGTTATAGCTGGTTTACTACAGGTGGTTTTAAACAGCCGCGAAATTAAATGGACGGAAATCATCAAATTCTCATGATTTTTCTTGCAATACCTCGAGTTCCGATTGGTCCAAAACCAATTCCATTCAACTACAATTACCCTCAACTAAATTTTAGAATGCTAATATGAATTTTTAGGTGAATATTTCTAGCCTTCGCAAGCCACCAAATCTTACACCAGTTTAAAATCAGATAACAGAATGGGTTTGCTTTAAAACTTCAAAATTGTACCTATGCAACCTGAAATTTCCTAATACATATCTACCTCTTTTCCTACTCCTAATCCATGCAAACCTCTTATTGAACCGCCCTGTCAAATCTTCAGAATCAAGAAATCCATTAACATCTATTATCGTCCATTAACCTCTAAACAACCAGTAAACATCCATTAACATCTAAGCATCACAATGCAATCACTGACATTTACCTAACAGCCGCCATTTACAGAAGTCATCAGATTCGATTCCTATGCTAACAGCAACTAACGGCAACTTCGATTAAACAACTAATAGCAATTCCTACACTATCAGTATCTAATAGTTAGGCCGAATTTGGAGAATAAATTCTTACTATCAAACTCCTGCCCTAACGGTAACTCAATCAGAGTATTTCAAGCAACTCCAATCAGAACCTAACCTTACTTCTATGCGAAAACCAAAATAGCAACTTCAATCATTGTATATGCTTTTCAAGATTCAAAATCTGAAAATACAGCATCAACAGTTCTAACCTATATCCTATTTAAAATTTTAGAAACCCCCACCATCCATTAGCAAATCTAATATGAAAATACATCAATAAAACACCATCCAAATAAATATAAAACCTTCAATTTTTCGTGTGGTTCCATCTCCATTTTGACTCCAACAATTCCCAAGATCACACAATAATCGAACAAAAGAAGTCAAACACGAATCAAAAATCTGTTGACGGCAACGAGAAGAGAAATCAAAGTATGTTGCCAAGTTTAAAAACAAACAACCAAACAGTAATTTCTCTAACAAACAAAAATAAAAGAAAAAGATTAAACAGGAGTAGATCGAACGAGAAAAATGCTACTTACAGATTTTTGCAGAATCCCACGCCCAACCCCTTTTTCTTTCTGTCTCCTGTTTCTTTCTGTCTCCTTTTTCTTTCTTCTTCTTCCTCTTTTCTTCTTTCTTCTTCCTTCTTCTCTTTTCTCTTCTTCCTCTTCTTCCCCACGTTCTCTTCCTCTTTTCTCCTCCTCTCTTCTTCTCCTCTTCCACTCGTTTCTTCCTTCCTTCTTCTTTTTTTTTTTTTAACCCATTGAACCATGAACCATTGAACCGGTTCACTTAAATTGAACCAATCCTCCTTAACCCACTAAACTAACCAATAGCCCATTAAACCATTAACCAATGAATTAGTTAAACCAAATGAAACCAAATGAAAATTTTTTTTTTCTCTATTGTTCTTTAATAATTTTTATTAATCTTAATTTAAGTTTCTCAAAATCCAGAGTGTTACACATGAACAATACCTGGCAACCACCTTGTGTGGATGAATAGGGATGCCTAATACCTTCCCCTGTTCATAACCTAATCCCCTTACCCATCTCTGGTTGTTTTTTAAATAGGGTTATTTTTACCCTAAATTTGCCTTTTGTGTTTATTTGATATTTTGGTGTCCATTCACACCTAAACAGAATGGTGGCGACTCTGTGTTTTTAACCAATCCCGTGTGATGATTAGGAAGTCATTGAATTGATTTTTCTCATGTTTGACAATGGCCAATTTTCTTTGGATCAAAAAGTCAAATTTTGATCCCCTCAGGGTTTGAGTTTTTAATTAAAATTTTTATTTTCTGCATTTTGGGGGGCGCAAAAATCAGGTGTCTACACTACGTTTTTCAGATTGTTTAACTACTGATTTGATTTTTGGAAGAACTTTTATAAAGATGAGAGGGTTGAAGGTAACAAGGTGATATACATTGTTTTCCGATAAAAAAAAACATGATATATTTTTTGGTTACATGCGAGTAGGTGGGGAAAAGAAGAGATCGTTTCATCTAATACCACTCAATGGTAGCAGCGTGAAATGTGCAGATGGAGGCCCCGTTTCAATAGAGGGGCCCACATCCCAAAACAGATCTATCCCTAGGTTTCATTGAACCACCGGATTCTAGCTCTAGAGGAAATGCATTCGGAAAAGAGAACGAAAAATACTGTTGTTTTGGATAAGTTTAGAGAACAAACCTTTGGAATGCTGTTGTTAAACAGCCATTGCGCCTTAAAGCTTGGGCAGTTTTAGGCCTGGCCCATTATGGCTGATGCGCCTGACCGGGTCTATTCAAGCTTAGTCCTCATTTCAATGCCCAAAAGGAAGCCTACACAAGGCTTATTAGGCCTCATTTCAAGGCCCAAAATTATAAGGAAGCCTAATCAAGCTTGAATTTGTAAAGTTGGCCGGGCCGGGTTTTTTTTTGGGTACGGAAATCTGATTTCATTAATGGACGACAGGAATATAAGAAAAACATTGAAACTTGTCGCAGGGTCCACTCGCAAAGACCAGGTATCATTTAAGTTAGAGAGTGGAGATTTGAACCTTGGACTCCAAAGTAGTAGGAGGAGATTTGAACCATGTACATTCCAATTTACTACTCATCCACGGTCCCCCCTTCACCAATTGGGTAACCCTAATCAGTTGTTTTAAGGACACGACTTATTGTTTGATAGAAGACCAAATTATTTTATTTCTATTAATAATCCAAATCAAGAAGATATAGTTAGCATAAACCACTACAAAAACTATCTATGAACTTACTAAATTAACCTAAACCTCTACAAAAAAATTTTAGACAGAAACTTTAGTAGAAATGTTTGAACTAAGACCATTTGATATAGAAATCTAACCTAGATTAATCAAGTGTACTGTTTTAGATATAGTAAAACAATTGTTAATAAAAAATTTTATTGATGATCATACAGTGAGCAAATCATAGAAATATAAGCTTTTAGAGAGAAATTATATTTGAACAAAAAAGGGGGAATTTGGCAAAAAAATGTTTCAAATACATCAGAAGATGAATAGAAAAAATTTGCATCTAAAAGACTTAAGTTTTGGTGAAGCTAAAACTAACTTTGAAATTGGTGAAATAAGTACTAAATCTAAAAAAGATAACAATAATAAAAATGTTCAATTTCCTATTAGACTAAGAACAATTAAAGAAAAACATGAAGAAAATCATTATTCTAGTAGGTATCATTTTCAAACAAAAAAATAATGATACAATTTTCTCTTGAAGTCAAGGAAAGAAAAGATTTATGTATATTCTTGGTACATTTATTTTTCAAGATTATAAACACCATTATCCCAATGCCCTTCTTGATATTAGAGCAATAATTTGCTCTTGTAGATGGACTGATGCACCCTAGAAAAAGAAAATTAGATATTAATGAAACATCCAATTTAAGTTAAAACAGTTGACAACAATGATGTTCTAATGAATTTAAAGCTAAAAAGATAGTAATTAGCTTAAAAGATTAAAAAAAATTTCATTATATAAAAAATTTAATGTTTTCTTAAAATTCATAGCAATATTTTTATTCGGAAACAATTTCCTTGGAAAATATCTTCCTATTTGTATTTGTCATTTTTCAATATCTTTAACTCCAAACAATGTGTTAATGAAAACAACGATCACATTAGATTGAATCTATACAAATGAAATCGTTTGCCGCCGGGAGGCTGTGGCAGATGATGCATCATCATTGGATACTACCACGTGCAGCATCCAATGGCAGATGCTCACTTCAATGTGATATGTTGTCGAAGTGAAATTTCATATTGAAAGATGTGAAAGAGAAGTTTTCATTGCATCTTCTACCGTAGTGGCTGCATCGTCTACCGCAGCATCTTGGCGGCAGATGATTTCAATCCGAATCTATAATTCTAAAAATGGATTTTTTAGTACTATACGAAAAAGGGTTCTTTCGTCCAAATTACATGCAATTTAGGTGTTTTAACATTTATCTAGTAAAAACTGTGTGCTTTTTTCCTTTTTTTTGATTTGTTAGTTAAATCGTCCACATCATGACAATTTATCTAATTCATAGTACATCATACATACACATAAATTATTCAATCCAAAATTGCTCATAAATAGAAGATTTATAATACTCTTTTTGAGAAAAAAATTAGTGCATATTGTGAAACTAAATTGTAGATATATAAAGCATGATAGAAACAAGTACGTATTTTAGCAGCGGAAATAATAAAAACATACCCTCCTACCATATATATTATTTAGATGAGTTGAAGATCTAGACTACCTGGAAGAAAACTAAGTGATTTATTAGCCTTCAACCTTTTGAATTTCTCGCATTTTAGTGATGGTTACACGGGTTTATGAATATTTTATGTGGTTTTAATATTGGAGTATTTTTTGAATTTGAAGGTGAAATTTCATTTATATATCATATCTATTTGTTTCCCTAAAGTATTTAAATGTTTATTTGTAAAATTATTTTGCTCTATTATAGGTTCTTTTATATTATGTTTTATTTTGAAAGGTGAGGCTTGTATTTCAATATTTTGTGTATTTATTGTTATTTGTTTGAGTGGTGGATGTAAAGATGTTATATTATTCCCATCTGTACAATGTATATATAGGAAAGGCTAGGGACGAAACAAAATCGCTTGTTGCCATTTAATGTAGTGGACCTTGAAGCCTCATTCAGATGCTGCCATATGGACCATCCAATATTTGTAAACTTTTTGCTTTGGAATTTCATGTTGAAAAAACCATAATTGTTGGATTGTCCACATGAGAGCATATGAATGAAGCTACAGGATCCACAGCATTAAGTGATGGCAAACGATTTCATTAATTATAATATTTCAGGAAAGATTGATATGGATTCTCTCATTATTAAACTTTACAAAGCAATTTAGGAAAATCATTAATTATAATATTTTAGGAAAAGATTGATATGGATACTCTCATTATTACATGACTACTATATATATATATATATAGTTTTGCCATACCATCCTCTAGCCATTCATAAAATCATAATCTGAAGCTGAAGATATTGATATGAAAATGGCAACATCCAAGCTTCTATTCATTGCTATGTTACTGCTTGCTCTTGTTCTCATTGCAGAATCTGCAAGTCAGTATCATCTTTTGCTCAACTGTTATGTGCATCCATGTGAAACATTTGGTACTTATCAACCTTAACAATCTCCTAATTATGGATTTCTCATTCTTGATGCATAGATCAATTCTGATATTGTTATGAAATGTATTTATGAAGGACCGCTTTGCAAGTCTTATATTGATTGTATGGTTAAGTGTTTTTCTGGGCAAGGCTTCTGCTTTATAAATCATATTACTGGAGAAAAACGTTGCTGTTGCTATGACAAATAGAAATATGACTATTATCATTTCTTCTAAATAATAATAATAAGATGTTTTACCATGTCGTGTCTTTTAACTATGCAATGGGTTATGGATGATCTTAGATTATGAGAATCACAATGGTTTTGCATGGAAGTGAATACTTTTCTTGCTGGGGAAGCCTCTCATCTTGTTCTTGATACCAGGGAAATGAACATGATATGTGCATAGCAAATTCGAAAGAGAATTGAGGGCATTTTGTGTATTACATGTTAGGTAGTTAATTATTGATACACTTGGCATTAATAAATTGATGTAAGAGTTAATTTAATAAAAAGTGGAGGGCGTTTTAGGCAACCCCCAAATCAAATATGATTTCATCAATTATGATGGTGACGTCGGGTGTCAAATAAAATAAAAAAAGACATGGGGTAACAAAACTATGAAATTGGGATTACTTGGAGGGCATTTTCAATACAAAGTGTAATTTAGAAAATCCCCTCTTCGCTTTATAATTTTAATAGATAAATGTGATGTCTTGCTTTGTATTTTCCTTGTCTGGGATTCGTTTTTTAAATTGTTTAACTGTGCGTGTACTGATTTGCGTTGTGCAAGAACTTTTATAGAGATGGGAACGGTTGAAACAAACATGTTGAACAAGATGGTTTTGTTACATGGAAGAAATGAAGGTGGGGAAAATAGATAAGGGGAATACTGTTTCATTAGGAAATTTTGGAGAACAAGCCTTCAGTGGCTTTATAAGGTGAAGAACTTGCGAAGATAGGAAAGGAATATAGTTCTGTAGGTCAAATAAAACTAAGGTTGGTAGTTTTAGGCCCTTCACTTCAAGGCTGATTGTTTCAAAGATGGGTGGACAGTGAGAAAGATGATGGCTTTCTCATAACGTTGGCAGTTTTAGGCCAGTTGTGAGACATGGGAAAAAAATCACCGGAGTGATCGTCCCTCCGTCAACACACGGGCTCAACGCAAAAATCGGAGAGTCACCACCATTCATGATTTTGGGGTGAGAATGGACACCAAAGAGTTCAAAATAAGCAAAAAGTGAAAAAAAGAAGCATTCTAGGATAAAAATAATCCTACTTGAAAATCAAATCCAGAGATGGGTAAGGGGATTAGATTATGAACGGGGGAAGGTGTTAGGCACCCCCATTCATCCACACGAAGTGGTAGCCAAGTGTATGTTCATGCAAAAAAAAAAAATAGAAAGCTTGCTAAAATCATAGAAAACCTTGAAAAAGGATTAATGTATGATATTTTCACATGAGGATCTAAATGGATTTTAGATCCTCTCTTATGTCAATATCACTTCTGGAATACCACAAAAAGATGGAAATCAAAGCACAAGTTGCTCAAAACCAAGTTGAATCAAATCCGGGAAGTTTGGTAAAAAGTATGCCATTTGCCTTAAAATTATTCAAATCCAATATTAAATTGAACCAAACCAAATTCATTTGAAAGATTAAGGTAAATAAGAGTTTCATGAAAAATTTCACTTCATTCCGATGAAAAATCTAGGAGTTATGCTCCTTTGAAGTTGCTGTTGGGGATTTTTAAAAGTGGTAAGTGGGCAACTTTGGAAAATTGTCTAGAAAACTCCACTACATAGAAATCCGTGAAATTTGGTGTGATTGAAGTCTGTATGGCCATCTTTCCAGAGAAACTAGCCTCATACAAAAATCCCTTCGGACGTGCCTTGGGTGGTCTCCCGAACAGGCCCCGAAGATCACAGATTTACCCAGAAAAATGCAAATGAGCAGTTCTGAGTAAATCGGCTACCAATAATTCAAATGGAATCCAAAAATTATGAAACCAACTGGATTTGAAAATAGACTCATAAAGGAGTACTCAGAAACAAAAATCACTCGAATCGGACTTAAAACGAACACATGGCGGTCTGTTGAAGTGACAAGTTCTGTACTTGGACCTGAACTGTCCACTCAACTTCGACAGAGAGGTGTCAAAAATCCGTTAGATGGAAATTCATGAAATTTGGTGGACATAAACTAGACAGTCTCACCTTTCCCATGGTTCTGGAATCGCCCCAAAATTCATCCGGATGATGAAGTTACGGACGTCCGAAGTAAGGGTACAGGTGCTGTCAAGCTAAGCCATTTTTAAAGAAAACCAAATCCGAAAATTAACAAAAAGTGTGTGATTCGTGTGAGATGAATCCAAAACCTTTGAAAAACATTTAAAAACACTCCAGAATTTGATTGAGGCCATTTATTAGAGATTTATCAGAATGAATGTAATAAATCCCCAAATGTGAGCCTATTCACCAAAAAAAAGTGTAATATGTGTGCAAGAGTGGAAAACCAAATACAACCACATATCATGCATATAG
Organism: Buxus sempervirens; assembly: GCA_947561395.2. Classification (NCBI taxonomy): domain Eukaryota; kingdom Viridiplantae; phylum Streptophyta; class Magnoliopsida; order Buxales; family Buxaceae; genus Buxus; species Buxus sempervirens. Next base: position 21,811,546 of record OX387190.1, on the reverse strand, counting down.
ATTCAACAAAATAGGTTCTAGCATAGCCTAGGGTTCCGTTCCATTATCGTTTCCCTCTGTTCTCTTTAAGATAATCAAGGGTACTTTGAATATGGAACGGTTTTCAATCATTCAAAAGCCTTATGCTACATAGGTTCTAGTACTAGGGTCAATCCCCAGTCTCGTTTCTCCTAGATCCGCCTTCACGTTTTACGGCTAGGGGAGTCTTGAGATACTTTGAGCCGGGGAAGGATTTCCACACATACAAACAAGGCTTTACACTACAGAAAGGTAGAAGAAGAGATCTAGATCTAGGAATGTAAAGACAGAAAATAAAAAGAAAAGTTGAGGCTTACCTGAGTTCTGGAGGCGATTCCACAGTGGTTTTCTTCTTCTCTTGGAGTTCTTCTTTGCGAGAATTCAAAACAAGAGTTGTGTGCCATTTGCTCAAGGAGGAGGCTCCTATTTATAGGCAAAGGTTAAGGTCATTGGTAGACACAACTTAATGTCTAGAACCCCTCCAACCTAAACCCTAAGGTCATTTCCGAGATTTCCCCTCATTTAATGAGGGACATGATGGTAAAAGTGAAAAGCTCTCGGAAAACCCTAATTTTGAGCAAACTTAAGGTATCCGGTATATCAGACCGGATAACAAAGGGCCTTAAGGTATCCGGTACATGGTACCGGATACACTAAGGCTCACATGTATCCAGTATGAGTATCCGGATACGGGAAGGAGTACTTGTATCCGGATTAAGTATCCGGATACAGGTAAAAGTTTATTTTCTTCAAATTCTGTGCTGGCTTTCCAGGAGATAATGATTTTTGATGATTGTTTGTGCAATTTGGGGTGTCTACAACTGCCCCTCTTTGCGGGAGCTGTGAAGCAGTGAGCTGCAAAGAGTAGACAAGCCCAAATTGCATTCCCTTGAGCATGATTTGCTCGGTTTAATTCAATTTCTGTAGAAAACCATTTTTGAGTGGAGATTTGCCAAAAAGCCCTCACTTTAAGGGGGGCATCTCTCCAAGAGTTCTTAAATTCCACTAAGCCCTTTGTGGCTGTGAAGTGGATTTTAAGCCCAAAAATAGGATTTTTTGAAAAACTAATTTTTTATCAAACCAAGTTGAACATTGAGAGGATATCATCCTTTTGACCAGGCACATTTCCCAAAGTTGTCCCAAATTCCACAGAGCTCTCGTGGCTGTGAGGTGGATTTCAAGACAAAAATAGGATTTTGAGAAAATATTAGAATTTATAGCACATTTCTTTTTGCTCCTTTTTAAACCCAATGCAAAGAATTCCAATAATATATTCCTTTCCTTCAAGATTTATCAAAAATCGTGCAATTTTTGGGGTGTCTACAACTTCCCCTCTTCGCTGGAGTTGTAACACAATGAACAGCACAGAATAGACACAACTCAAAATTGCACGTTTGAAAGACATCTCATTAATTGAACTTGCTTTGGTCAAACAAATGAGTGATAAAAAACATGGATTTGAAGATAGCCAATGAAACCCCTGCTGTGTATAGTTTGACGGGGTGGCGTCTCTTCCTTATCTCAGATTTCTTTGAGCTCTCGTGGCTATGAAAAGAAATCTGAGACAAGAAAATTTTGAAAAGAATGTGGATTTAAAATTGACCTCTGCAAACTCAATTGCTTTTGATGTTTTTCAACAATAAGGAAGGAAATATTTTATTGAATTTTCCTGATTCATTTTCTTATTTGATTTACCTGGGTGCATTTGATGCCCAAACCTGTGCTTGAATATTCTGCAACTTGCTTTTGCTTCTTCCTTTTCTTACTCTCTCAATAAGGATGTATGTGCCATTGCTGCCCATAGCCTGCCTTTATGCTTCTCAACTGCCCAAGTGACTGCCTCTTCTTGATTGATGGATTTGAAAATCATGATCTGTTGATCTAACCTCATGCCCTTACCACCCATGACCTCTCATTCATGCCTTCTTACTGCTCCAGTAAAATCCTTCCTCAGAATTGGAAACCTTTGTTTGAAGGAGAAAACATGCAACTGCTTCTTTTTTTTTTTTCAAATCCAAAGACTAAGGCCTGATTGCTTCCTCCAGATGCTGTAATTTATTTCAATGAAAACCCAAAGGGAAAAATACTGAGCATGCCCCGGCTTTGATTGCTTGAAGAAATATTTGCCCCTCAGCAGAGATAATCCTCTTTTTTTCTTTTTCTCTTTTTTTTCTTTTTTTTTTTTTTTAACCTTTGCAAAAAGAAACCCTTATAAAGGAATGCAAAATAACAAAATAGGTTTTATACTAGTGGCCTCAGAATTCTCTAATGCTTGCAAAACCAATGTTTTTATGAAAAGACATAAATGCTCATCATAGGCCAAAAATATATTTTTTTTTTGCTTTTTTGTGCTTTTTTTTTTTTTTGAAAAATGATCCAATCACTTATTCGCATATAGTCCAAAAGAATTAAAATCAAGTTGAATAATGAGAAGATTATTTCAGAAAATGAAGAAAGACCAAAATAAGCCTTCAGAACCTTTAGAATCATTCCCATGACCTTCAGCTTGTCAATTGATGCTCCAGATATGCCGACTTTTTTAATCTGACTATTTTGCCCCAGTCTAGAAAGACATTTTCCTTCATCCAATTGAAGAGCAATTGTTTCTCCATTGTATCCATGATATGAGAATTTATGATTTCAACTTCAGCAATAATTTCCTGATGGTAATTTTGATGGCCATCAACTTGTTCACAAATGCTTTATACCATAGCTCTGATTATGTTTGCTTCAATCTTGAAAAGAAGACTTTCCTCAATCACTTGAAGAGTGAAAAAATAACCACCCACTTGAGGATTTCACCTGGATCTATGCCAATTCTGGACTTTTCTCTCTGACAATTTCCTTCTTGTAGATAGCTGATTATTTGCCATGTAGCGCCCTTCTAGGTTTTCACTACATTTTCTCCATTTTTTTTTTAATCCTTCATCACCAGCAGCTATGTAGTTAAAACCGCCTTAATTCAAAATTTCTTAATCAAAGAGGACTTATGGATGGGACGAAATGAAGGCTTGGTGTTTGTTTAGAAGGAAAAGGAATAAAAGGCTCAAATACCATATGATCTAATGGGTTAACTGAAATTGCAATTTTTAAGGCATTTCTTCCCTTGGAATGAATACAAAATTGCCCCCAGTAATGAAGTTCTTCACCCACTTTGATTTCTTCATTTAAAACTTGTTTCCCATTATTGAACTTCTATTCTCATTCTTCCCTTCACAATTTTGAAGATATAACATTTGATGATCTGTTTTTCTTCTTTCTTCCCTCTTTTTTTTTTTTTTCATTTCTTTGCCCCATTTTCTGAAAATATCTTCAAAATCCCTTTTGAACTTCAATAATGCCCCCCTTCTCTTGTCCCTTCATTCTTTTCTTTTTTATGCCTTATAAATTTGCCCGAGTGTGGGGTTGCAATTCTCAGTTTAGGTTACTTGGAAAAATTTATCAAGCTCAAAGAGTCTAACTAGGGATTTCAAAAATTTTTTGGGATATAAGAAAGAAAGGCCTCTTATCATTTTAAGAAAAGTTTGAATTTTCAGACTTGACAGAGTTGTACTACATGACTGGCTCAGGATTTTTCTTTTTCTTTTTCTTTTTTTTTTCACCGCCACCTGGGAAGATAAAATTTCAACCATAAAACATCCTTCTCATAGGATCAGCCTCTTAAATCGCAATCCAAATCTTTCCATATTTTCCGATGGAGAGTGCAAACTAGGAGTCATCTTTAAATGAAAAAATTTCATCTTTCAGTTTCTTCTCCATCTGCTTCTTCTTGATGAGCAAGTGATGCGATCCTCTCTGTATTTTTATGAAATAAATCTTTGTACTTGCTGCTTTCAAGTGAGAACTTCGAGTCATCTTTGGTTCTAAAGTCCATAAGATTGGTCACTTCAAAATTTTGCAGAAATATTCTTCTTATGACACTTAAAAAGATTTGAATTTTCATATAAAATGTCTTTTTCTTCGATTTTGGTCTCAAAATTGAGCCCAATGTCGAAGTCATATTCAACTTAATGAAATTCAATGAGAGATATGACTCATAAGTAAAACAGGACCTTGTTGAAAACCTTTTTTTTTTTTAGAAAAATGTTAAAGGGGAAAATCTTTTTTTTTTTTTTTAAACAAAAATCTTAAAGGAAAACTCTTTTTTTTTTGTTTTTGTTTTTTGAAAGAGCCTTTATTGAAATCACTTCCTGAGAACAAGGCTCCTTAGGATCCTCAGGAAATGTGCATTCTTCTTAAGGGGGTTTCTTTTCAGAGAACAAAGGAATTTGAAAATTGCTCCCGTTCTCAAAGGCAAAAGCTAGCTTTTCTTTCTTTTTCAGAAAATTTCTTTCTGCTGCTGAGTGAGGCAAGTTTCTCTTTTCATGAATGGGGATGATCCCCTTCTCTGGGGTATTGTGCTCAGTTTCTGAAAGAAGTGACATTCCTTGATACGGAATCTGGATAGCAGCCCAGTCAATCAATGGAAGCTTAAACTTGGCCTCAATCTTTTCATTTAAATCTTCTTCTTTCTTTTCTTGGGATTCTCCCTCTTCAATTACCTCTACTTCATTTCCTTCTTGTACGAAGAGTGGTTCCATACCCTTCAGACAATCATTATAGTCCATACTGACTTCTTGTTCAACATCCCGTGCTAGGCCATTTGTTTGCCCAAACTGCTCAAATGGAATTGTTTGCACCTCCTTTGCCCTTTCACCTGTCATTTCATTTTCTTTCACCTTCGGCTTAAAATCCGCCCCTGTGTGAGTCTCTTTCTCTACATGGCCCCCTTCATCTTCTTTTTCAAAATAAACCTGGACTGTGGTACCAACCGGAGCAATAAGTTGAGAAGGGTCAAATCTTCTTTTTCCTGAAAAAATTGACCCTATTGCATTTGAGCTGCTTGCCCTATTGTTGCTGGTGGGTGTGACTGAATTGAATGATAAAGAGTTATTATCCAGCAAATCCTGAATTGCATGCTTTAGGGCCAAGCAACGATCTGTGGTATGCCCTGGAGTGCTCATATGATACTCACATATTGCAGATGGATCATAACCCTTCCCCTTGCTTGCATGAGGATTTGGCAACCTCAAAGTCACATAACCCTTTTGGAGTAGGGTAGGCAAAAGTTCAGATGGTCTCATAGGCAGTTTTGAAAACTCCCTTCTCTTCCTTACTTCTGTTTCCTCCTTCACAGGCTGTGCAGAAGGGACATTAATTTGGATAGGCTGCAAAGGAACTGGATGGGCATTGATTTGAACGAGTCCCTTGGGAAGCTGCACCATATTCACTTCTGCTTCTCTCCTTTCCTCAGATTTTCTCTTTCCATTACCATTTCCCTTGTTATGAGTGGAGTCTTGTTGACTGATCATGGTGGAATAATCAATTATCTTGCCAGATTTGATCCCATCCTCAATCCGGCCGGCCACTTGTACCAGGGCAGCAAAATTGGTGGTGATCTGACCCACCAGGTGATTGTAGAAGGGCTGCCCCAGCGTACCCATGAATGTTGAGATCATTTCAGGTTCCAGCATAGGCGGCCTGACCTGAGAGGCAGCCTCTCTCCACCTCTTGGCATATTGCCGCACAGATTCATCTTTGCCCTTGCTCATCCTCATAATGTCGTACCGGTCTGGCACGATCTCCGAGTTAAATTTGTATTGGTCTAAGAAGGTGTCTGCCAGGTCCTTCCATCCTCTAATCTTCCCATGATCAACTGTGGCAAACCACCTCAAGGCCGATCCTGTCAAACTCCTCTGGAAGAGTTGAATCAGTATGTCATCATCCCAACCAAACTGGCACAAAGCCCCGCAGTATAGTTTCAAATGGCTCATAGGGCAGCCTGTGCCGTCGAACTTGTCGAAGTCCGGGCACTTGAACTTGGCCGGTAGACATACGTCCGGGTACATGCAGAGCTCATCAAAAGTGGTGCCTCCATAGCTGTTTCCCCCTTTTACCTCTTTCAGTTCTTCCTGGATTCTCTCTATCCTAAGTAACATTTTCCTTTCAGTTTCTTCCCTGGCTTTTTCCTTCTCCAGTTCTTTCTCGGACTCTGCTGTATTTTCCCTGATCAGAATAGGTTCAGGGACTGGTTCAGAAATGGGCTCAGGCATGGGTTGAGCCGGAGGCGGAATGTAGGCCTGAGGTGGTGGTGCCTGATGGGAAGTCGATGCTTGATTTTGGGCCTGGGCCTATTGGGCCTGAGCTGCCAGTAAGTTCCCTAGCATTTTGGCCAGACTAGCCACTTGCTCTTGCAGCTGAGCAAAGTCTTGGGCGGGCACGGTGGCTTGAGCTTGGTTCTCTTCCGTATTCATGATGCGGGCTCTGGATCTGGTCACGGGAGCAATGATTGCAAGTAATGTACCTGGGTTGAAAGTAAATGTACCTGGGTAAGGAAAAGCAAAGAAACATGTCAGCTCCCATTTAATTTGAGTCATACACCTATAAATGTAGATAAGTGGGTTGGGTGAACACAAGTCCGGATTTATTTGTTTGTTTTTTTTTATATATTTCCATTTTTTGTTTTTTTTTATTGTTGGAATATTTTAGGGCTTCCAAAGGTCCCAAAGAATGAGAAATGTCTAAAATTCAGAGGCTTTTAGATGGCCTAAAGGATACGTGTCTATAATTCAGAGGCTTATAGACGGCCCAAAAAAGTTGTGTCTAAAATTCAGAGGCTTTTATACGGCCCAAAGGATACGTGTCTATAATTCAGAGGCTTATAGACGGCCCAAAAAGGTTTGTCTAAAATTCAGAGGCTTTTAGACGGCCAAAAGAGGTTTGTCTAAAATTCAGAGGCTTTTAGACGGCCAAAAGGATATGTGTCTATAATTCAGAGGCTTATAGACGGCCCAAAGAGATTGATGTTTGAAATTCAGAGGCTTTCAAACGGCCCAAAAAGGTTGTTTCTAAAATTCAGAGGCTTTCAGATGGCCCAAAGTATATATGTCTATAATTCAGAGGCTTATAGACGGCCCAAAAAGGTTGTGTCTAAAATTCAGAGGCTTTTAGACGGCCCAAAGGATATGTGTCTATAATTCAGAGGCTTATAGACGGCCCAAAGGATATGTTTGAAATTCAGAGGCTTTCAAATGGCCCAAAAAAGTTGTTTCTAAAATTCAGAGGCTTTTAGATGGCCCAAAGAGGTTGTGTCTAAAATTCAGAGGCTTTTAGACGGCCCAAAGAGATTGATGTTTGAAATTCAGAGGCTTTCAAATGGCCCAAAAAGGTTGTGTCTAAAATTCAGAGGCTTTTAGAGGCCCAAAAAGGTTGATGTTTGAAATTCAGAGGCTTTCAAATGGCCCAAAAAGGTTGTGTCTAAAATTCAGAGGCTTTTAGACGGCCCAAAAAGGTTGATGTTTGAAATTCAGAGGCTTTCAAATGGCCCAAAAGAGGTTTCAATTGATTGGTACGAAAAAGACCAACCAAGGGTTTTTATGGAACACTTTAGGGCTTCCAAAGGTCCCATTTTTTTTTTGATTTGATTGATAAAAATAACCAACCAAAGTTTTCATGGAATATTCTAGGGCTTCCAGAGGTCCCACTTTTTTTTTTTTTTTGATTGATAAAAATAACCAACCAAGGTTTTCATGGAATATTCTAGGGCTTCCAGAGGTCCCACTTTTTTTTTTTTTTGTTTGATTGATAAAATTAACCAACCAAGGTTTTCATGGAATATTCTAGGGCTTCCAGAGGTCCCACTTTTTTTTTTTTTGATAAAAATAACCAACCAAGGTTTTCATGGAATATTCTTGGGCTTCCAGAGGTCCCGCTTTTTTTGACTTGATTGGTAAAAAGGAGACCAATCAAGGGTTCATGGAATATTCTAGGGCTTCCAGAGGTCCCACTTTTTTTGACTTGATTGGTAAAAAGGAGACCAATCAAGGTTTTTTCTTTTTTTTTTAATGGAATATTCTAGGGCTTCCAAGGGTCCCATTTTTTTTTTTTGACTTGATTGGTAAAAAGGAGACCAATCAAGGGTTTTTTATGGAATATTCTAGGGCTTCCAGAGGTCCCACTTTTTTTTTGACTTGATTGGTAAAAAGGAGACCAATCAAGGGTTTTTTATGGAATATTCTAGGGCTTCCAAGGGTCCCAATTTTTTATTTGATTTGATTGATAAAATAACCAACCAAAGGTGTCTTGAAATATTCTAGGGCTTCCAAGTATCCCACAAATGTTTTGATTTGATTGATAAAAATAACCAACCAAAGGTTTTTTTTTATTCTTTTTTTTTTATTTTTGCTGAATTTTCTCAGTTTTCAAGCTCAAAAGTTTGACTGACACATGTTTGAGTTGAGTTGGTGTCAAAAAATATGACACCTTGGTTTCCTCTTTGATTTTCAAACTTAGGTTAAATCCTAAAAGAATATTTTATTTTATTCTTTTTTGTTTTTCTTTTTTTTTGTATTTTTTTTTTATTTTGTATTTTTGGGAACATTTCTTATGTTCTTTTCGGGGTGCCTAAGGATTATCTACAGTGTTTTAGGCATTTTATTCTGAAAATTTGGGCTAAACAGCCAATTTGTGCCTTTTTTGAATGTATCCGGTATAATATACCGGATAAGAATATGCCTTATTGTATCCGGTCAACCTAACCGGATATCCGCATATGTCTTTGTATCCGGAAATATGTACCGGATATGATTAGTGCTGTTATTAACCGGCCTGAGTTGCCGGTTATTGCCGAAATGGTCCTTTTTGACTCATTTTTTTCACCAGATTTGATTTTTTTTCATTCCCACTTGATGTTCACCTTAATTTGACCTTCAAAACTTGCCCCAAATTGGGCTTGGACATCATACTATCCACAGTTCATACATTCATGAAAAGAACATGGTTTTACCTTGCCACCTTGTATTACCTTCATTCAATATGGTATTCACATTTTACCTTGGCCTGTAAAACATGCAAACGGCCTTCCCACATTTACACCCAATTCCCCAAACGCAATTGTGTGCTTTTAGCTGAAAACGTGTTTCTCCACCTTCAAGCGTATGGTTTTTGGGTTTTGGCTTAATTGGCAACTTAGAACTCAAGTCTAGTGATGCCCGGAATCGAATCACAGATCCCATTGTCATCACATCATTGACTCAAATTCTAAGGTAAATGTTTTCACTTTCGCTTTCCGAAGTCACGACCTCGGTGCGCCAAGCTACACACATTCATGGTTCAACTTCCTAATAGGTAAAGGGTAGGCTGTGCAAATTGTTTCAAGTGCTCAAGTGCAATTTTAAAATTGTGGTAACATTCACAACGTCCCAGCCCCTTGCCACTCTTTTTCGTAGCCATGCATTCAATTTCAAGCCAAGGTACAAATGACAAAGATAATGAAGCTAAATACAAGCAAGCAAGCACCAAAGTAACCAAATATGCACAAAAATATTACATGCCCAAAAGTGGTATACAAAACATGTTATTTGCACAAACAACAATTAAACCATGGAAGCATGCTTGACACCCAAAAGCATTCCCTAAAATCCCAGATTTTCATGCTCTTTTTCATGCTCAAAGTGTACCATTTACCCCAAATTGAAGCCTAAAACTTTAGCACTTACTTGGCATGGTTCAAAAGTGTTTCAATGAGGTAAAATATGCTTGACATCTCCCAAATCATACACTAGAATTTCCAGATTTTTTTTATTGCTTTCATGCTCAAAGTGCATCACTTATACCCCCAAATTGATGCCTAAAATTTTAGCACTACTTGACATGATACAAGAAAGGTTTTGATGAGGGAAAACATGCTTGAAAACCATCCTAATGGCTACTGTATTTTCAGATTTTTTTTTTTGCTCAATGTTTTCATGCTTAAATCATGACACTAAGAACCTCCTAACACAAGGCAAACAAAAACAAGTAAGCATGCACAACAAGGTAAGGCCCTAAACATGATCCTAAGCATATCCAAGCATACACATGTCTTTGTAAAATTTAAAAGCATCCCAATCAGATTTAGAATACACCAATATACACCAATAAAGTAAACAAAATAGCAAGCATTCAAAAGTGAAGAAAAAACATGAATATACACAAATAGGCTTAAATCCACAAGTCCCCAGCAGAGTCGCCAGTTGTGAGACATGGGAAAAAAATCACCGGAGTGATCGTCCCTCCGTCAACACACGGGCTCAACGCAAAAATCGGAGAGTCGCCACCATTCATGATTTTGGGGTGAGAATGGACACCAAAGAGTTCAAAATAAGCAAAAAGTGAAAAAAAGAAGCATTCTAGGATAAAAATAATCCTACTTGAAAATCAAATCCAGAGATGGGTAAGGGGATTAGATTATGAACGGGGGAAGGTGTTAGGCACCCCCATTCATCCACACGAAGTGGTAGCCAAGTGTATGTTCATGCAAAAAAAAAATAGAAAGCTTGCTAAAATCATAGAAAACCTTGAAAAAGGATTAATGTATGATATTTTCACATGAGGATCTAAATGGATTTTAGATCCTCTCTTATGTCAATATTACTTCTGGAATACCACAAAAAGATGGAAATCAAAGCACAAGTTGCTCAAAACCAAGTTGAATCAAATCCGGGAAGTTTGGTAAAAAGTATGCCATTTGCCTTAAAATTATTCAAATCCAATATTAAATTGAACCAAACCAAATTCATTTGAAAGATTAAGGTAAATAAGAGTTTCATGCAAAATTTCACTTCATTCCGATGAAAAATCTAGGAGTTATGCTCCTTTGAAGTTGCTGTTGGGGATTTTTAAAAGTGGTAAGTGGGCAACTTTGGAAAATTGTCTAGAAAAATCCACTACATAGAAATCCGTGAAATTTGGTGTGATTGAAGTCTGTATGGCCATCTTTCCAGAGAAACTAGCCTCATACAAAAATCCCTTCGGACGTGCCTTGGGTGGTCTCCCGAACAGGCCCCGAAGATCACAGATTTACCCAGAAAAATGCAAATGAGCAGTTCTGAGTAAATCGGCTACCAATAATTCAAATGGAATCCAAAAATTATGAAACCAACTGGATTTGAAAATAGACTCATAAAGGAGTACTCAGAAACAAAAATCACTCGAATCGGACTTAAAACGAACACATGGCGGTCTGTTGAAGTGACAAGTTCTGTACTTGGACCTGAAATGTCCACTCAACTTCGACAGAGAGGTGTCAAAAATCCGTTAGATGGAAATTCATGAAATTTGGTGGACATAAACTAGACAGCCTCACCTTTCCCATGGTTCTGGAATCGCCCCAAAATTCATCCGGATGATGAAGTTACGGACGTCCGAAGTAAGGGTACAGGTGCTGTCAAGCTAAGCCATTTTTGAAGAAAACCAAATCCGAAAATTAACAAAAAGTGTGTGATTCGTGTGAGATGAATCCAAAACCTTTGAAAAACATTTAAAAACACTCCAGAATTTGATTGAGGCCATTTATTAGAGATTTATCAGAATGAATGTAATAAATCCCCAAATGTGAGCCTATTCACCAAAAAAAAGTGTAATATGTGTGCAAGAGTGGAAAACCAAATACAACCACATATCATGCATATAGATTCAACAAAATAGGTTCTAGCATAGCCTAGGGTTCCGTTCCATTATCGTTTCCCTCTGTTCTCTTTAAGATAATCAAGGGTACTTTGAATATGGAACGGTTTTCAATCATTCAAAAGCCTTATGCTACATAGGTTCTAGCACTAGGGTCAATCCCCAGTCTCGTTTCTCCTAGATCCGCCTTCACGTTTTACGGCTAGGGGAGTCTTGAGATACTTTGAGCCGGGGAAGGATTTCCATACATACAAACAAGGCTTTACACTACAGAAAGGTAGAAGAAGAGATCTAGATCTAGGAATGTAAAGACAGAAAATAAAAAGAAAAGTTGAGGCTTACCTGAGTTCTGGAGGCGATTCCACAGCGGTTTTCTTCTTCTCTTGGAGTTCTTCTTTGCGAGAATTCAAAACAAGAGTTGTGTGCCATTTGCTCAAGGAGGAGGCTCCTATTTATAGGCAAAGGTTAAGGTCATTGGTAGACACAACTTAATGTCTAGAACCCCTCCAACCTAAACCCTAAGGTCATTTCCGAGATTTCCCCTCATTTAATGAGGGACATGATGGTAAAAGTGAAAAGCTCTCGGAAAACCCTAATTTTGAGCAAACTTAAGGTATCCGGTATATCAGACCGGATAACAAAGGGCCTTAAGGTATCCGGTACATGGTACCGGATACACTAAGGCTCACATGTATCCGGTATGAGTATCCGGATACGGGAAGGAGTACTTGTATCCGGATTGAGTATCCGGATACAGGTAAAAGTTTATTTTCTTCAAATTCTGTGCTGGCTTTCCAGGAGATAATGATTTTTTATGATTGTTTGTGCAATTTGGGGTGTCTACACCAGGCACTTCAAGGCTGATGAGCCTGACCCAATCGAACTCAATCGTAGGCCTCGTTCCTTACATTATGTTATATTTGCATCTATATCCTCTTGTTTTTAGCATTTGCTTTCACATCCATTCATTAAGCATAATCATTGCAGTTATACACCGATCGTTAAATTCCGTTTTTTTAAATTTTTTTTTATTAAATGACTTAAGTATCCTTCCATAAGATAAAAAAAAAAATTTTTAATTCCCAAATGATATATGGCTAGGTTAAGTTTCAATTAATAATTATTAATTGAGAAAATTAATATCAAAGACTTAAGATATATATATATAACCTAAGGACGTAAATAAAAATATAAGATAATATGGGAGGATAAATGAAAAAATATTTTTATTTTATGAAAGGTTACTTTACTTATTTAACAATAAGTAAAGTAACCTCAATTTTATGATTGTTCAAGTGAGATTGTGATTTTGTTTTAGACTAGTGAGAGGGCACGTGTAGCAATTTCAAGATATTTTATACTTAGAAGAAGCGACCGCCTTCCCTCTTCTTAGCATTGAGCTTGTTCTTAAGTAAATCGAAGACACAAGATTTTCATCACATAGAGATCGAGAAATAACTCATAATTCTTCATAATTACTCCATAACTAAGTGTAGCTCCTACCAAAACTGGGTTCTAGAGGAACAAATTGAAGACACACCTTTTTTTTTTTTTTGGTAAGAAGACGATTATGCCATTTCATTCATAACAAAAACATTACATTAAGAATGGCTGCAGCCTGCATTGATGAAACAGAAAAACAACCATGAAAAGGTTGTACCAAAAAAGCATAAAAGTGGGTGAAGTAGAAGCCCCATTAGACAAAATGCAATTCTTAAGAATGGCTGCAGCCTCCATTGATGAAACAGAAAAACAACCACGAAACTGAAGACACGCATGATCTCTAAAAATTTTATGCAAAGTGATTGCATCTAAAATTGAATAGTTAAAGAATAGTTTAAAAGATGAGTTACTTATGTTAATGCAAATATTAACACTGTACTAATATTACAAAATATGGCATTCTGGAAATAGGCAACCGATTATTTACAAATTTTATTGCTTTCAAAAACAAAGTTGATAGGAAGCAATAAAATAGGATTAACGTTAATCATAACGCATAACACATAATAATCATATTAACGTTAATCCTATTATATTGTTGCCTATTAATGTGCCCATGACATTATGCTTTTTCCTTAAAAATTTAATCCTATTTTACTTTAGTTACGGTGAAAAAGACATCTCTATTGTTTAGTTATTAATAATTAATATGTATATAATCATATTTTAGTTGTAAATTATCCTATTTTAACGATTTTGGATGTAGTTTTAATTTTAGTTAGTTAAGGATTAACAATGTAGAATGGAGGCATTATACTTATAAAATAATAATTTAATATGATTAACACTTATCTAAGTGTAGTAATTAATATAATATTAACTAACGATATATACTTTCTAGTGCGATTAATTAATGATATATATGTTATTTTAATAGGATTTTAATTAACAGTTATTGACGTCTCTCTTATTAGTTTATCAATATGCAGCTAATTTTTTAATTATTTATTTAATAAAATAGAATAAAATATTTAGATAGAGTTCTAGAAAAGTACGAAATTTTATTATTAATAGAAAAATATATAATAAGCACAAACAATCCTATTCCTTTTTTTCTTTCACTTTAAAGGCCAAAGATTACTTTAATATGAATACTGTAAAATAAAAAGTTATATAGAATTCTAGATTAGGTAGCTTTTTTTGTTTTCTTTAAGCATCAATAATATAGCACTCTAGAAGAGATAAATTACTTTAATAAAAATAGTGTAAAAATAAAAAATAAAATAGAATTTCAAAAAAGGAAAATAGGTTATTAATGTTGATAAAATTTAAGATAAGTACAAAAAAAAATTATCCTTGTACATTATTAATTAATAGTCGCAATAATCTCTTATAATTAATTAAAAAAATTTATAGTTTCAGTGGGATATTTCCTTCTTCATTTTTTTTGAGGGATGTGATTAGTTTGGTTTTATTATATAATATCTTATTAGTTTGATTAGGTGGTTTTATTAGAGAAGGATTTGATTCATGGGATTTTCCTTTTCTTTTCTTTTTTTGGGAGGATTTGTTAAGTTCGGTTTTATTAAAAGCATGAACAACCCAAGTGTTTTTTATTTTCACATAACTAAAATTAAAAATTAAAAGACTGATTGTAATAATCTAAAACAAACACATAGTATGATAAAATTCTTTTCACCTTTTTTTTACTAATTATTATTATTTAATCATACTATAATTAGAAAAGGTGAAAAGAATTTAATAATTAGAAATTGATATATATCATAAAGATATGAATAATTAAAAATCCTACAATAAACAAACAAAAAATGAAGATAAAAAAGAATTTAAGAAAAAAGGTAATAATTAGAAACGAATTTTAAAAAAAATTACAATTATCTTAGTAATTTTACAAAATTAGATCATATTATAGTTGAAAAAAGTTAAAAGAATTTTAATAATTAGAAATTCATATATATCTTAAAGATATGATTGAAATTAAATATTTAAGGATAAGTAAAGATTATTTAACCGGATAATTTAAGTAAAAAGGTAATATTGAAATTATCTAATGAAATCAATTATATATAAAGGTATGATTGAAATTAAATATTTAAGAATAAGTAAAGATTATTTAACTGGATAATTTAAGTAAAAAAGGTAATATTGAAATTATCTAATAAAATTAATTTTATTTAAGTAAACGGTACTTTTGAAATTAAATAGTATATCGAAGGGTACTTTAGGTATGTGAAAATTGAAAACACTTAAAGGTAGTTCGTGCTTTTAATAATAGTATTAAGTAAACGGTACTTTTGAAATTAAATAGTATACCCAAGGGTACTTTAGGTATGTGAAAATTGAAAACACTTAAAGGTAGTTCGTGCTTTTAATAATAGTATAGATGTAGATATGATAGCAATTTGAATCAATTGTTCAAGGGTTTGCTAGTTTTTCTTTGAAAGAAAGGGAAAAAGAACATAATAACTTACCGGTTCAGCTATTCTTCAACCAAATTTGGGGCACAATTAATTCAAAATATATCAGCATGCATCAATGTGTAGAGAATATATAAACTCAAATTCAACTTCGGACTTTTCGGGCTTTAATTTCAAATTGTGTAGCATGAGCCCGAATCTAATCTAAACTTATCTTTGGATTACAAATGAAGCCTTGCCCAATCCCAAACCCAAACTCAATGCTCAGTTTTGGCTCTTATATAGCTTGGGTTAGGCGGGCATTAGGTGGTCTGGGCTAGATTGACAAGTCCAGAGACACCACTTATTTTCCCTCTTGTAAAATGGTGTGTGATTTGTACGTCATGGAATGAACTAGGTATCGCAAAGTGGATTAATTGGGTAACCTGCCCGATCGATCCATCCAAAATTTTTTTTTTTTATTCTGGTAAAAAATCCATCCAAGTTTGGTAAGTCCTAAATCAGGTTATGGTTGAGGTTTAGGGTTTAGTCCAATCTGATCCTACCCCTGCCCACAAACCCAACCTTAATACATTAAAATATATTTTTTCATATATATCTAATATAAAATGTATATTTTACAAATTTCTATAAATAATTAATTTCTTAGAACATTGTGGTGAATCCAACCCACCGTATTACCAACCCAAGAGTGTTATGAGTGGGTTTGCCAAAATCTGCACTGAACCCCACCCTGCCATCCCTCAAATTGAACCCATCATTTACATGCATCAAATAAGAGAATTACGTCTCATATATTAGAAAGGCTCTCTTGTAGGCCTTTATTGGCGGCTTAAAGGGTAGGCCACTAAGGCTACCGCCTAAGGACCCCCCAAATATGAAGGCCCCCTCAATAAGGAAAAAATTTTTTTTGGTGGACCCCACCCCTCACTAAGACTACCGCCCAAGGAGTAAAGGCCCCCATTGTTTTTCTCTCTCTCTCTCATTTTTATAGAAATCGATTACTTTATCTTTCTTTCATTTTTAAAAAAGGGAAAAGAGGGATTAGGGTTTTTATCTTTGTAAAAAATAAAACACTCATCTTCTCACACCCATCTTTTTTTTTCTTATTTGCTTATGAAATCAAAGAGTGACATTGTTATTGAGTTTCCCTTTAGACCAGTATTCAAGTGCACGTTACCAATTTACCAGAAGAGGTCTCCGACCATTGAATGCTAAAAGCGAAGGTGTCGTTATCCATGCATTGAAGAAAAGTACCAATATGGGGCACTAATCGCTTTAACGGTTTCTCAATTTTATCTATTGAAAATGATTTATTGGCTAAACTCGAATGCAAAAGTTTAATTAAAAATTTCGCAACTAAAAATTAGACACATAAATTCATGGTTTAATATTAATTTTTTTAATTAAAAGGCCTCATTTTTATAACCTTGCCTAAATCCCTCAAAAGGTTTGAGCCGCCCCTGGCCTTTAATTGGCAAATTTGGCTGTGCTGGGTTAGATTCTGCTTTTAGAAATTTTTAGTGATGAAAAATATGAAAAATATCACTTTTAAAAACTGTAAGATCACTTCAATGTAGCTACATAGGATATGATCGTAGCCTGCTTGGGATACGAACATATTACATGTCGGATATGAGCATATGATGCACTCATGTTCCACATAGAATGTGTTCGTATTCCACATAGGGAAGCTATTTTCTCACATATAAAGTGCTTCTGTCCCAAGTAGATTGTGCTCGTATCATAGGTAGTTAATTTTTTTATAAAAAAAAGTGATCTTGTAGTTCAATTATTTTTTTTAAAAGTGAATCGTTTCTGCAAATGAGATGTTTTAGAGACGTTTTGGTAAACACAAGCCAAAAAGGTTAAGCCAAAAAGTAACCTTTTTGTAATTTTTTCTTTTTCAAGGTAAGGGTGGCAATGGGCCAGGTGATCCCACCCGGCCAGTATGGCGCAGATGATATTTGATCGGGCTTGAACAAGGCTTTTTGAGCCCATAGGGCTGGACTGGGTCTCATATTAAGGGCCATATAAATTAGAGGGATGGGCTTAGGTTTGAGACATTTATGACCCGGCCCAACCTACTATAAAGATTTAGTTACTTATTTAGGAATATTTTTACACTATTTATACAGATGTCTATATATTTCCCATAAAAAGCTTGTTACAATAGTGTCTTAATATTTTTGTTTTGTGATTTTATAATAAGGAAACGTAATAATAAGTGTATTTACATCGATTATAATTTATTAAATTAGTGTGTACCAAATATATATATATATGATTTATTAAGTTTATTAAAATTGGAAAAATAAATAATTATTACTAAGCAACATATATTTTCGTTATCAAAAAGTAGAGAAGGGTCAGGCTTGGGCTTAATAAATTTTTATACGGTCGGGCCTTGATAAGCACTCTTAGGCCCGATGTAGGGCCGGGCCAGGCTTGGGCATACATAAGTTGTCCTATGCTAATGCCTTCGCCCGGCCCAAGCCCGCCCGAGGCTGGCCCATTACCACCCATGGATTCAAGTTCAAGCTTGGCAAGCTTTGTGATCATAGACGTGATCTGTCCAATGATCAGCGCTATAGTGTGATGCCTAATTTCTCGGGTTCGTAAAGTTTGCGTGATGCTATATTTTAGGAAAAGATTGCTACGGCTGCTCTTGTTGTTACAAGACTACTATGTATAGTTCTGTCAAAGCATCTTGGACATTTATAATCTGAAAGTCGAAGATATCTATCTGAAAATGGAAAACTTCAAGCTTGTTACGGTTCTACTTCCGCTTGTCGTCATTGCACAATCTGCAGGTCAGTATCTTCTTTTGTTCAATATGCTCAAATAAGTTTTAGCAGTTTTCCAATTACTTAGAGGGTGTTTGGTAACGTTTTTTTTTTAAAAACAGTTTGAAAACTTAAAAGAGTTCTAGCTGTTTTTGGGTTTTTGAAAATAAGTGACAAGAAACCTGTTTGGTAACAATCACTATTTTTTAGGTTTTTTAAAACAGGTGACAAGAAACCCATTTGGTAAAAAATGATAAAAAAAGATTAAAATTTTCAAAATCAACAAAATTGTGTTTGATAAGTCATAATTCATAACCTAATTTTGATTAATACTATATATTAATATACATCCTTCCATAAGGACCACTAAGAAACTTTTAATGGGCCTAAACATGCAATCATATGAAAAGTCCCAAAACACAACTAATATGACCAAGATAGATCTATCGGAATTTGGAACTTTGACATTAGATGAGAGGAAATTAATAAGTGCGTCAGTGAAGAAAACCATTGGCTTTGGCTGAGATGATTATCCCTGCTTGAGTGCTTTTAAATAATAAAATTATAGCCATAAAATTAATAGAAGATATAGGTATAAGAACTTGTTGATATAACATATTAGCCCTTGATGTTCTAAAATATCAAAAGAAATTATAAAGAGGGGTGAAAGTGTAATTTAAAACTTCTTTTGATTTTAAGGTTTTTGTTGGTCCCAAATTGGTCCTGGCGTGACACGTGGCTGTGAGGATGATGTGTCTTCGTACGGGCGTGCCAGTATCTTGCGATACAATGATTCAAGTTGGATCTTGACCCCGGGCACTTGTTCTAGATCTAAATCGGCATCGGTCTAGCCGTACTTCAGGTCTCCTGTAGTAAAATGGATCAGACGATAGAATGAAGACAAGGGGTTTAGTCTTCGTTTGGGTTCCTGTAGACACCCCAAATTGCACTACATAAAAAGATGAATAATTGGCCAAGGTCATTAAAAGAGCAATGTTTCTGCTGTGTTTGAAATAAAAATTCGGATAAAAGCTTTTTACTGCTTATCTGATATTAATTGTCGGATACAAAGGGTTTTATTTGTATCCGACTAATAATGTTAGAAACAAAAGGCTGTGCTAGTATCCGACCTGAGTTGCCGGATATGAGTGTTTTGCTATAAACTTTGAAAATTCCGAGGGTTTTCACTTTTTTACTGTTTTGCACATCTCTATGAGTGGGAATTCTCGAAAATGGCCTTAGGGTTTAAGTTAGGGGATTGTAGACATAATTTCGTGTCTAACATTAGGGCACCCCTTGCCCTAATCTTTGCCTATAAATAGGAGGCCTCCCCTTAAGCAAATGGCCAAGAGTTAGAGATTGAAGAGCTCCAAGTGATGAAGGGAACCTCTGCCCCATTGCTTCCAGAACCCAAGTAAGTCCTAACCTTCTTTTAATTTTTTTTGTTTCTAAATTCTAGGGTTAGTTCTTCCTTCTATCTTTCTGTAGAATAATGGCCTGAATGTGTTTGAAACCTCATTCTCTACTCAAAGTACCTCAAGACTATCTCTAGCTATAAAACATGAAGAGAAAGCTAGGGGAAATGAGAATGGGAATGGAACTTTAGTTATAGAACCCTCTTAATAGCCTACTGTTGTGTGAAACCCCATGCCCTACTCAAAGTACCTCAAAATTATTTCTAGCCGTAAAAGGTGAAGAGAGAACTAGGGGAAACGAGAATGGGAATGGAACCTTAGTGATTAGAACCCCCATTTGATTGATATGTTTTGAATGTTATATGTTGTGATGTGTTGATTAATTTAAAGAGATGATTTTTACACATGCACACATCGCACTCGTTTTGTCGAAATAGGCTTATATTTTGGATCCATCGTATTCATTATGGTAGATCTGAAATGAATGGCCCCAAGCATTTCTTGGACATTTCTGAATGGTTTTCAAAAGAATACAAGCAAGTTTTTCTTTGGATATAGAAGAGCTCTCGGTCTAATCTTTCTGTTTTGGGCATTTTTGCTCCATTTTGGGGGTTTTGGTATATTATCTCCAATAAAAGAGAATGGTGAGCCAAATTCTTGCCCTATATCCTTCTGGAGGTTTTTCAATATTTTTCCAGATGATTTTCGTTCAGATCACATACACTTACCCATTGTTTTGACTTGATTTTGCTTAAAAGTCCCAAATCTAGACAGCACCCGTACCCTATCTTAGAATACTCATAACTTCATCATCTGGATGAATTTTGGAGTGATTCCAAAGACATGTGAAAGGTGGGATTGTCTAGTTTGTGTCTGCAAAAATTCAGCAATTTTTATGGAGTGGTTTATTGACACCATTCGATCAAAGTCGACAGGTCAGTTCAGGCCAGATTGCTGAACCTGTCACTTTGACTGAGCACCACTTGCTCGATTTAAGTGATTTTGATTTCTGTGTTTTCCTTTATGAGTATGCTTTCAAATCCAATTGGTTTCAAAATTTTTTGCTTTCATTTGTGTCTTGTGTGTCTGATTTACTCAGAACTGTCCCATAGCACAATTCTGTTCCTCTGGGCATGTTTGTGAGGTCACACAAGTCACATCCGAATGAAGTTTCGTGTGAGGCTTATTTCATTTGAAAGATGGCACCATGTACTTCATTCTTGCAAATTTTCAAAGATTTAGATGAAGCCAATTTTCACAAATAGGTTTTCAAAGTTGTCCACTTGCCACTTTTATCAACTTATAACAGTGAATTTCAAACAAGCATAACTCTTAGGATTTTAATCGGATCTACTTGAAAATTTTTCTGAATCTTTTATTTATCATAATCTTTCAAATGGATTTGGTTTGATTCAATTTGAATTTGATTTATTTGAATGATCTATGGTCAAATGGCTCCATATTTTACCGAGTTTTCCGGATTTGCCTCCACTTGCTTGTATTCAAGTTTTATTTTGATTTGAAATTAATGGTGATATCCTAGAAATGATACTTCCATAAAAGAAAGTCTAAGATTCATTGGACTTCTCATGTGGAGGGATCATATATGTGTTTAATCCTTTTCAGGCCTTTTTGATTATTTTAATTAGCAAGCTTTCTTTATTTTGAGCATGAACAACACTTGGCAACCACCTTGCGTGGGTGAATGGGGGTGCCTAACACCTTCCCCTGTTCATAATCTAATCCCCTTACCCATCTCTGGATTTTTTTTATTTTAAAGTGGAATTAATTTTACTCTAGTTTTGCCTTTGTACTTGTTTTGACGATTTTGGTGTCCATTCACACCTAAAAAGAATGGTGGCGACTCATCCCTTTTTTTCGAATCCCGTGTGATGATTGGAAAGTCACGAGATTGATTTTTTCCATGTCTCACAGTTCCTACTTGTGTTTGAAAGCAGCAGTGAGCAATAAAGAAGTATTTTTATTCAGGTAACGGTTGCCCAAAACGCAATCGTTGATTACAACAAATCCTCAAGTAACTCAAAAGGAAATAAAAACAAAAAGAAAACCAACTAAGTTCGCAGGACCGGCCTATCCTAACCTTATAGTCGTGATCGGAGTATAAGGGCAAGAGGAAGGGGGCGGCTACTAACAAAATCAATTCGAGGGTTCACCCAGGAATACTACTTAGCCATTGTTTTGGCAATCACCTGGTCTTGACTAAAGATGGTTTCGGGACTGGCTGGTTGCAACCTTGCAGCCGTAATCGGAGTACTGGATTAGAAGTCAGGGGCGGCCACAACCTCCTTGCCGGTGGTAGAGTCCTTACCTTAACTGGAGTAACTAGTAGCCTGAAGTGTCACTGCGACATGGAGCAGTGAAAGAAGTCCTAAATTATCCTTTCCTGCTATAGTTTGGGTGTAGGAGATTGGATAGTGATCACGGATGATCGAGTTATAATCATAATAACCGGTTGCGGTTGAGTGGAGGTTGTCCTCCAGTTCTTCGAGTTTGTGCCTTTTATAGCCATATTCTGACGGTTGCCACCGGCCCACGTTTGCAAGAACTCTGCTTCTGTTCTGGTAGTTATTTATCAGTTGCTTCTTCTCTATGGGAGGTAACTTCTCTGCCACGTTCATAAACCAATAACTTCTTCGTCAGTCGTTGTCCATCTTCAACGATCGATTTCATGTTGATGGTTACGTTATCCCTTAAAAGTATGAGAATTATTGTCGTATGTGTTTACGTGGCTCTAGCTAAGTATTTGGCCTACGTGTATACCGACGTGGCCTATTTGGTTGAGTTAGGCCATGTTGGTGCCACGTGGCCCTTCCTCATTCGTTGGACCATGGAGGGTGTAAACAGTTTTTTAAATATCAAACATGCCTAAAACTATTTTAAATTTACAAAATCAAACCCCTGTATAAACACGATTAAAAGGCTCTCTCTTCCGTGAGTCTTCAGATCTCACAATCTTCTTCCTCGATCTAGTTTAGAAGCTGATTCTGGCAACGGTTGAACAAGTGTGGAGACCGCATCAAAGGGGAATTCATTTAACATCCCGAAATCTGAGAAGGATTGTTTCCAATCTCTCGATAAAATATCTCCATTAATTCGCTGCTGTCACCTGTTCAAATGGTTTTGCCCCGCGTTTGTCACTCCATCCTAAGATGTAAGAGGACTCTGAAGATTGCAATCAAAGGGCTTGAATGAGAGGGAGTTGCTGATCGTGTCTGCCATAACCAACCACTAATGATTATGCTATGGAGGTAGGCAAAGTAAGCGCTTGAATGAGAGGGAGTTGCTCAAATAACAGGATCAGCAACTCCTTGTCATATATAACCGTTGAAAATAAGAAAAGTCTATGATGAAGAATGATCTTAACTGGGAATGGAGAAAAGATTGAACGAAGATGGGAGTTGGGAATATCCCGACTCAGAGTATTACAAAATTACCATCGTGAAAAACGCAAAACACGGTTTTTGGTTTTTAGAAACTTATATATTTTGGATTTCTAAAATCTTTCAGGGCGTTTGGTAACATGTTGAGAGACCGTTTTTTGATTTTTAAACACAAAAAACTGAAAACGTGTTTGGTAGTGGGGGAGTTCAAGGTTTCTGAACACGTTACCAAACACCATGTTATTTTCCTTAACATGGCATAAATCAAATCCTTAGTTTCATAAATTCAATAACAAAAATTTTAATTTTAATGAAAAATAAGTTTTATATGTCAATCAAAATAGTTTATTTTTCAAATCATTAGCTTTATTGGGCCCGTTAGGGCACGGCCCGCCCACATGCAGGCCCAACAGCAGGCATGCGTGCCTGCCGTTGGGCCCGACTGGGCCGGCTTGGTGTATCGGCCCGTCAAGCACACCAACGGTTAGCCGTTTGGCTAGTCGTTTTCCCCCCAAAAAAGTGGTTTTTACCACTACTTTTTATAGTTTTACCCCAACAACCATATAACAACCATATTAGGGGGGTATGCTTGTAATTGACTATAAATGACCATTTCCACCCTTCCAACTACCAAATAATAGCCATATTTGAGGGTAGAGGTGGTAAAAAGCCACTTTTTTGTGCAAGTGTATTATATATTGTTGTATTTGCAAAGTTGTACTTGTAATAATTAATTTATTTAAATTTTTTTGAGTAAATTCTATCGTCGTATGTGTAGACAATTTTGTGAATAATAAACATATTTTTCAGAATTTTTTTATGGTTTTTTACTATTTTCCCATTTTCTTCATTTTTCTTGCAAAAAAATTACCTGGCCCGCCAAGTTCGCGGGTGGTCCACCGGGCCCGGCACAGCCTAGCCCTAACCGTGCCACAGACTGTGCTGTGCCTAGGGTTTCGGCTAGTGGGCTGGCACAGCAGGACCCATTTGTCTGGCAGGCTGTGCTGTGCCTGGCTCAGCAGGCACAAGCTACGCGGGCCCGTGCCGTGCCGGGTCGGCCCGTTTAGCAACCCTATTCTACACCCATTTGTTAATGCCACATGTATCAATAACTAAATGTCTAATATTTTAATACCCAAAATGCCCTCAATTGTCTTTCAAATTTGTTATGTAAATAGCACGTGCATTCCTAACTCTATCTATATCTACACTGGTTATGAAGCAATTTAATAAAATTATTAATAATCGTTACATGATATCGGTGTATCAATTTAGGAAAATCACTAATAACCTTGTTTATGTATGGATGTCGATATATCAATTTAGGAAAATGATTTATAAACTTTACATGGATATCCATGTACCAATTTAGGAAAATCATTTATAAACTTGACATAGATATTGATATCAGTTTAGGAAAATCATTAATTATGATATCTTAGGAAAAGATTTTTATGGATACTCTCGTTGTTAAAAAGCTACTATAACTATCTAGATATATAGTTTTGTCATAGCATCTTAGCCATTCATAATCTGAAGTGGAAGATATTGATATGAAAATGGTGACATCCAAGCTTCTATTCGTTGCTATGTTTCTGCTTGCTCTTGTTCTTGTTGTAGAATCCACAGGTTAGTGCCTTCTTTTGCTCAATATGTTATGTGCATCCATGTGAAACATTTGATTCTTATCAACCTTAAACATGTGCTGATTATGGCTATTTCATTCTTGCTGCAGAGATCAATCCTTCTATTGTTATGAAATGTGTTTATGAAGGGCCGCTTTGCCAGTCTGATAGTGACTGTTCGAAGCCTTGCCAGTCTGGTAAAGGCTGGTGCATCCAAAATCATAGGACTGGAGAATACCATTGTTGTTGCTACACATAGAAATGTGACTATTTTCGTTTTGTTCTAAGCAATAATGATAAGATTTTACCATGTTGTCTTTTAACTAGACAATGGGTGATCTTAGATTATCAGAATAAGAGTAGTTTTCATGGAAGTGAATGCTTTTCTGCTGGGATCTATGTTTCTCTTCTTATTATTGATATGACTGTCTTCTTTTGGTATTTTTCCTTGTCTGGACTTCATTTTTCAGATTGTTTAACTACTGAGGTCCTTGGTGGAAAAACTTTATGAGATGGGAGGGGTTAAAACTAACAAGGTGAACAAGATGGTTTTGTTACTCCGGAAGAAATGAACGTGGGGAAAAGAGGAAAGGGGAAATTCCTTTCATTGGAAAATTTCAGTGGTCCTATTAGGTGAAAATTGGCAAGGATATTCCGAGTTACCAGAAAAAGGAAAAAAACTATGAAGGTGGGAAAGAGACGCAGTTCTACAAAGGAAGGGAAATTAATTAAAGAACTATTTAGTCAAATGACTAAAGTATCCTTCTGTAAAATTTAGAAAAAACTTATGAAGATGGGAAAGGAATATATTTATGCAAATAAAGGAGAAGAAGAGTTTCTTTTTCAGCATAATCGTTGAAGTTGTAGTCTTATTGTTAGATTCTTTTTGACTTCTGTTGTTTATTTTTATTAAACTAGGCATGCGTAGCAAATTATGGGGCCCACTTAGATAAACAGCCTACTTTAATAGATAAATAACTAAAATAACCTTTCATAAGATTAAAAAAAATAAAATTAATAGCCAATGATTATATGGCTAGGTTGAGTTTCAATGAATTATTATTAATTGAGAAAATTAATGTCAATGACTTAAGTTACATATCCAATAAGTATAGTAACATAAAGACATAAATAAAAAAAGTTGTGATAACATAAGAGGATAAATGCAAAATATTTTTTATTTTAGAGAAGGTTACTTTAGTTACAAAAGTTAATAAAATTTAACATTAGACATACGACTACAAAGATTATGCTAAGTGGAGAAGTACTAAAACAAATACTAAAAACAAGAGAATATAAATGATATATATAAAAGATATGCATGGGTGTACACACATGAAAAAAGCCTGACATGCTAAGGGTTAGATTTTTCCCTTTCAATTATTTCCGTCCTTTTCTATTATTTTTGGGCAAGATTTAATTATAATTTTTTTTTTGTTTAGGTGCCTCATAGACTGCACTCTTTAGAGAGGGAAAAAAAAAAAAGCGGAAGAAAAGGAAAGTCTCTTGCTTAATCCTGTAGCTTCAATCAAAGGAAACCCTCCTGCTTAACCCCGATCTTATTAAACCTCTCTTCAGAAAAGCACGTCCCCAAACTCAAATCCATGAGGAACAATAAGGCTATTACACTCAGTCGTTTGAGTGACAAAAGGATCCGTGAAGCCAAACTGATTCACAGGCAACAACGACGTCAAGGACGAAGGCCCTGCTCCCAACATCATCTCATCGAGTCTCATGGCCACCTTCTTCTTTAGCCCTTCCAGTGACACTCTAAACCGCTCAAGCTCATGAAGCCCAAGATCATCAACCGGTGCATCCCACCAAAAACCACATTGACGCAATCTCTTTGCCTCTTCAATCGTCTCCTCTCGTTTCTTCTCCTCCTCTAATCGTCCAACAACCTCCATGTACTGTTGATTGAGATCGTGCACGGTAACTCCTCTCTGGGCATGGGCTAATGGGTAAGAAGTACCAACAATGTTCTGGGGAGAGTCCTGAGCGAGAAATCGATCGACGACGTCGTCCACACAGGGGTGACCAAAGGAGAACACTTTACCAGCTGGGGAGAAGACGATAATGGCGATCTCAGCACCGCAGAGGATGCAAAGCTCACTAGCCTTCTTGAAGAGACCTGCACGTCGCTTCGAGAAGGTGACTTGGCGGTGGTCTCGGTTTTCTATCTTCTTGATTTCGATCTTCTTGCGGCCCTTGCTTTGCTTCGTCCTCTTGTTCACCATCTCCATTGTGATTTAATGTGAAGAACAAGCGAGGTGCAGAGAAATTAAGAAAGATGACTTGGGGTTTCCTCTTTGATTGGATTGAGAAGAGAGGTAGAGGAGGATCCGAGAAGGGTATGTGTCCTCTGTAAATATATATAATTAATTACTATTTTTAGTTTCTGTCTTGTGATACTTACGAAATACGAACTACTTTAGTTGCCATTTTCAGATGTCAGAAAATCTGCAAAATCTCCAAGGCGCGTAGTTGGAAACTTGGCATGTTTGAAACCCTAATTTGCCTCGACTTAATTGGATCAGTGATTGAATGGAATCACTTAACTCGTGAAGAATGTATAGAGAACTTGAAGTTGCGATATGGGGTATTTACTATCTTAGGAAGCAATGGCAGTGCAAACTGACGGTAATTAATTACGGGAAGGAGGAGATATCCTGTCGTGGGCAAGAGACGGAGATACCTGACCCGAATAGGTATCCGACCCAATTACCCTGTTTGCATGATTTGAATTCAAATCATTCAAATCTTTGCAGATGATTTGAACTCAAATCATTTAAACCGAGATTGTGTTTAAGTGCTGTTGAGCACAGTGATTGCCCAGGTGAGGCTTGTGGGGGCACATTGGACTCAATGTATATATAGATACAGGTTGGATGTCAGAGCCATTGCAGGTTGAACAAGGCGATAAACCCAGCAATTTCTCAAAGCCATCGCTCTCCCAATTGAATTGGTCAACCCATGATTTTATAGTTTCTCATCAATATATATACCTTTTATCCATTATGGTTATGGAATATGCACGAATCATTGATACTTATTGTTTGAAGAATATCGTTTTAAGAATATTTTGTTTGAATTCATAAGGATATTGTAACTTATTATGATTTACTCTAACTTATGCTAAATTTAATCTAAAATTTCTCTAATTCACTCTAATTCTAATTTACAAAAAATTATTTAATTTACTATAACTTAGTCTAAAAATTCTGTAATTTACTC
This sequence comes from Buxus sempervirens, assembly GCA_947561395.2. Lineage (NCBI taxonomy): Eukaryota > Viridiplantae > Streptophyta > Magnoliopsida > Buxales > Buxaceae > Buxus > Buxus sempervirens. Next base: position 21,783,702 of record OX387190.1, on the reverse strand, counting down.
TAATTTAGTCTAAATTTATTCTAATTTACTCTAAAAATTCTAGTTTGCAAAAAATTTTAATTTACTATAAATTCTAAATTATTTACAAAAAAAAATCTAATTTACTCTAAAACTATACTTATTTTTTTATTATGACTAACTATATTACTAAGATGGGGTGTTTTAGCTCTTTAACTTGAAAATTTGGTCGGGCCGGATGGGTTCAGGCTTTTCGAAATTTGTGATGGGCAGGCTTGGTCATGACTCTATTGAACTTAAGTACTCATCTAGGGAAGAAATCTGCTACAGTGTTAAGACTGCATTGGTTATTGATATGGGAGTGGGATGCTGCTAGGGGGAGTCTCGAGATACTTTGAGCCGGGGAAGGGTTTTCACACACAAAGAAGGCTTTACACTACAGAAAGGTAGAAGAAGAGATCTAGATCTAGGAATGTAAAGACAGAAAATAAAAAGAAAAGTTGAGGTTTACCTGAGTTCTGGAGGCGATTCCGCAGCGGTTTTCTTCTTCTCCTGGAGTTTTTCTTTGCGAGAATTCAAAACAAGAGTTGATTGCCATTTGCTTAAGGAGGAGGCTCCTATTTATAGGCAAAGGCTAAGGTCATTGGTAGACACAACTTAATGTCTATAACCCCCCCAACCTTAACCCTAAGGTTATTTCCGAGATTTCCCCTCATTTAATGAGGGATATGATGGTAAAAGTGAAAAGCTCTCGGAAAACCCTAATTTTGAGCAAACTTAATGTATCCGGTATATCAGACCGGATACAAAAGGGCCTTAAGGTATCCGGTACATGGTACCGGATACACTAAGGCTCACATGTATCCGGTATGAGTAACCGGATATGGGAAAGAGTACTTGTATCCGGACTGAGTATCCGGATACAGGTAAAAGTTTATTTTCTTCAATTTCTGTGCTGGCTTTCAAGGAGATAATGATTTTTGATGATTGTTTGTGCAATTTGGGGTGTCTAGAACTGCCCCTCTTTGTGGGAGCTGCGAAGCAGTGAGCTGCAAAGAGTAGACAAGCCCAAATTGCATTCCCTTGAGCATGATTTGCTCGGTTCAATTCAATTTCTGTAGAAAACAATTTTCGGGTGGAAATTTGCCAAAAGGCCCTAACTTTAAGGGGGGCATTTCTCCAATAATTCTTAAATTCCACTGAGCTCTCGTGGCTATGAAGTGGATTTTAAGCCCAAAAATAGGGTTTTTTGAAAAACTGATTTTTTATCAAACCAAGTTGAAAATTGAGTGGATATCATCCTTTTGACCAGGCACATTTCCCAAGGTTGTCCCAAATTCCACAGAGCTCTCGTGGCTGTGAGGTGGATTTTAAGACAAAATAGGGATTTTGAGAAAATAGTAAGAATTATAGCACAAGTTTGCTCTTTTTCTTTTCTTTTTCTTTTTTTTCTCTCTTTTTTTTTCTTTTTTCTTTTTCTTCTTTTTCTGTTTTTCTATTTTTTCTGTTTTTTTTCAGCTTTTTTCTGTTTTTTTTTTCTTTTTTTCTTTGGTATCCGGTATGTATATCCAGATAATCCAGTGCTCGCTTGTATCCGGTCTGAGTATCCGGATACGCCAGGTTTACTTAAGTCGCGCGCGACCGCGACTTTTCATTTCTTTTCTTCCTTCTCCGATAACTCAGACCGGACCCTCCTCTTTCCTTCTTTGACGACCGGCGATCCTTTTCCTTCTCCAATCATCTCCGACAGCTCCGGCGACTGGCATTGGCTCCGACGAGGATCGAATACATCCTGCTCATTTGCTGTGGTGGCCGAGCCCTAGCTTCCTGGTGATTGATTTTCGACTGTTCCACCTGAGTTCCAGTCAATCAATCCGACTCCTCTTCCTGCAGACAGGTTTTTTTTTTCCTTCCTTCTTTAATCAAACAGTAACTATGGCATGGCAGCTTCCACCGAAAAATTTACTGTTTATCTTGATTGCCGAATTCCACATGATCTTTTTCTTTGACTGTTGGTGGAATTTAGTTCATTGGTAAACCATTGCTCATCACCCCACTGGTCTTGCCGAAAATTTGAATGGCAAATTTGTTCCCATTTATTGCCGAGTTCGAGCCGGAATTTGTAATTGCTGATCCATGCTATCGCCATGCTCTAATTTTGGATAGGCTGTTTTTTTTTTTATCCTGCAATTTGCTGCATTGTTTATTGGATGGTTTCAAGACCTTGGGTTGACTGCTGATTGCATGCTTTTTGGATAATATTTTCCTCATGTTGAATTGCTGATTTCCTGTTGGGATTTTTCTGATTTTGATTGGTGATGAATTCTGACTTCCCATGCCTCAGACTACTTTTGAATTGCAAATGCCATGCTGTTCTCTCTTTTTTTTTTTTCAATTTAGCCTGTCAACTTCTTGATTGGCTGCCCATTTGCTAATGATACTTGTGATGCTTCTCAATTTTCTTTGCTAGCTTTGAGCCGGGTAAGCAAGCACATGCTCGGTTGTGTTAAACCTTGGATCCCTTGACTGCCCGTAACTTCACTTTTGACCGGCATTATTTGATACCTTCAGATGGTTTACCGGTGCCATTCTCCGCGGTTATGAATTTTTTTTTTTTTCATTCATTTTGACTTTCTGACCTGGTTTGCCAATTCTGGCTTTGAATTTCTGCAGCTCTGCTTGCAATTCCCATATCCTGAAATCACAAAATATTTAGGAAATATTAAGCACTGTAGGACTTCTTTAAAAAAATGTTTCAGGATTAGAAATAGAAGTATTCCATAATTCAAGATAATTTTGAAGAATAATCATGTAAAATTGGATGTGAACTGTAAGCAAAGCCAACTTTGAAATTCATAAAACACTTCCCTGTGTAGATGGCTAGGAGTCGTTCTCGAGTTAGAGAGGAGGCTGACCCTGCTGATCAGCCTTCTAGTTCGCGGGCTCGGACTGAGGCGAGTTCCAGCGCCACCCTGTCGGAGCCGCTAGATGTCTCCCGAGAGAGCTCTGCCGAGGTAGGCTTTCAAATTTTTCTCTTCCCTCCTTCTACTTCCTTCCTACACAAATTTTCACATTGCTCTTGGAATTTAGCCCGTGGTTGCGCTGGCTCGAGGTCGAGGCAGAGGCCGAGGCAGGGTTCAGGATCAGGCCCATGAGGGCGAGAGAGGCCGTGGCAGAGGCCGAGGCAGAGCCAGAGATACGGCTCAGGAGGGGGTTGCTGTAGCTTTGGCAGGAGTTTCTGAGGAGTTGAGGGCCTCTGTGCATGATACAGAGCTTCTCCGTGGCTTGGATAGCCACCCCTCCATGTGCATCAGGGCAGATGTGCCGCTTCCATATCATTCTTCCCATCTGCGAGGCAGCTGGGGGAGATTCAGTGAGTTGGCACAGTCACTTTCTCTGGCTCTCCGGCGCGAGTTTGGGAGGTGCCACCTGGATCACTTCCTCAGCATTCCATCATTCAGAGCCGACCGTCCGCTCATTTTTGCCATGATGGAGAGATATTTCCCAGAGACGCAGTCATTCCATCTACCGGACGTGGAGCTGGGGATCCGTCCCTCCGATTTTGTGATGATTACTGGCATTCCGTTGACGGGGCGGACCATTGTCTTGGAGCGGCCTTCTGCGGAGGATATTGGCCTCCTTCTGGGATATCCGGCCCTGCCCCCTGCTGCTTGGGATGGGCGGAGCGGTCGCCTCTCCATTAGCTAGCTGCGGGAGAGCCTAGCTCGACGTTATGAGGGGAGACATGCGACCGTCTCTATGGAGGATGCAGCCTTTGCACCGATCTTCCGACATGTTTTTCTGTTGATGCTTGGGAGCTGCTTTTTTCCGGAGGATACGACTGGCGTCAGTCCGCTCTTTTTGGACGCCTTGAGAGATTTCCATCAGACTCGCCAGCTAGCATGGGGTCGGCTCATCTATGGGACCATCCTAGCCGGGTTGTGCCGAGCGGTTCGAGGCCTGGCATCCCCGAGGGGTGATGGAGTCAGCAGCCGGTTCTTCTGGCAGATTCTGCAGGTATTGAATTCATCTGTCTGGTTTAATTCCTTAGGCTTTATCTTTTCTTGGCTGATTTTTCTTTTGCTAGGTGTTCATGTACACCTATATGACCTTCTTCCGCCCCTCCCCGATTCCTGAGGTTGCGGATTTCCCTGTGGCCCTGCGATGGTCGGCCCAGGTCCGGGATGCTGATAGGAGTCAGCCCCGCACCGCCCGGGTGCACTTAGACCGTGCCCGCCGATCTGATGTAAGTCCTCTATTTTTTTTTATTTCCTTTCCTGTATCTTGACTGTACCTGACTGTTTCCTTTTTTGCAGCTCCTCCCGTCCCGATTTGATGACGTGGATGTTGGAGTGGCTCGTGAGATGGAGGTACAGGACGCCTTCGATAGAGATCGACGACGTCAGCCCTACCAGTGCTTCCTCGGGAGGCTTGGTAGGGTGATGTACTTAGGAGAGCGCCTGTACTTCCAGCACACCAGCGCACTTCGCATCCCCGTCCCTCCTCCTCCTGTGGGTCCCGACATACTCCTCCCAGGTTTTGATGTTGATCAGTTTGATCACTTCCTGGATGCAGAGGGGCTCACAGTAGCTGGAGATTACGACGAGTGGTTCCAGCGGGTATCTATAGGATGCTTGATGGATCGACCCACTCGTGCCGGGGTGACAGAGATCGGCGGGATCCGTATCCGGATCCATGAGGACACGGTAAGCCTTGTACTCTTCATATTTTCATCTCCTTTTCTTCCCTTATGCACTTCTGACCCTGCTTCTGTTCTTGTTGGCAGGTACACGAGCTGAACACCATTCGGGACCGGTTCGAGAGCCAGCGGGCTGCGATCGATGATATGATCGCTGAGCACGATGCGGTCGTGGCCCAGCGGGATGCCCGGATCAGGGAGCTGGAGGCCTTGGTTACTGAGCTCCAGGCTAGACAGGTATCCAGCCTTCTCATATTTTCATTTCTTTCATTTTCCTGTTTCTGCTATTCTGATATGCTTGTTTGACTTGTGCAGGGCCCGGTCCCCGATCAGGATGCTGCCTTCGAGCCTGATTTCCTCATTCCTGACCCGTCTCCTGTTCGGGCTACAGATCCTGTGGATGTCCCAGCTGCTGATCCTGGTGATGCTCCAGTGATGGTTCCTGAGCCAGAGGAGGTCCCTGCTGCTGACCCAGTGGATCCGGATCCCATAGTGCCTGCTGGTATGTTTTCCTTAGTTTCTTCTCTTTTATTCATTTTAGTATCCCAATTCCTGATTTTTTCCTATTTGGTACAGATATTTCTGATCCTTGCCCTTCTTCTGATGCCGGGCCTTCTGGAGCTGCGGGATCAGAGCCTGCTATGGATGAGGTCCCAGCTGGGCCGGTTGCTGTTGAGCCGGAGGTCTCCTCCCCAGATTCTGCTCCTGCTCTGCCTCCAGACATCGAGGAGTATTGCTTGGAGTATCAGCTCCAGCAGGTGGTGGGTCGGCATCCTCGTCATGCAGCCGAGCGTATTCTTGCCTACTCTAGGGGCAGAGCGCTTCGAGGGAGGGGCCGTAGAGGTGTACGTGGCCGAGGCCGTGTGGATGATCCTGCACAGTAGTAGTAGATTAGGATTTTTTCTTTTCATGTATTGATTTCATCATTCCTTGTACAAAAAAACTTGCATATATATATGAAAAAAACTTTTTATTCATTCTATCTTGTCTTGCTCATCTTTTGCTCTCAATTTTATGCAATTATGACTTGTACACAGGTAAAACAGGTAAAAAATTCGGATTTTTCATCCTTAGCTCTTTTTTTGCTGTTTTTCTTTGTATCCGGTCTGACATACCGGATATATTGATTGGTCCTTGTATCCGGTATAACATACCGGATACTCATAGCCTCTTTTGTATCCGGTATACTTATCCGGATATTAATAAAGCCTTTTCTATCCGGTCTGAGTTACCGGATACGTTAAAAGATGCTATAAATGCAACTAGCCTCGGGATTTGAGCATTTTTTACAAGTTTTTGAGTTTAAAAACCCCCTTTTCGCCTTTTTCTTCCTCCTCTTGAGTTCTAGCTTGCTCCCGTCAACTCCAATGGAATCCGGATCATTTTCTGCCCCATTATTGTCTGTCCACAGTGCCTCCCCTGCAAAACAACCTTTTAGATCAAAACCCCCAAATCTCACTAGGTACAACCCTGTGGATTCCTTTTACACAAGGTGGGTTAACTCTATGACCCTAAATGAGGAGAGGAGATGGGGTACTACTAATCTAGGCCACATCTTGCTTATTCCCAAGGTTCCCTTCAGGTGGGAGATTATAGAGGCCATGATTGGTCATTGGGTTCCTGACCTCAACTTGTTCCGTTTCGGGAACCATGAGATGACCCCAACTGTGCGCACCTAAACCTGGCCTAGATCGCACACCGGGCGCACCTTTGGTGCGTGCCTCGGGACATTCGGAGTCGCCACTGCCTGAGAGTGCAGGCAGACACGGTTTTGCCCTATCCGGGTCTAAGTCTGGTCTGCGGCTTATTAGAGATCTAGCTAAGTCCTCGGTTACGTCCGGGGAAGCCCTAAGACACCCCGGCCCACCCCGTCGGTTTGACGGGTCCCTCGGGTCTCCCTGGTTTTTTGAGTCAAGTTCACCCTTCCTATACCAGCATGCTACCTTGTTGAGTCTGGCGGGGCCCTCTGAAGGTGTGGGTCCCTTTTACTTTGATTTTATCTTTCTTATTTATATGAAGTGGGTCGGACCCGGGTCCCGTTGGAAGACCCGTGGGTTGCCATGGTTGGGCCTTGGGCCCAGTTGGGTTATTGGGTAACCCGTTTGGTTATTTTATTAAGTTTTATATATTTATAATTTAGTTTGGGCTTAGTGGGCTTGGAATGGGCCCATTAGCCAAGGGTCAAAGGGCCTGGGCCTGTTTACTGAAAACAGGCCTGGTATGGGTCGGTCTGAGATGGGCCCCACAAGTGGGCCAAAAAGGGGTCTTGATGGGCCTATCCAGGCCCAAAGTCTAAAAATGGGCTTAAGAAAGCCCAAAATGGTTTAAGGGAATGGTTCAAACCGGCTTAGACCGTATCAGGTCCAACCGAACCAAGGAATTACAATTTTCACATTATTTTACAATTGCCCGTGTTTTTTCTACGGTCCAACCTGACCGTGAATTGACTACGGTCTCTTCTGTCCGCGAAGAAAATACGGTCCCGCCCGGACCGGCCTGAGTTTACGGGTGCAACCTGTTTTGCACTTTTGCAACTGATTCTTTTCAGGATCTGTTCCGTGGCCTTCTTGGGACCTCCAATGGCTTCTGTAGTGATTCCAGTGCTTTCTGTTCATAGCATACTTGCCTCATTCACCATCTTCAAATTCCCTTTTGTTGGTGCTTGATAATGGAAGTAAATTCCATTTCTTGGACCATGTCATCTTCTGATCATGGGGTAAAAGAAAGGGTAATGGATATGGGATTACATAGAAAAATTAAAGAGGACGAATACCTCTTACACTTATAAGCTCAACCAATTAACCAAGGTTTTTTCTTCTTTTATTAGTTTTATGATTCCATCTCCTTTTCACTCCGTAAGACAATGCTTATTTGCATGGGATGGTTCTTCAACAAACATTGGAGCCAATGGGTCAATAGCATAGTAATAAAAAAAAACACTTAAATGAAATGATCCATATATTAAACATAAGTTAATATAAAGGTTACCCCACTAGTACTCCTTGGATTTGGTGATGTAATGCTTCTCTATTGATTCCGGCAGCGCTTCCGCGTCCTCCCAATTTTATGAGAATGAAGTGGAAAGAGGTGGAGAGGGTAGCTCATGCATGGAGGCAAAGGATGAGGAGTTTTAGGCCTATGAGGGTACTTTGGGTATTATGATGTTTTGGGGTTGAGGGTGGCAGCAATTTGGCATGGTTTGGCCGTGGTGTGTATCAGGAGGGAGAGAGAGTGGAGGCCTGGAAGCTTGGCTTTTTCAATGAAGGGGGGTGGCCTCTCTATTTATAGGCAAAAATCCCGTGCCCGTAGTTGAAGTACGGGCGTGCCTTGCCCGTACTTCAAGTACGGGCGTGCCTTGCCCGTAATTCAAGTACGGGCGAAAAACGAATATTTGCAATTATCGCAGATTCGGCCATACGGGACGCGTGTCCCGCCGTACAGCGACGCATGTCTGCTTAGAGAATCTTGCCCGTATTTTAAATACGGGCATGCCCTGCCCGTAATTAAAATACGGTCCAGCACGTTTTTAAAATGTTTGGATTTCAAACCTTTATTCAATTTGGTTTTTTGCAAGATTTTTATTCAATTTTTCGATTATTTTATTAAAAAGCGAGATTCTCTTTATTAAAATATTATTTAAACACATTTATCTTATTTATTTTATTGGTTTATTCCATTTTTTCTGCCTTTTTTGCCACATGGGCAGTTTTTCTGAAACTTCAACTGCTCATAACTTCTTCATCTGGTGTCCGATTTCAACAAACTTAGTGTCGTTGGAATCGGCTCGGAACCACCTGTCCACTGGGGTCAAGTTTGGCAGCTGAATTGGGGTCGAGCAAAAAGTCAACTTTTCGCTCCCCAAAAGTTTGACCAGCTCATATCTTTTCCATCTGGACTCCGATTCCAGCAAATTCGGTTGCGTTAGAATCGTGTCGAAATGCTCTTTTCAATGAGATGAAGTTTGATGGCCAAATTCACTTGAATCAAAAAGTCAATTTTTGACCCCCTCAGGGTTTGACTTTTAGTTTGACTTTTTATTTTTCTTTATTTTGGGGGTGCAAAAATCAGGTGTCTACACCAACCATTGAGGAGGTGGAAACCATCCTGGGCTTGAGGTTTGATGAGAAGGTGGTGAATCCACCTCTTAGGCCCAGTTACAAAAAAGAAGCTTCTATATTCTTGGGCATAGGGAAGAAGGACTTGGGGGATTCTGACACCCTTTTGACCCTATCTAAGGCCTTTTTGACTGAGAAGCTTTTGAGGGGGGAAGATAAGGAGGCCTGGTTCAACGCCTTGACCTTGATTGTGGTCAACCAGTTACTTTTCCCACGGGAGGATGACGAGGTGGACTTGGCCTTGATCTCAGTGATATGCCAGGTTAGGGAGCGGGAGAGGTTGGCCCCTATGATTTTGGCTGGGATGTATCAGGCCTTGACCGACTGCTACAATAGGAAGTCGAAATGCTTCCTAGCATGTGCCCAGATCCTGCAGGTAAAAAAAAAATTTTTTTTTATTTATTTTTTTTTTTTGTTGCTTTTTGGCTTTCTTTTTGCCTTTTTTGCTTTTTTTTTTTTTTTTAACAATGTGCTGACATATCTCTATTCCTTTGCAGCTTTGGCTACTTGATCATTTGAGCCAGATTGAAGAGATCAATCGACACTTCTTCCCGAATCTAAAAGTCCCCCTCTTGATGAGCAACAGGGGGTGCCCCGATATTCCAGGGGGCAAACAGGGCTGGTTCACTTTCTTGGGCTCGCTTCAGGATGACCAGGTGAGATGGCCTGGTACTTATCAGCCTAATGCGGAGACAGTGATTAGCTTCCGAGACCGCAACTTTCTGATTCTGCCTGGCCTGAGACATGCAGTGCTTTATCTTCCTCTGCTGGTCCTTCGTCAGTTCCGAGCGACCCAGGGGATTATCATCCCAAGTGGGTATGAGGATCGTCTTGGGCCCCTTTCTCCAGATACCATGATGCTGAATACCTGGTTGATGAGGGAGTGGTCCTATGTCCGCTTCATGCATGGTCCAGTCTTCTCAGAAGCCCATGTGAAGGATTATCTCTTCTGGATCAAGGAACAGATACAGACTCAGGCCCCGGTACCCGAAAATCCTCCTGTAGTCTTGGCTCCCACCTATGAGGACATTCTAGAGTCCGAGCGGGCTTCTCATAAGCGGCTTCAGCAGATATGGGTACGGGAGGCCCAGGAGCTCAGGATACAGGGCACTTATCTGGAGAGGCAGCTTGAGGAGCAGATCTCACGCCGTATTGCCGTGGAAGAGAAGCTGGAGGAGCAGAGGCAAGCCCGTCGCTTCGAGGTCCGTATGATCCGGCAGAAGTACCAGGATACTTTGGCCAGCCTTAGGAGTATGCGGATCAGGCAGGCCCTTTCAGATGAGGTCATTTCCTTCTTGAGTGATCCCGCTGCAGAGGGGGCTTCAGGAGTCATTGCAGCTCAGGCAGCTCGGATTCGGGAGCTTGAGGAGCGGCTAGGAGACAGAGACTACCTTTATCTCCTGCATTATTATTTTTTTCTACCTTTGTACCAAAGCAAACTCCAATAGTGGAAAGACAAAGGATTTAATTCAAGATAAAATTTTTATATTATTGGCCTCAGAATGCTCAGATGCTTGTAAAAACAAAGGTTTTATGAAAAGTATTTGATTTATCATCACTGGCCAAAGTATAATTTTTCCTCTTTATATTTTTTTTGTATTTTTTGAAATTTGGTCCATGCACTTAATCACCTATAATTAAAGGAATTAAAACCAGGTTAAATAATGAAAAGGGTAGTCCACAAAATACTGAGGGATCAGAACCATCCATCTTAGGACCTTTAGAGTCATCCCCAACTGCCAAAACTGCCCCATTCTGCTCATGCCAACTTTGCTTAAGGCTCAGATCCCCAAAACCGAGAGGTTAGACCTAGAGGCCTTCAAGATTTGAAATAAACTTGATTGAAATCGATAACGAACATTCCAGAATCGCTTAGGGCTATTTATTTTAGATCTACCACAATGACAGCAATAGATCCAAAATACAAGCCAAATCCGACAAAACAAGTGCTATGTGTGTATGTGTAAAAATCAATTCTTTAACAATATAATAACATATAGCATGCATTTAAATCAATCAAATGGGGTTCTAAAACAACCTAGGGTTCCGTTCTAGTATCGTTTCCTTTAGTTCTCTCTCCCCGTTAAACACGGTTCTTCAAGATAATCTTGGGGTACTTTGAATATGAAACGGTTTTCATAGAATCAAAAGGCTTATTCCAATCAAGGTTCTAGCACTAGGATCAATCCCCAGTCTCATTTCCCCTAGATCCTACCTTCACGTTTTACGGCTAGGGGGAGTCTCGAGGTACTTTAAGTAGGGGAAGGGTTTTCACACAAATAGAAGAAGCCTTATTCTACAAAAAGGTAGAAGAAGAGATCTAGATCTATAATGTAAAAACAAAAAAATAAAGAGAGGTTTGAGGCTTACCTGGGCTTCTGGAAGCAAGATTGCAGCAGTTCCCCTCTTCACTCGGAGCTCTTTGATCTCCAACTTCTTGGCAAGAGTTAATGGTCATTTGCTTTAGGAGAGGCCTTCTATTTATAGGCAAAGGCTAGGGTTAGGGTTTGCATGATGGTAGACACAAAATGATGTCTAGAGTCCACCAACCTTAACCCTAAGGCTATTTCCTAGATTTCCACTCCTTTAATGAAGGATATGATGGTAAAAAGTGAAAACTCTCGGAAAACCCTAATTTTGAGCAAAAAGCTTGTATCCGACATGTCAGGTCGGATATAAGCAATTCTCTTTGTATCCGACAGTTTGTATCCGACATTATCTGTCGGATACAATAAAGATCCTTTGTATCCGACATTATCTGTTGGATACAAAAAAAAGAAGCTTTTATCCGAATTTTAACACAGGCAATACTTATTTACACGTAATATCGTTTAAGTAAATGTCCGCGTATTTTTTAATCTCCATTTATTTAAGATATTACATGTAAATAAGCAAACACCCCCCCCCCCCATTTGAATCCATTAAAAATAGTTCCAAACCCAAATTCCAAGTGAATAAAAAGTCAATTTTCCAGTTCCAGGCTAAATTCCGGTTTTTCATGTCTGGTAAAAAGATTCAACATGTTAAAACCAAGGCATTCGTCAAGATTTAAAATCTCAAAAAATTCTTTTATGCAATAACATGGCTAAAAACCTGATTACCGGGAAAAATTATCTTGAAATCTTGCTTTAAAAAATATTTCATTTTCTGGGGTCAAAATTCAACCGGAAAAAGTTTGACTTTGCACAAAAGATTGAATTCGGGCCTTTTCCTTTACTGTTTTGGATTCAAATGGGTTAAGGATCTCAAACCCATTGCAAAGAATTGAAAATTCCAATAAAATATTTCTCTCCTTCAAGATTTATCAAAAATCGTGCAATTTTGAGGTGTCTACAATCACGTGACTGATTCTAGTTTACTTTTAAAAATAGAACTAAAAACCAATTCCCTCAAAGAATTTGAGGGGACAATTGTTCAAGAAATATTAATTAATTTTAGAAAAAAATTTAGACGGGCAATTGCCCCCATGCCCCTTGGTTCCACCCATGGATGAAAGTGAATATAATAAAACATAAGGGACAGTTTGGGTATTAATTTTACTAATGGTTATACAAATTAGTAAAAAGACATCCATGAAATACAAGCTTTTGGAAAGAATTTATACTTAAAAAAAATTGGCAAAAAACATTTCGCAAAAAAATATTTTTCCAATACATCAAAAGATGAATAGAGAAAAACTTTCATCTAAGAGGCCATTTGGTAATGTTTTTTTTTTTAAAAACAGTTTGAAAACTAAAAACAGTTCCAACCGTTTTTGGGTTTTTGAAAACAAGTGACTAGAAACCCGTTTGGTAACAATCACTGGTTTTTGGGTTTTTAAAAACAGGTGACAAAAAACCTGTTTGCTAACAATTGATAAAAGAAAAACGATTCGAGGAATTTCCACAGAATTTTTGATTGAAACTAGAAGAAGAATGTGTTTTAGTGCATGACTAGCCAAAGCGATCAGGGGGTGATCCTGCTACCCCTAGCTTGGCTCGTTTAGGGATCATTAGATCGAGAGCACATGGACTCAGCATGTCGTACACAAGATCGGAGCTAAACTTACGGCTAGGAGAAATAATTGGGTGAATAAATAAAACTAGAATAAATTATAAAGGAGTCTTTTGGTTATCGGTTTCAGTTCAAGGACAGAGCTCTAATGGCTTCTCTATTGGCGAACGGAATTTCACGCTTCTCCCCTCGATCCCCTTTCGAAACAAACAAATCTCTGAAGGGTTTTTCTCAGAAATCCGAAGCCTTTAGTCCTATAAACCTTAGAAACGCCACCTCGAAGCTATTGGAGGTTCGAGCAGACGTCGGATATGAATCAAAAACCATCCCCTCCGATCTCAGCTTGTCTACGGATAACTCCTCCGATTCTAAAATTGATGATCCGATCCAGAAGTTCCTTCAAAGGGAATACAAGTGGGGTTTTACTTCAGATATCGAATCGTTCTCGATACTGAAGGGGCTGTCGGAGGAGACGATTAGATTGATTTCTTCAAGAAAGAAGGAACCCGATTGGATGCTTGAGTTCAGGTTGAAGCGTCGGGAGGACGCAGAGAGCAAACAAAATCACTATTCTTCAAATCTCGACTTGAAGAAGCTTAAGACTGAAACCAGAAGACAATATGAGTCGAGGAGAACTCGATAAAAATATTACAAAAATACCATCAAACCGAAACGCGGTTCGTCGTTTTTGAAAAACCAAAAATTTCGGTTTTAAAAAACAGGGTTGTTTTTGAACCGTTTTTCTAAATAACGATTTGAAAACTCTTACTACCAACCAAGTTTTCGGTTTTTGTTTTTAAAAAACCGAAAAACAGTGTTCAAACATGTACCAAACGCCCTCTAAAAGACTAACTTTGAAATTGGTGAAATAACTATTAAATCTGAAAAAGATGATAATAATAAAATTGTTCTTTTTCAGATTACACTAAGAGGCCGTTTGGTAAATTTTTTTTAAAAACAGTTTGAAAACTAAAAACAGTTAAAACTGTTTTTGGGTTTTTGAAAACAAGTAACAAGAAACCCGTTTGATAACAATCACTGTTTTTTGGGTTTTTCAAAACAGATGACAAGAAACCCTTTTGAAAACAATTGATAAAAAAAATGATTCAAGTTTTCAAAATTAATAAATATGCATTATTATACAACCTGCAAGTCTATTAAATTATAAAAATTTTGCTATGAAAAAAAAGGGGAATCAAAATTTTGTACCACAAATTAAAAAGGATAAATCCCATAAACTGTCGTGTTCATCCAAGTGGTGCTGTTACCACTCATGCATAAAATTACGAATGCTTTTATATGGTATATATAAATTAGTAATACATTTATATAATTTTATGAATTAATAATATTTGAAAAAAGGATGGAACAAAAAGAAATCAATTTAGTGCGTAGAAGTCAAAGACGATACCATCTGCTCTACTTCATACAAATTTTAGAAGGGAAACGACACCAAGATCACGCTGATGACTTCATTCAATTAATACAAGACGCAAATACCTGCATCGGAGCCGTAAACCCTAGAAACGATCGTAAACTGTGCTGCTCCGTATCAACGGCAATGACTCTCTCTTTTCTCAACACATCCACGAGCTCCTCCAACTGAGACTCCATTCCCACCCAAGCATAGGAACTGCTCATTTCCAAATCCACATTGGTGCTAACAAAGGCGAAATCGATGAGAGGATTCTCCAAAAGAGCTTCGATTTCTTCCCTATACGGATGTAAGTTCAAAGAACTTTCTGGCGATGAGAACCAAAATTAGCTAGGGTTTCTGGAACACAAAACGACATGTTTAATTAAAGCAACTGCTACCCTTATCTGATTCGTTCAGCTTGAGGTGCTTGAACGGAGTATACGAGTTATCTGCCAAGACGCGTTTGAAACTGTTCTGTGGTTTTAGCTCATTCTCTAATTAGCAGACATTTGAAGAAGCTTTTTGTCTTCTACGTCTCATATATTGCGCGGTGTAGAGAGGGAAGACCGCAGCGACCCAGGCTACGGAGAAAACGACTTTGATCATCACTCCACTCTCCGCTTTTAGGGTTTCCAGTTCTTCCAAACCTCTGCGTTTCTTACCCTTCTCGAGCAACCTTGAAAGGACGACGGCAATGGCAATCGTAGTAATTTGGTAACATCTGCTGTTTTGAGAAAATCGGTTTGTGAGGAAGAAGAGTTTTGCGTGAAGAAGAGAGACGAGAAGAAAGACGAGAGATAAAATCATAAAAGTACCGAAGAGAAAAAAAAATGAAGTATTACAAAAATGTATTACAAAAATGCCATTGAATGAAAACACGGTTCGTCGTTTTTTGGAACCAAAAATTTCGGTTTCGAAAAACGGGCTTGTTTTTCAACCGTTTTTCCAAAAAACAATTTCAAAACTTTTTACACCAAACAAGTTTTTGGTTTTTTGTTTTTAAAAACCGAAAAACGGTGTTTGAACACGTTACCAAACGGCCTCTAAGACAACCTATCTAAAGGAAAACCGTAAAGAAAATCGTCATTCTCTTAGGTATCATTTTTCAAACAAAAAATTATGAAACAATTCTCTCTTGAAGTCAAGGAAAGAAAGATTTACATATATTATTGGTACGTTTTTTTTAAGGTTATAGACCTTATAATGTCAATGCTCTTCTTCATACTAGAGCAACAATTTGCTCTTGTAGATGGAATGAAGTACCAAACGAGGCCTGTTTTATAAAATCTATCATTAATGCTAATTTTCTTTAATAACATAAATCAAATCATTAGTTTTATTAACTTTTTTTTTTGTCTAGAGCAAAATTTTGCCAAAGAGTTTTCAGCCTTGTTTGCTTTCTATATATATGTGACGCATGTTGATATTCCTAAATGAGTGGATGATCTCCTTTGCTTTAGTAGTAATATTAGTTTTATAAACTCAATAACAAAATTATAAGTAAAATATCCTATGTTAGTTATTTGCTATTATTTCAAAGTATCATTCAAAACTTTGAATTTTAGTGGAAATAAGTTTTTGAGGTCAAAATAGTTTATTTTTCAAATCATTACTTTAATAAAATCTATCTTTAGTGCTTTTTTCTTTACTAAGGCATAAATCAAAGGTTTGACTTTTATTATTGATGAATTTGGCATTGAAAGTATTTGTATTCAAATATATGTAGGGGTAAATCATATTTACTCGTAAATAGCTAAATAAATGAAGCTATGTGCTTTAACCTATGTCAGATATATATATATATAATTTGTTTTTTGATGTCTGAGTTTACAGCTCATCCCAAGGTTCTCTCCTTACCAAGTGGGTTACCCACTTGGAACCCTAATCAACCAAATCTTCCCTTTTACCAACTTGATAGTGCAGGATGGCTTGCCAAAACCTACCCCCGAACCCTCCCCGTTGTCATCTTTGAACAAAATCCGCCATTTATATGCAATCAATAAGACAATTACGTGCCAAATTTTAGTATGATTGGGTGCTTTAGCACTTTAATTTGTAAATTTGGTGGGGTAGGTGGGCTGACGCATGTTGGGTCTTTTGATGGGCAAGCTTGGTTATGACTCTATAAAACGTATTCAAGTAAGGGAATCTTGGACCTGTCTTGACAAAAACTCAAACATATGCCTCTAGCCCAATGGAGCCCACCAAAGTCCATTAATCAGTATATCAAATTAGGAAAACAATTAATTAATAATCTTTAAATGGATATCAGTGTATCAATTTTAGGAAAACCATAACTTTATTCACAAAGATATCAATATATCAATTTAGGAAAATGAATAATTATGATATTTTTTGAAAGGATTGATATGGATTCTCTCATTATTAGAAGACTACTATATATATATCATTTTGTCACAGCATCTTAGCAATTCATAATCTGAGGCGGAAGATATTGATATGAAAATGGTCCCATCCAAGCTTCTATTCGTTACTATGTTTGTGCTTGCTCTTGTTCTTGTTACAAAATCTTCAGGTCAGTATCTTCTTTTGCTCAATCTGTGAAAAATTTTGTTATTATCAAGCTTAATGATGTTCTGATTATGGATTTTTCATTGTTGATGCAGAGATCAATCCTTCTATTGAACTGGGATGTATTTTTGTTGGGCCGCATTGCCATGTTGATAGTGATTGTACTGATCGATGTCGTCCTGGGGAAGTTGCTCGATGCATTGGAAATGGCACTACTGGAATAACAAATTGTTGTTGCGAAGTTTAAATTTGCCCTAGTAGAAAAATGACTCTTGTCATTTCTTCTAAATAATAATAAAGTGTTTTGCCATGTTGTTGCTTTGAGCTAAATGGGTGATCTTAAATTATGATAATCAAAAGGTTTTAATGGAATTGAGTGCTTTGCTTGCTGGATCTATGGAAGTCTCTCTTCTTATTCTTGATAAATACTGTGATCATTTTTTTTTTTTTGAGCTACGTTTTTCAGATTGTTTGACTATTGATTTGATTTTTGGAAGAACTTTTATAAAGATGAGAGGGTTGAAGGTAACAAGGTGATATATTGTTTTCCCATAAAATAAAAAAAATAAAATATATTTTTTTGTTACATGCGAGTAGGTGGAGAAAAGAAGAGATCGTTTCATCTAATACCACTCAATGGTAGTAGTGTGAAAAGTGCGGATGGAGGCCCCGTTTCAATAGAGGGCCCACATCCCAAAATAGATCCATCCCGTGGTTTCATGGAACCACCGGATTTTAGCTCTAGAGGAAATGCATTCGGAAAAGAGAGAACAACAAATACTGTTTGTTTGGATAAAGTTAGAGAAAAAACCTTTGGAATGCTGTTGTTAAACAGCCACTGCGCCTAAAAGCTTGGGCTTTGTTTGGAATTGCTTAGTTAAGCACTTGATTTCAATATATGGCTTATTAACGCATTTTTTACTATTAAAAATGCGTTAATAAGCCATAAGTTGAAATTAAGTGATTAATTAAGCAATCCCAAACATAGCTTTAATTAACAAACCTTTAATGTTGTGGTTATATAAGCTTTTAGGTGTAATGGCTGTTTAACATGCAGAAAGCGAATAGTGTGGAATCTTTGATTGTTTCAAAAAAAGGATGTAGGTTGAGAAAGACGATGGATTGCTGCTAGGGTTGGCAGTTTTAGGCCTGGCCCATTATGGCTGATGCGCCTGACCGGGTCTAATCAAGCTTAGGCCTCATTTCAAGGCCCAAAAGGAAGCCTACGCAAGGCTTATTAGGCCTCATTTCAAGGTATAAGGAAGCCCAATCAAGCTTTTTTTTTTTTTTGGCAGTCAAGCCCAATCAAGCTTGAATTTGTAAAGTTGGCCGGCCGGGTGTTTTTTTAGGGGTACGGAAATCTGATTTCATTAATGGACAACAGGAACATAAAACAGGAACATAAGAAATACATCGAAACTTGTCGCAGGCCCACTCGCAAAGACCAGGTATCATTTCAGTTAGAGAGTGGAGGTTTGAACCTTGGACTCCAAAGTATTAGGAGGAGATTTGAACCTTGTACATTCCAATTTATTACTCATCCACGATTTTCTTTTTACAAAAAAAAAAAAAATTTGGGTAACCCTAATTACCAAAAAAAAATAAAATTGGGTAACCCTAACATTACCAAAAAAAAATTGGGTAACCCTAATCATTACCCCAAAAAAGAAAAAAAGAAAAATGGGTAACCCTAATCAGTTGTTTTAAGGACACAACTTATTATTTGATAGAAGACCAAATTATTTTATTTCTATTAATAATGCAAATCAAGAAGATACAGTTAGGATCAAAATTTAACACATGGGACAGATACGAAATCTAATTCACATGTAGCAATTCAATGGAAAAACTATCTATGAACTTACTTACTAAATTAACGTAAACCTCTACAAAAAAAATTTTAGACAAAAAATTTAGTATAAATGTTTGAACTAAGACCATTTGATATAGAAATCTAACCAAGATTAATCAAGTGTACTGATTTAGATATAGTAAAACAATTGTTAGTAAAATATTTTATTGATGATCATACAGTGAGCACATCATAGAAATATAAGCTTTTAGAGAGAAATTATATTTGAAAAAAAGAAGAAGGGGAATTTGGCAACAAAAATGTTTCAAATACATCAGAAGATGAATAGAAAAAATTTGCATCTAAAAGACTAAGTTTTGGTGAAGCTAAAACTAATTTTGAAATTGGTGAAATAAGTACTAAGTCTAAAAAAGATAATAATAATAAAAATGTTCAATTTCCTATTAGACTAAGAACAATTAAAGAAAAACATGAAGAAAATCATTATTCTAGTATGTATCATTTTCAAACAAAAAAAAAAAAATAATGATACAGTTTTCTCTTGAAGTCAAGGAAAGAAAAGATTTATGTATATTCTTGGTACATTTATTTGTCAAGATTATAAACCCCATTATCCCAATGCCCTTCTTGATATTAAAGCAATAATTTGCTCTTGTAGATGGAATGATGCACCCTAGAAAAAGAAAAGTAGATATTAATGAAACATCCAATTTTAGTTAAAGCAGTTGACAACAATGATGCTCTAATTGAATTTAAAGCTAAAAGATATATAGTAATTAGGTTAAAAGATTAAAAAAATTTCATTATATAAAAATTTAATGTTTTCTTAAAATTCATAGCAATATTTTTATTCAAAAACAATTTCCTTGGAAAATATCTCCCTATTTGTATTTGTCATTTTTTTTTTTTGAAGACCGTATTTGTCATTTTTCAATAGCTTTTACTCCAAACAATGCGTTAATATCTATGCCATTGTTAAAACACCACAAACAGTTATGTGAAAAAGGATTTGCAAGTCCAGCATGGTGAAATGACAACAACGGTCACATTAGATTGAATCTTTACAAATGAAATCATCTACCGCCAGGAGGCTATGGCAGATGATGCATCATCATTGGATGTTGCAACGTGCAGCATCCAATGGCAGATGCTCACTTCAATGTGATATGTCGTCGAAGTGACATTTCATATTGAAAAATGTGAAAGAGCAGTTGACGTTGGATGTTGCACATGGTAGCATCCCATGATGGCTGCTGCACATAGCAACATCCCACGGTGGCTGCATCATCTCCCGCAACATTTTGGCGGCAGACGATTTCAATCTGAATCTATAATTATAAAAATGGCTTTTCTAGTACTGTACGAAAAGGGTTCTTTCGTCCAAATTACATGCAATTTAGGTGTTCTAACATTTATCTAGTAAAAACCGTGTGCTTTTTTTCCTTTTTTTTTTTTTTTGATTTATTAGTTAAATCGTCCACATCATGACAATTTGTCTCAATCATAGTACATCGTACACACACATAAATTATTCAATCCAAAATTGCTCATAAATAGAAGATTTATAATACTCTTTTTGAGAAAAACATTAGTGCATATTATGAAACTAAATTGTAGATATATAAAGCATGATAGAAACAAGTACGTATTTTAGCGGTGAAAATAATAAAAACATACCCTCCTGCCATATATATTATTTAGATGAGTTGAAGATCTAGACTACCTGGAAAAAAACTAAGTGATTTATTAGCCTTCAACCTTTTGAATTTCTTGCATTTTAATGATGGTTACAAGGGTTTATGAATATTTCATGTGGTTTAAATATTGGAGTATTTTTTGAATTTGTAGGTGAAATTTCATTTATATATCATATCTATTTGTTTCCCTAAAGTATTTAAATGTTTATTTGTAAAATTATTTGGCTCTATTATAGCTTCGTTTATAGTATGTTTTATTTTGAAAGGTGAGGCTTGTATTTCAATATTTTGTGTATTTATTGTTATTTGTTTGAGTGGTGGATGTAAAGATGTTATATTATTCCCATCTATACAATGTATATATAGGAAAGGCTAGGGACGAAACAAAATCGCCTGTTTCCATTTAATGTAGTGGACCTTGAAGCCTCATTCAGATGCTGTCATATGGACCATCCAATAACTGTGAACTTTTTCCTTTGGAATTTCATGATGAAAAAACCATAACTGTTTGATTGTCCACATGACAACATATGAATGAAGCTACAGGATCCATTGCATTAAGTGTTGGCAGACGATTTCATTAATTATAATATTTCAGGAAAGATTGATATCGATTCTCTCATTATTAAACTTTACAAAGCAATTTAGGAAAATCATTAATTATAATATTTTAGGAAAAGATTGATATGGGTACTCTCATTATTGCATGACTACTATATGTATAGTTTTGCCATAGCCTCCTCTAGCCATTCATAAAATCATAATCTAAAGCTGAAGATATTGATATGAAAATGGCAACATCCAAGCTTCTATTCGATCATTGCTATGTTTCCGCTTGCTCTTGTTCTCATTGCAGAATCTGTAGGCTAGTATCTTCTTTTGCTCAACTGTTATGTGCATCCATGTTTGGTACTTATCAACCTTAACGATCTCCTAATTATGGATTTCTCATTCTTGATGCAGAGATCAATCCTGCTATTGTTATGAAATGTATTTACGAAGGGCCGCTTTGCAAGTCTTATATTGATTGTATGGATAAGTGTTTTTCTTGGCAAGGCTGGTGCTTTATAAATCATATTACTGGAGAAAAACATTGCTATTGCTATGACAAATAGAAATATTACTATTATCATTTCTTCTAAATAATAATAATAAGATGTTTTACCATGTCGTGTCTTTTAACTATGCAATGGGTTATGGATGATCTTAGATTATGAGAATCACATTGGTTTTGCATGGAAGTGAATACTTTTCTTGCTGTGGAAGCCTCTCATCTTGTTCTTGATACTAGGGGAATGAACATGATATGTGCATAGCAAATTCAAAAGAAAATTGAGGGCATTTTGGGTATTACATGTTAGGTAGTTAGTTATTGATACACTTGGCATTAATAAATGGATGTAAGAGTTAATTTGATAAAAAATGGAGGGCATTTTAGGCAACCCCCAGATCAAATATGATTTCATCAATTATGATGGTGACGTCGGGTGTCAAATAAAATAAAAAAAGACGTGGGGTAGGGATGAGCGGCAGGCCGGCCCGGCACGCCACATGCCAGGCCCGTTTTGCCGGGACCCCTGGCCCGGCACGACACTCCCCAGCAAGTGTACCGTGCCGGGCTGAGCCCGCCAGGCCGGTAGGCCACCGTCGGGCTAGGTATTAAACTTAATTTTTTTTTAAAAATAAAGAAAAAATTCAAAAAATAACAAAAAAATCATTTAAAAAATTCTGAAAAATATTTTTATTATTCACAAAATTGTTTTACACATATTTGGATAGATTTTGCTCAAAAAAATATAAATTACACTCATTAAAGACTTAAAGTAGTCTAATTAAAAACCATGGACTTAACAAATATATTTAATTGGACATTTTATAACAGTTTTTTGGGCTTATTTATACTTAGTTATTTTCTTAGCTTTAAATGATTATATAAGAGATTCAACAATCATGGGGTATCCTTAATTTTTAGGTAAAATATTTTAATTATGATACTATTGTTGCAAGAAATCGATCTGTCCTAATGGTTTAGGAGACAAATTTGAAAACTGTAGATGTAGATCTAAGTTCGAATCTTGCTATTGACAATTTCTGTTTCCTTTTTCAAACCCAATCCACGAAGCCCAAAAATCCACTAAGCCCAACTACGTTGGGCGTGCCCTATGCGGGCCGGCCCGTGGGCGGCCCGCTTAGAAGCGGGCTCGTACCAGCATGCGTGCCGGCGTGCCCTGGCGGGCCGTGCCCAAACGGGCCGCGAGGCCAGGACCCCTGGCCCGGCACGGCACGTGTACTGCATGCTACAGTGCACGTGCCATGCCGGGCCGGCCCGTTGGCATGCCTGGGCCGGCCCAGTAAGCAACCCTAACGTGGGGTAACAAAACTATGAAATTGGGATTACTTGGAGGGCATTTTCAATACAAAATGTAATTTAGAAAATCCCCTCTTCGCTTTATAATTTTAATAGATAAATGTGATGTCTTGCTTGGTATTTTCCTTGTCTGGGCTTCGTTTTTTAAATTGTTTAACTGTGCGTGTACTGATTTGCGTTGTGCAACAACTTTTATAGAGATGGGAACGGTTGAAACAAACAAGTTGAACAAGATGGTTTTGTTACATGGAAGAAATGAAGGTCGGGAAAATAAATAAGGGGAATACTGTTTCATTAGGAAATTTTGGAGAACAAGCCTTTAGTGGCTTTATAAGGTGAAGAACTTGCGAAGATAGGAAAGGAATATAGTTCTGTAGGTCAAATAAAACTAAGGTTGGCAGTTTTAGGCCCTTCACTTCAAGGCTGATTGTTTCAAAGATGGGTGGACAGTGAGAAAGATGATGGCTTTCTCATAAGGTTGGCAGTTTTAGGCCCGGCACTTCAAGGCTGATGAGCCTGACCCGATCTAACTTAATCGTAGGCCTCATTCCTTACATTATGTTATATTTGCATCTATATCCTCTTGTTTTTAGCATTTGCTTTCACATCCATTCATTAAGCGTATTCATTGCAGTTATACACCTATCGTTAAATTCCGTTTTCTTTAAAATTTTTTTTTATTAAATGACTTAAGTATCCTTCCATAAGATAAAAAAAAAAAAAATTTATATTCCCAAATGATATATGGCTAGGTTGAGTTTCAATTAATAATTATTAATTGAGCAAATTAATATCAAAGACTTAAGATATATATAACCTAAGGACGTAAATAAAAATATAAGATAATATGGGAGGATAAATGAAAAAAATATTTTTATTTTATAAAAGGTTACTTTACTTATTTAACAATAAGTAAAGTAACCTCAATTTTATGATTGTTCAAGTGAGATTGTGATTTTGTTTTAGACAAGTGAGAGGGCAGGTGTAGCAATTTCAAGATATTTTATACTTAGAAGAAGCGACCGCCTTCCCTCTTCTTAGCATTGAGCTTGTTCTTAAGTAAATCGAAGACATACAAGATTTTCATCACATAGAGATCGAGAAATAACTCATAATTATTCATAATTACTCCATAACTAAGTGTAGCTCCTACCAAAACTGGGTTCTAGAGGAACAAATTGAAGACACACCTTTTTTTGTGTGGTAAGAAGACGAGTATGCCATTTCATTCATAACAAAAACATTACATTAAGAATGTCTGCAGCCTGCATTGATGAAACAGAAAAACAACCATGAAAAGGTTGTACCAAAAAAAGCATAAAAGTGGGTGAAGTAGAAGCCCCATTAGACAAAATGCAATTCTTAAGAATGGCTGCAGCCTCCATTGATGAAACAGAAAAACAACCACGAAATTGAAGACACGCATGATCTCTAAAAATTTTATGCAAAGTGATTGCATCTAAAATTGAATAGTTAAAAAGATGAATTACTTATGTTAATGCAAATATTAACACTGTACTAATATTACAAAATATGGCATTCTGGAAATAGACAACCGATTATTTACAAATTTTATTGCTTTCAAAAACAAAGTTGATAGGAAGCAATAAAATAGGATTAACGTTAATCATAACGCATAACACATAATAATCATATTAACGTTAATCCTATTATATTGTTGCCTATTAATGTGCCCATGACATTATGCTTTTTCCTTAAAAATTTAATCCTATTTTACTTTAGTTACGGTGAAAAAGACATCTCTATTGTTTAGTTATTAATAATTAATATGTATATAATCATATTTTAGTTGTAAATTATCCTATTTTAACGATTTTGGATGTAGTTTTAATTTTAGTTAGTTAAGGATTAACAATTTAGAATGGAGGCATTATACTTATAAAATAATAATTTAATATGATTAACACTTATCTAAGTGTAGTAATTAATATAATATTAACTAACGATATATACTTTTCTAGTGGGATTAATTAACGATATATATGTTATTTTAATAGGATTTTAATTAACATTTATTGACGTCTCTCTTATTAGTTTATCAATATGCAGCTAATTTTTTAATTATTTATTTAATAAAATAGAATAAAATATTTAGATAGAGTTCTAGAAAAGTACGAAATTTTATTATTAATAGAAAAATATATAATAAGCACAAACAATTCTATTCCTTTTTTCTTTCACTTTAAAGGCCAAAGATTACTTTAATATGAATAATGTAAAATAAAAAGTTATATAGAATTCTAGATTAGGTAGCTTTTTTTGTTTTCTTTAAGCATCAATAATATAGCACTCTAGAAGAGATAAATTACTTTAATAAAAATAGTGTAAAAATAAAAAATAAAATAGAATTTCAAAAAAGGAAAATAGGTTATTAATGTTGATAAAATTTAAGATAAGTACAAAAAAAAAAATTATCCTTGTACATTATTAATTAATAGTCGCAATAATCTCTTATAATTAATTAAAAAAATTTATAGTTTCAGTGGGATATTTCCTTCTTCATTTTTTTTGAGGGATGTGATTAGTTTGGTTTTATTATATAATATCTTATTAGTTTGATTAGGTGGTTTTATTAGAGAAGGATTTGATTCATGGGATTTTCCTTTTCTTTTTTTTTTTTTGGGAGGATTTGTTAAGTTCGGTTTTATTAAAAGCATGAACAACCCAAGTGTTTTTTATTTTCACATAACTAAAATTAAAAATTAAAAGACTGATTGTAATAATCTAAAACAAACACATAGTATGATAAAATTCTTTTCACCTTTTTTACTAATTATTATTATTTAATCATACTATAATTAAAAAAGGTGAAAAGAATTTAATAATTAGAAATTGATATATATCATAAAGATATGAATAATTAAAAATCCTACAATAAACAAACAAAAAATGAAGATAAAAAAGAATTTAAGAAAAAAAAGGTAATAATTAGAAACGAATTTAAAAAAAATTACAATTATCTTAGTAATTTTACAAAATTAGATCATATTATAGTTGAAAAAAGTTAAAAGAATTTTAATAATTAGAAATTCATATATATCTTAAAGATATGATTGAAATTAAATATTTAAGGATAAGTAAAGATTATTTAACCGGATAATTTAAGCAAAAAGGTAATATTGAAATTATCTAATGAAATCAATTATATATAAAGGTATGATTGAAATTAAATATTTAAGAATAAGTAAAGATTATTTAACTGGATAATTTAAGTAAAAAAGGTAATATTGAAATTATCTAATGAAATTAATTTTATTTAAGTAAACGGTACTTTTGAAATTAAATAGTATATCTAAGGGTACTTTAGGTATGTGAAAATTGAAAACACTTAAAGGTAGTTTGTGCTTTTAATAATAGTATTAAGTAAACGGTACTTTTGAAATTAAATAGTATACCGAAGGGTACTTTAGGTATGTGAAAATTGAAAACACTTAAAGGTAGTTCGTGCTTTTAATAATAGTATAGATGTAGATATGATAGCAATTTGAATCAATTGTTCAAGGGTTTGCTAGTTTTTCTTTGAAAGAAAGGGAAAAAGAACATAATAACTTACCGGTTCAACTATTCTTCAACCAAATTTGGGGCACAATTAATTCAAAATATATCAGCATGCATCAATGTGTAGAGAATATATAAACTCAAATTCAACTTCGGACTTTTCGGGTTTTAATTTCAAATTGTGTAGCATGAGCCCGAATCTAATCTAAACTTATCTTTGGATTACAAATGAAGCCCTGCCCAATCCCAAACCCAAACTTAATGCTCAGTTTTGGGCTCTTATACAGCTTGGGTTAGGCGGGCATTAGGTGGTCCGGGCTAGATTGACAAGTCCAGAGACACCACTTATTTGCCCTCTTGTAAAATGGTGTGTGATTTGTACGTCATGGAATGAACTAGGTATCGCAAAGTGGATTAATTGGGTAACCTGCTGGATCGATCCATCCAATTTTTTTTTTATTCTGGTAAAAAATCCATCCAAGTTTGGTAAGTCCTAAATCAGGTTATGGTTGAGGTTTAGGGTTTAGTCCAATCTGATCCTACCCCTGCCTACAAACCCAACCTTAATACATTAAAATATATTTTTTCATATATATCTAATATAAAATGTATATTTTACAAATTTCTATAAATAATTAATTTCTTAGAACATTGTGGTGAATCCAACCCACCGTATTACCAACCCAAGAGTGTTATGAGTGGGTTTGCCAAAATCTGCACTGAACCCCACCCTGCCATCCCTCAAATTGAACCCATCATTTACATGCATCAAATAAGAGAATTACGTCCCATATATTAGAAAGGCTCTCTTGTAGGCCTTTATTGGCGGCTTAAAGGGGTAGGCCACTAAGGCTACCGCCTAAGGCCCCCCCAAATATGAAGGCCTCCTCAATAAGGAAAAAAATTTTTTTGGTGGACCCCACCCCTCACTAAGAATATCGCCCAATGAGTAAAGGCCCCCATTGTTTTTCTCTCTCTCATTTTTATAGAAATCGATTACTTTATCTCTCTTTCATTTTTAAAAAAGGGAAAAGGGGGATTAGGGTTTTTATCTTTGTAAAAAATAAAAGACTCATCTTCTCACACCTATCTTTTCTTCTTATTTGCTTATGAAATCAAAGAGTGACATTGTTATTGAATTTCCCTTTAGACCAGTATTCAAGTGCACGTTACCGATTTACCAGAAGAGGTCTCTGACCGTTAAATGCTAAAAGCGAAGGTGTCGTTATCCATGCATTGAGGAAAAGTACCAATATGGGGCACTAATCGCTTTAACGGTTTCTCAATTTTATCTATTGAAAATGATTTATTAGCTAAACTCGAATGCAAAAGTTTAATTAGAAATTTCGCAACTAAAAAGTCGACACATAAATTCATGGTTTAATATTAATTTTTTTAATTAAAAGGCCTCATTTTTATAAACTTGCCTAAAGCCCCCAAAAAGTTTGAGCCGCCCCTGCCTTTAATTGGCAAATTTGGCTGTGCCGGGTTGGATTTTGCTTTTAGAAATTTTTAGTGATGAAAAATATGAAAAAGATCACTTTTAAAAACTGTAAGATCAATTCAATGTAGCTACATAGGATATGATCATAGCCTACTTGGGATACGAACATATTATGTAGCACCCCGGAACCAGGTCCACACGTGTCGGGTTTATACTGGCTCCCGAGCGCTACTTTTAGGGCCCAAAGTGCGATGACAACTAACTTAAGAAACTAACCAAAGCAATTATAATCTAATCCTAAAATTTTCGGAAAATCTGCTATATAACGTCTGTAAATACGTGAATGGGCTAAGCCCTCAAACCACAATTAAATACCTGATAAACGCAGTTTATATATATCCATTCAAAAAAACCTAAACCATCACATATGCACAGGTAAAAGTAAGGTCCACTAAGTTCCCACACTCTCTCTCTCTCTCTCTTCATTTACAATATATACATTTTCCAACAAAAAAACATATACAACTATCAAAAATTTGCCTCTTCTATCACTAGCCCGGATAGAAGTAGTCCTCCGGCCTATACTCTGGATAATCGTCTACTTCAGCCCCGCTACGCTTCTCACCCGCTGGATCTGAAAACAAAACCGGTAAAAACGAAAACTCGCGTGAGACTAATGTCTCAGTAAGTAGCACAATGCATGGAATAGGCAGTTTATGCAGTTCAATTAATAAATTAACATGCTACATACTATATGATTAATTCCCGCAAATCAGGTGAAGAGCAATTCACATATGTCAAAGAGCAATTCACATAACAATACAATTACAGAAAATAAAGTGAGCAAGATTCATGAGTTAGCGTGTCTATAAGTCGAGTTAAACACCCTTAGCCGGTTTGCCACCTCACTACTCGCCTTCGAAGCCGCGCACGGTCATCGCACGAGTGGAGCACCCACGCATGGGTTGGCACGCTGCAGCTCATCGATCCCACACGAAGGCCTCACCGATCCCACACGGTGGTACGCAAGTGGCCCGGGGTATTAACGCGACAAGCCAACACCAACGCATGATCTAAACGGACTGTGGATCCACGAATCTCTATGCGGCCTAGACTCGTATAAGAATTAATCATTCAATTAATTTACTAAACAAGACCTGTACAAAAACAACTGCCCAATTAAACTTAATCCAAGTGAACCTCGCTGTTCACTGACCATTCAATCCTTAGGCTCCTTGCCTTTTTCAACTAACACAAAGCCTCAGCCTTGATCCCAAATCATAAATTGCAAATCGTTTTACCAAATCAACACGTTCACGAATAGCTGGACAGTTATTTTGAAATCAGTATTTACTCTAAAAGTCTGATTCTAACTAGTTAATTGAATTCTAAATCTGATCTGATCTATGAGGAACTGGTATGCGTGCTATACATCGTTGGAAAGATCTACGAGTCTATTTCCCAACGCAACAAACGGTTCGTAGTTCGGAGTTTCCTACAGAAAGTTATAGCTGTTTTACTACAGGTGGTTTTAAACAGCCACGAAATTAAATGGACGGAAATCATCAAATTCTCATGATTTTTCTTGCAATACCTCGAGTTCCGATTGGTCCGAAACCAATTCCATTCAACTACAATTACCCTCAACTAAATTTTAGAATGCTAATATGAATTTTTAGGCGAATATTTCTAGCCTTCGCAAGCCACCAAATCTTACACCAGTTTAAAATCAGATAACAGAATGGGTTTGCTTTAAAACTTCAAAATTGTACCTATGCAACCTGAAATTTCCTAATACATATCTACCTCTTTTCCTACTCCTAATCCATGCAAACCTCTTATTGAATCGCCCTGTCAAATCTTCAGAAGCAAGAAATCCATTAACATCTATTATCGTCCATTAACCTCTAAACAACCAGTAAACATCCATTAACATTTAAGCATCACAATGCAATCACTGACATTTACCTAACAGCCGCCATTTACAGAAGTCATCAGATTCGATTCCTATGCTAACAGCAACTAACGGCAACTTCGATTAAACAACTAATAGCAATTCCTACACTATCAGTATCTAGTAGTTAGGCAGAATTTGGAGAATAAATTCTTACTATCAAACTCCTACCCTAACGGTAACTCAATCAGAGTATTTCAAGCAACTCCAATCAGAACCTAACTTTACTTCTATGCCAAAACCAAAATAGCAACTTCAATCATTGTATATGCTTTTCAAGATTCAAAATCTGAAAATACAGCATCAACAGTTCTAACCTATATCCTATTTAAAATTTTAGAAACCCCCACCATCCATTAGCAAATCTAATATGGAAATACAGCAATAAAACTCCATCCAAATAAATATAAAACCTTCAATTTTCGTGTGGTTCCATCTCCATTTTGACTCCAACAATTCCCAAGATCACACAATAATCGAACAAAAGAAATCAAACACGAATCAAAAATCTGTTGACGGCAACGAGAAGAGAAATCAAATTATGTTTCCAAGTTTAAAAACAAACAACCAAACAGTAATTTTTCTAACAACAGAAATAAAGAAAAAGATTAAACAGGAGTAGATCGAACGAGAAAAATGCTACTTACCGATTTTTGCAGAATCCCACGCCCAGACAGAACCAATCATCCAAACCCTTTTTTTTTTCTCTGTCTCCTTTTTCTTTCTTCTTCTTCCTCTTTTCTTCTTTCTTCTTCCTTCTTCTCTTTTCTCTTCTTCCTCTTCTTCCCCACGTTCTCTTCCTCTTCTCCTCCACGTCTTCTTCTCCCCTTCCACTCGTTTCTTCCTTCTTCTTCTCTTTTTTTTTTTCTTGTTAAACCCCAACAGCACAAACAAGGACGCCCCTTCCCTCTTCTTCTTTCTTTTTCCCTCTTCTTCTTTCCCCCTTCTCTTCTGCTGCGATGTCCCCCCTCTCCTTCGTCCCTCTTCTTCTTCCCTTAGTTTTTTTTTTCTTTTCTTTGTTTCTCTTCCAACCCAACGACCAAACCCCAATTGCTCAAATCGTTATTTGTTTTTTTTTTTTTTTTTTTTTTTTTCTTTTCTTTTAAACCAAAGAACCATGAACCATGAACCGGTTCACTTAAATTGAACCAATCCCAAATAGACCACTACACTAACCAATAGCCCATTAAACCAATAACGAAATGAATTAATTAAACAAATGAAATTTTTTTTTCTATTGTTCTTTAATAATTTTTAATTAATCATAATTAAAGTTTATCAAAATTCCAGAGTGTTACATATTACATGTCGGATATGAGCATATGATGCACTCATGTTCCACATAGAGTGTGTTCGTATTCCACATAGGAAAGCTATTTTCTCACATATAAAGTGCTTCTGTCCCAAGTAGATTGTGCTCGTATCTTAGGTAATTTTTTTATAAAAAAAAGTGATCGTGTAGGTCAATTATTTTTTTTAAAAGTGAATCGTTTCTGCAAATGAGATGTTTTAGAGACGTTTTGGTAAAGACAAGCCAAAAAGGTTAAGCCAAAAATTAACCTTTTTGTAATTTTTTCTTTTTCAAGCTAAGGTGGCAATGGGCCACGTGATCCCACCCGGCCAGTATGGCGCAGATGATATTTGATCGGGCTTGAACAAGGCTTTTGAGCCCATAGGGCTGGACTGGGTCTCATATTAAGGGTCATATAAATTAGAGGGATGGGCTTAGGTTTGAGACATTTATGACCCGGCCCAACCTACTCTAAAGATTTAGTTACTTGTTTAGGAATATTTTTACACTATTTATACAGATGTCTATATATTTCCCATAAAAAGCTTGTTACAATAGTGTCTTAATATTTTTGTTTTGTGATTTTATAATAAGGAAACGTAATAATAAGTGTATTTACATCGATTATAATGTACCAAATATATATATATATATATATGATTTATTAAGTTTATTAAAATTGGAAAAATAAATAATTATTACTAAGCAACATATATTTTCGTTATTAAAAAGAAGTAGAGAAGGGTCAGGCTTGGGCTTAATAAATTTTTATACGATCGGCCTTGATAAGCACTCTTAGGCCCGATGTAGGGCCGGGCCAGGCTTGGGCATACATAAGTTGTCCTATGCTAATGCCTTGGCCCGGCCCAAGCCCGCCCGAGGCCAGCCCATTACCACCCATGGCTTCAAGTTCAAGCCTGGCAAGCTTTTGAACGTTGTTATCATAGACGTGATCTGTCCAATGATCAGCGCTATAGTGTACGATGCCTAATTTCTCGGGTTCGTAAAGTTTGCGTGATGCTATATTTTAGGAAAATATTGCTACGGCTACTCTTGTTGTTACAAGACTACTATTTATAGTTCTGTCAAAGCATCTTGGACATTTATAATCTGAAAGTCGAAGATATCTATCTGAAAATGGAAAACTTCAAGCTTGCTACGGTTCTACTTCCGCTTGTCGTCATTGCACAATCTGCAGGTCAGTATCTTCTTTTGTTCAATATACTCAAATAAGTTTTAGCAGTTTTTCAATTACTTAGAGGGTGTTTGGTAACGTTTTTTTTTTTAAAAACAGTTTGAAAACTTAAAAGAGTTCTAACTGTTTTTTGAAAATAAGTGACAAGAAACCTGTTTGGTAACAATCACTATTTTTTAGGTTTTTGAAAACAGGTGACAAGAAACCCATTTGGTAACAAATGATAAAAAAAAGATTAAAATTTTCAAAATCAACAAAATTGTGTTTGATAAGTCATAATTCATAACCTAATTTTGATTAATACTATATATTAATATACATCCTTCCATAAGGACCACTAAGAAACTTTTAATGGGCCTAAACATGCAATCATATGAAAAGTCCCAAAACACAACTAATATGACCAAGATAGATCTATTGGAATTTGGAACTTTGACATTAGATGAGAGGAAATTAACAAGTGCGTTAGTGAAGAAAACCACTGGCTTCGGCTGAGATGATTATCCCTGCTTGAGTGCTTTTAAATAATAAAATTATAGCCATAAAATTAATAGAAGATATAGCTATAAGAACTTGTTGATATAACATATTAGCCCTTGATGTTCTAAAATATCAAGAGAAATTATAAAGAGGGGTGAAAGTGTAATTTAAAACTTCTTTTGATTTTAAGGTTTTTGTTGGTCCCAAATTGGTCCTGGCGTGACACGTGGGCGTGAGGATGATGTGTCTTCGTGGGGGCGTGCCAGTATCTTTTGATACAATGATTCAGGTTGGATCCTGACCCCGGGCACTTGTTTCGGATCTAAATCGGCATTGGTCTAGCCGTACTTCAAGTCTCCTGTAATAAAATGGATCAGACGATAGAATGAAGACAAGGGGTTCAGTCTTCGTTTGGGTTCCTGTAGACACCCCAAATTGCACTGCATAAAAAGATGAATAATTGGCCAAGGTCATTAAAAGAGCAATGTTTCTGCTGTGTCTGAAATAAAAATTCGGATAAAAGCTTTTTACTGCTTATCCGATATTAATTGTCGGATACAAAGGGTTTTATTTGTATCCGACTGATAATGTCGGAAACAAAAGGTTGTGCTAGTATCCGACCTAAGTTGCCGGATACGAGTGTTTTGCTGTAAACTTTGAAAATTCCGAGGGTTTTCACTTTTTTACTGTTTTGCACATCTCTATGAGTGAGAATTCTCGAAAATGGCCTTAGGGTTTAAGTTAGGGGATTGTAGACATAATTTCGTGCCTAACATTAGGGCACCCCTTGCCCTAATCTTTGCCTATAAATAGGAGGCCTCCCCTTAAGCAAATGGCCAAGAGTTAGAGATTGAAGAGCTCCAAGTGATGAAGGGAACCTCTGCCCCATTGCTTCTAGAACCCAAGTAAGCCCTAACCTTCTTTTAATTTTTTTGTTTTTAAATTCTAGGGTTAGTTCTTCCTTCTACCTTTCTGTAGAATAATGGCCTGAATGTGTTTGAAACCCCATTCCCTACTCAAAGTACCTCAAGACTATCTCTAGCTGTAAAACGTGAAGAGAAAGCTAGGGGAAATGAGAATGTGAATGGAACCTTAGTTATAAAACCCTCTGAATAGCCTACTGTTGTGTGAAACCCCATGCCCTACTCAAAGTACCTCAAGATTATTTCTAGCCGTAAAAGGTGAAGAGAGAACTAGGGGATACGAGAATGGGAATGGAACCTTAGTGATTAAAACTCCCATTTGATTGATATGTTTTGAATGTTATATGTTGTGATGTGTTGATTAATTTAAAGAGATGATTTTTACACATGCACACATCGCACTCGTTTTGTCGAAATAGGCTTATATTTTGGATCCATCGTATTCATTATGGTAGATTTGAAATGAATGGCCCCAAGCATTTCTTGGACATTTTTGAATGGTTTTCAAAAGAATACAAGTAAGTTTTTCTTTGGATATAGAAGACCTCTCGGTCTAATCTCTCTATTTTGGGCATTTTTGCTCCATTTTAGGGGTTTTGGTATATTCTCTCCAATCAAAGAGAATGGTGAGCCAAATTCTTGCCCTATATCCTTCTGGGGGTTTTTCAATATTTTTCCAGATGATTTTCGTTCAGATCACACAGATCACATACACTTGCCCATTGTTTTGACTTGATTTTGCTTAAAAGTCCCAAATCTGGACAGCACCTGTACCCTATCTTAGAACACCCATAACTTCATCATCCAGATGAATTTTGGGGTGATTCCAAAGACATGTGAAAGGTGGGATTGTCTAGTTTGTGTCTACAAAAATTCAGCAATTTTTATGGAGTGGTTTATTGACACCATTCGATAAAAGTCGACAGGTCAGTTCAGGCTAGATTGCTGAACCTGTCACTTTGACTGAGCACCACTTGCTCGATTTAAGTCCGATTTAAGTGATTTTGATTTCTGTGTTTTCATTTATGAGTATACTTTCAAATCCAATTGGTTTCAAAATTTTTTGCTTTCATTTGTGTCTTGTGTGTCTGATTTATTCAGAACTGTCCCATAGCACAATTCTGTTCCTCTGGGCATGTTCGTGAGGTCACACAAGTCACATCCGAATGAAGTTTCGTATGAGGCTTATTTCATTTGAAAGATGGCACCATGTACTTCATTCTTGCAAATTTTCAAAGATTTAGATGAAGCCAATTTTCACAAATAGGTTTTCAAAGTTGCCCACTTGCCACTTTTATCAACTTATAATAGTGAATTTCAAACAAGCATAACTCTTAGGATTTTAATCGGATCTACTTGAAAAATTTTCTGAATCTTTTATTTATCATAATCTTTCAAATGGATTTGGTTTGATTCAATTTGAATTTGATTTGAATGATCTATGGTCAAATGGCTCCATCTTTTACCGAGTTTTCCGGATTTGCCTCCACTTGCTTGTATTCAAGTTTTATTTTGATTTGAAATTAATGGTGATGTCCTAGAAATGATACTTCCATAAAAGAAATTCTAAGATTCATTGGACTTCTCATGTGGAGGGATCATACATGTGTTTAATCCTTTTCAAGCCTTTTTGATTATTTTAATTAGCAAGTTTTCTTTATTTTGAGCATGAACAACACTTGGCAACCACCTTGCGTGGGTGAATGGGGGTGCCTAACACCTTCCCCTGTTTATAATCTAATCCCCTTACCCATCTCTGGATTTTTTTTATTTTAAAGTGGAATTAATTTTACTCTAGTTTTGCCTTTGTGCTTGTTTTGATGATTTTGGTGTCCATTCACACCTAAAAAGAATGGTGGCGACTCATCCCTTTTTTTCAAATCCCGTGTGATGACCAGAAAGTCACGAGATTGATTTTTTCCATGTCTCACAGTTCCTGCTTGTGTTTGAAAGCAGCAGTGAGCAATAAAGAAGTATTTTTATTCAGGTATCGGTTGCCCAAAACACAATCGTTGATTACAAAAAATCCTCAAGTAACTCAAAAGGAAATAAAAACAAAAAGAAAACCAACTAAATTCGCAGGACCGGCCTAGCCTAACCTTATAGTCGTGATCGGAGTATAAGGGCAAGAGAAAGGGGGCGGCTACTAACAAAATCAATTTGGGGGTTCACCCAAGAATACTATTTAGCCATTGTTTCGGCAATCACCTGGTCTTGACTAAAGACGGTTTCGGGACCTGCTGGTTGTAACCCTGCAACCGTAATCGGAGTACTGGATTAGAAGTCAGGGGCGCCCACAACCTCCTTGCCGGTGGTAGAGTCCTTACCTTAACTGGAGTAACTAGTAGCCTGAAGTGTCACTGCGACATGGAGCAGTGAAAGAAGTTCTAAATTATCCTTTCCTGCTATAGTTTGGGTGTAGGAGATTGGATAGTGATCGCGGATGATCGAGTTATATTCATAATAACCGGTTGCGGTTGAGTGGAGGTTGTCCTCGAGTTCTTCGAGTTTGTGCATTTTATAGCCGGATTCTGACGGTTGCCACCGGCCCACATTTGCAAGAACTCTGCTTCTGTTCTGGTAGTTATTTATCAGTTGCTTTTTATCTATGGGAGGTAACTTCTCTGCCACATTCATAAACCAATAACTTCTTCATCCGTCGTTGTTCATCTTCAACGGTCGATTTCATGTTGATAGTTACGTTATCCCTTAAAAGTATGAGAATGATTGTCGTATGTGTTTACGTGGCTCTAGCTAAGTATTTGGCCTATGTGTATACCGACGTGGCCTATTTGGTTGAGTTAGGCCATGTTGGTGCCACATGGCCCTTCCTCATTCGTTGGTCCATGGAGGGTGTAAACAGTTTTTTAAATATCAAATATGCCTAAAGCTATTTTAAATTTACAAAATCAAACCCTTGTATAAACACGATTAAAAGGCTCTCTCTTCCGTGAGTCTTCAGATCTCGCAATCTTCTTCCTCGATCTAGTTTAGAAGCTGATTCTGGAAACGGTTGAACAAGTGTGGAGACCACATCAAAGGGGAATTCATTAACATCCCAAAATTTGAGAAGGATTGTTTCCAATCTCTCGATAAAATATCTCCATTAATTCTCTACGGTCACCTGTTCAAATGGTTTTGCCCCCCATTTGTCACTCCATCCTAAGATGTAAGAGGACTCTGAAGATTGCAATCAAAGGGCTTGAATGAGAGGGAGTTGCTGGTCGTGTCTGCCATAACCAACCACTAAGGATTATGCTATGGAGGCAGGCAAAGTAAACGCTTGAATGAGAGGGAGTTGCTCAAATAACAGGATTAGCAACTCCTTGTCATATATAACCATTGAAAATAAGAAAACTCTATGATGAAGAATGATCTTAACTGGGAATGGAGAAAAGACCGAACGAAGATGGGAGTTGGGAATATCCCGACTCAGAGTACTACAAAATTACCATCGTGAAAAACGCAAAACACGGTTTTTGGTTTTTAGAAACCTATATATTTTGGGTTTCTAAAATTTTTTAGGGCGTTTGGTAACATGTTTAGAAACCGTTTTTCGATTTTTAAACACAAAAAACTGAAAACGTGTTTGGTAGTGGGGGAGTTCAAGGTTTCTGAACACGTTACCAAACACCCAGTTATTTTCCTTAACATGGCATAAATCAAATCCTTAGTTTCATAAATTCAATAACAAAAATTTAACTTTTAATGAAAAATAAGTTTTATATGTCAATCAAAATAGTTTATTTTTCAAATCATTAGCTTTATTGGGCCCGTTAGGGCATGGCCCGCCCACATGCAGGCCCAACAGCAGGCATGCGTGCTTGCCGTTGGGCCCGACTGGGCCAGCTCGGTGTATCGGCCCGTCAAGCACACCAACGGTTAGCCGTTTAGCTAGTCGTTTTTCCCCCAAAAAAGTGGTTTTTACCACTACTTTTTATAGTTTTACCCCAACAATCATATAACAGCCATATTAGGGGGGTATGCTTGTAATTGACTGTAAATGACCATTTCCACCCTTCCAACTACCAAATAACAACCATATTTGAGGGTAGAGGTGGTTAAAAACCACTTTTTTGTGCAAGTGTATTATATATTGTTGTATTTGCAAAGTTGTACTTGTAATAATTAATTTATTTAAATTTTTTTGAGTAAATTCTATCCTCGTATGTGTAGACAATTTTGTGAATAATAA
This sequence comes from Buxus sempervirens, assembly GCA_947561395.2. NCBI lineage: Eukaryota > Viridiplantae > Streptophyta > Magnoliopsida > Buxales > Buxaceae > Buxus > Buxus sempervirens. Next base: position 21,746,109 of record OX387190.1, on the reverse strand, counting down.
ACATATTTTTCAGAATTTTTTTTATGGTTTTTTACTATTTTCCCATTTTCTTCATTTTTCTTGCAAAAAAATTACCTGGGCCCGCCAAGTTCGCGGGTGGTCCACTGGGCCGGGCACAGCTTAGCCCTAACCATGCCACAGGCTGGGCCGTGCCTGGGGTTTCGGCTAGTGGGCTGGCACAGCACGACCCATTTGTTTGGCAGGCTGTGCTGTGCCTGGCTCAGCAAGCACAAGCTAAGTGGGCCCGTGCCGTGCCGGGTCGGCCCGTTTAGCAACCCTATTCTACACCCATTTGTTAATGCCACATGTATCAATAACTAAATGCATAATATTTTAATACCCAAAATGCCCTCAATTGTCTTTCAAATTTGTTATGTAAGTAGCACGTGCATTCCTTACTCTATCTATATCTACACTGGTTATGAAGCAATTTAATAAAATTATTAATAATCTTTACATGATATCGGTGTATCAATTTAGGAAAATCACTAATAACCTTGTTTATGTATGGATATCGATATATCAATTTAGGAAAATGATTTATAAACTTTACATGGATATCCATGTACCAATTTAGGAAAATCATTTATAAACTTGACATAGATATTGATATCAGTTTAGGAAAATCATTAATTATGATATCTTAGGAAAAGATTTTTATGGATACTCTCGTTGTTAAAAAGCTACTATACTATCTATATATATAGTTTTGTCACAGCATCTTAGCCATTCATAATCTGAAGTGGAAGATATTGATATGAAAATGGTGACATCCAAGCTTCTATTCGTTGCTATGTTTATGCTTGCTCTTGTTCTCGTTGCAGAATCCACAGGTTAGTGCCTTCTTTTGCTCAATATGTTATGTGCATCCATGTGAAACATTTGATTCTTATCAACCTTAATCATGTGTTGATTATGGATTTTTCATTCTTGTTGCAGAGATCAATCCTTCTATTGTTATGAAATGTGTTTATGAAGGGCCGCTTTGCCAGTTTGATAGTGACTGTTTGAAGCCTTGCCAGTCTGGTAAAGGCTGGTGCATCCAAAATCATAGGACTGGAGAATACCATTGTTGTTGCTACACATAGAAATGTGACTATTTTCATTTTGTTCTAAGTAATAATGATAAGATTTTACCATGTTGTCTTTTAACTAGACAATGGGTGATCTTAGATTATCAGAATAAGAGTAGTTTTCATGGAAGTGAAAGCTTTTCTGCTGGGATCTATGTTTCTCTTTTTATTATTGATATAACTGTCTTCTTTTGGTATTTTTCCTTGTCTGGGTTTCATTTTTCAGATTGTTTAACTACTGAGGTCCTTGGTGGAAAAACTTTATGAGATGGGAGGGGTTAAAACTAACAAGGTGAACAAGATGGTTTTGTTACTCCGGAAGAAATGAACGTGGGGAAAAGAGGAAAGGGGAAATTCCTTTCATTGGAAAATTTCAGTGGTCCTATTAGGTGAAAATTGGCACGGATATTCCGAGTTACCAGAAAAAGGAAAAAAACTATGAAGGTGGGAAAGAGACGCAGTTCTACAAAGGAAGGGGAATTAATTAAAGAACTATTTAGTCAAATGACTAAAGTATCCTTCTGTAAAATTTAGAAAAAACTTATGAAGATGGAAAAGGAATATATTTATGCAAATAAAGGAGAAGAGTTTCTTTTTCAGCATAATCGTTGAAGTTGTAGTCTTATTGTTAGATTCTTTTTAACTTCTGTTGTTTATTTTTATTAAACTAGGCATGCGTAGCAAATTATGGGGCCCACTTAGATAAACAGCCTGTTTTAATAGATAAATAACTAAAATAACCTTTCATAAGATTAAAAAAAATAAAATTAATAGCCAATGATTATATGGCTAGGTTGAGTTTCAATGAATTATTATTAATTGAGAAAATTAATGTCAATGACTTAAGTTACATATCCAATAAGTATAGTAACATAAAGACATAAATAAAAAAAATTGTGATAACATAAGAGGATAAATGCAAAATATTTTTTATTTTAGAGAAGGTTACTTTAGTTACAAAAATTAATAAAATTTAACATTAGACATATGACTACAAAGATTATGCTAAGTAGAGAAGTACTAAAAAAATACTAAAAACAAGAGAATATAAATGATATATATAAAAGATATGCATGGGTGTACACACATGAAAAAAGCCTGACATGCTAAGGGTTAGATTTTTCCCTTTCAATTATTTCCGTCCTTTTTTATTATTTTTGGGCAAGATTTAATTATAATTTTTTTTTCTGTTTAGGTGCCTCATAGACTGCACTCTTTAGAGAGGGGAAAAAAAAAAAAAAAAAGCGGAAGAAAAGGAAAGTCTCTTGCTTAATCCTGTAGCTTCAATCAAAGGAAAGCCTCCTGCTTAACCCCGATCTTATTAAACCTCTCTTCAGAAAAGCACGTCCCCAAACTCAAATCCATGAGGAACAATAAGGCTATTACACTCAGTCGTTTGAGTGACAAAAGGATCCGTGAAGCCAAACTGATTCACAGGCAACAACGACGTCAAGGACGGAGGCCCTGCTCCTATCACCAACTCATCGATTCTCATGGCCACCTTCTTCTTTAGCCCTTCCAGTGACACTCTGAACCGCTCAAGCTCATGAAGCCCAAGATCATCAACCGGTGCATCCCACCAAAAACCACACTGACGCAATCTCTTTGCCTCTTCAATCGTCTCCTCTCGTTTCTTCTCCTCCTCTAATCGTCTAACAACCTCCATGTACTGTTGATTGAGATCGTGCACGGTAACTCCTCTCTGGGCATGGGCTAATGGGTAAGAAGTACCAACAATGTTCTGGGGAGAGTCCTGAGCGAGAAATCGATCGACGACGTCGTCCACACAGGGGTGACCAAAGGAGAACACTTTACCAGCTGGGGAGAAGACGATAATGGCGATCTCAGCACCGCAGAGGATGCAAAGCTCACTAGCCTTCTTGAAGAGACCTGCACGTCGCTTCGAGAAGGTGACTTGGCGGTGGTCTCGGTTTTCTATCTTCTTGATTTCGATCTTCTTGCGGCCCTTGCTTTGCTTCGTCCTCTTGTTCACCATCTCCATTGTGATTTAATGTGAAGAACAAGCGAGGTGCAGAGAAATTAAGAAAGATGACTTGGGGTTTCCTCTTTGATTGGATTGAGAAGAGAGGTAGAGGAGGATCCGAGAAGGGTATGTGTCCTCTGTAAATATATATAGGTAATTACTATTTTTAGTTTCTGTCCTGTGATACTTACGAAATACGAACTACTTTAATTGCCATTTTCAGATGTCAGAAAATCTGCAAAATCTCCAAGGCGCGTAGTTGGAAACTTGGCATGTTTGAAACCCTAATTTGCCTCGACTTAATTGGATCAGTGATTGAATGGAATCACTTAACTCGTGAAGAATGTATAGAGAACTTGAAGTTGCGATATGGGGTATTTACTATCTTAGGAAGCAATGACAGTGCAAACTGACGGTAATTAATTACCAGGAGGAGGAGATATCCTGTCGTGGGCAAGAGACGGAGATACCTGACCCGAATAGGTATCCGACCCAATTACCCTGTTTGCATGATTTGAATTCAAATCATTCAAATCTTTGCAGATGATTTGAACTCAAATCATTCAAATGATCTTACCATGTAGGATACTTGGGAAACATTTGATGCTTTATATGAGAAACTAACGAAGTGTAAAGAGAGATCCTATTCAACCTAGACCCTTGGCTTCATCTATGAGCTAGGTAACCTTTTATACATCTACAAATCTCACATTGGTGAAGTAGCACGATCCGTTCTTAGGTTAACAAACCAAATTTTAAATTGGGTTAAAACTGAAGCCTCTATTAGCGATCTACAACACCCAGAACTGTATTTTTTGGGTTATCACTAAGAAGTAGCCCTAGCTACTAGGCCCATAATTAGGAAGCCTACCCAGTTGTCTCAGTTCGCAATGGTTCACATGGCTATATTCTTCTGGCTTACACTTAAAAGGCCACAGCAGAAAAGGATGGACCAGTCCACATTTAAACCGAGATTGTGTTTAAGTGCTATTGAGCACAGTGATTGCCCAGGTGAGGCTTGTGGGGGCACATTGGACTCAATCTATATATAGATCCAGGTTGGATGTTTGAGCCATTGCAGGTTGAACTAGGCGATAAACCCAGAAATTTCTCAAAGCCATCGCTCTGGCAATTGTGTTGGAATTTGTCCCACATTGGGAATTCACCATTCTTTCACCCACCATATAAGAGATGGATTTCCCTCACCTTAATGCTTAGGTTTTAAGGTTGAGGCCCCTCCTCTTATGTGTTGTTGGGCTTTCAACAAATTGAATTGGTCAACCCAAGATTTTATAGTTTCTCATCAATATATACCTTTTATCCATTATGGTTATGCAATATGCACGAATCATTGTTATTTATTGTGTGAAGAATATCGTTTTAAGAATATTTTGTTTGAATTCGTAAGGATATTGTGACCAGTATGTGTCGTATGATCCTGGGCTATAAATTGAAAATGACAGTCAAGATTGATTAAATTAAATGAAAGTTTCTGAGCGTTATAGAAGATGTTGGAGAAAATTGAGTGATTTAAAACTGTTAGTAACAAAACTTTCCAAAAAGAAGAAACGCAAACATAAATGGGTATATAAAATCATAGTAAAATTCTAATTTACTCTAAATTCTAATTTATTTACAAAATCTTATGATTTACTCTAACTTATGCTAAATTTAATCTAAAATTTCTCTAATTCACTCTAATTCTAATTTACAAAAAATTCTTTAATTTACTATAACTTAGTCTAAAAATTCTGTAATTTACTCTAATTTAGTCTAAATTTATTCTAATTTACTCTAAAAATTCTAGTTCGCAAAAAATTCTAATTTACTCTAAATTCTAAATTATTTACAAAAAAAAATCTAATTTACTCTAAAATTATACTTATTTTGTTATTATGACTAACTATATTACTAAGATGGGGTGTTTTAGCTCTTTAATTTGTAAATTTGGTCGGGCGGGATGGGTTCAAGCTTTTCAAAATTTGTGATGGGCAGGCTTGGTCATGACTCTATTGAATTAAGTACTCATCTAGGAAGAAATCTGCTACAGTGTTAAGACTGCATTGGTTATTGATATGGGAGTGGGATGCTGCCACGGTTAGTGTTTTTACAAGTGGACCGATAAACCGAATATGGATCTCCAATAAAATCCGTTGGTTTGAATATGGATCTGAATGTTCGGATGAGATTATATTAGGGCTATAATATGGCTTCACCTAGACCAATTATTTTTTAGTTTTTATTTTATTTTACATTTTTAAGACCTTTTAGTTCTTTTTTACATAGTTGCCTATATGCCTTAGAAAGTGTTAGGGCTAGAATCATTAAATTAGATTTAAAAATAATTAAATTAGATTCTATAAATGTACTATTTAGTGGACTTGTGATAAAAATAAAACTATTTAATTGGATTTCGGATTTATTGTCTGATTTGAATATTAATCGGATTTGAATTTGAATTTCATAAACATATTCGTATTCGAAATCAATATCTTATGTAAGGACTTTGTCGGATATTGAATCGAATTCGGATATCCCATACAGAGTGTCAATTGGTTTGGTGTAAACTAAAGACCGATTGAACTAAATCGAAAAGATCAGTTTGGTTTGGTTTTATTTATAAATTTGTTTGGTTTCGGTTTAACAAAAAACAAACCGAATTTATTTGGTTCAATTCATGGTTCACGTGTCAATTAAACCCTCTCTCTCTCTCTCTCTCTTTGAGCAAGGCTTTCGCATTTCTCAACCTCATTGAGGTAATAGCACTTGTTCTTAACCTAATTTGCTGTAATTTTAGATTTCTAGTTTGGTTTAGGGTTAACCAATTTATGTTGGTTTGGCTTTTGGTTTAAAATCTTAAGTTGAACTTTGGTTTGGTTCAGTTTTCGGTTTTAGTCAATAATTTGGTTTTGATTTGATACAAAAACCAAACCAAGCTGATCAAATTATACCCCTAATCTGGTAACATGCATAATTGGATTCGAATTCGGATATTGGTAGATCCAATCCCAATCTGACCTATTTATAGCTATCAATTTAGGAATATCATTAATAATCTTTACATGGATATTGGTGCATCAATTTAGGAAAATCATTAAAAAACTTCACATAGATATCGATATATCATTTTCAGAAAATCATTAATTATGATATTTTAGGAAAAGGTTGATATGGATACGCTCATTGTTACAAGACTACTGTATATATAGTTTTGTCACAGCCTCTTGGCCGTTCATAATCTGAGGGGAGAAGATATCGATATGAAAATGGCGACATCCAAGCTTCTATTCGTTGCTATGTTTTTGCTTCCTCTTCTTCTTCTCATTGCAACATCGGCAAGTTAGTTATCCTCTTTTGCTCATTCTGTTATGTTTGTCCATGTGAAACATGTGGTTCTTATCAACCTTAATTAATGATGTTCTGATTATGGATTTTTCATTCTTGATGCAGAGATCAATCCTTCCATTGATCTGGGATGTATTAGTTTTGGGCAGCATTGCTAGTCTATAAATGATTGTATTGATAAGTGTACTGCAGGGGTTCCTCGTTGCGTCACTACAAATAGTACTACCGGAGAGAAATATTGTTGCTGCAAGTTTAAACATATGCACAAATAGAAAAATGACTACTGTCATTTCTTCATAATAATAATAATAAGAATAAGATGTTTTGCCATGTTGTGTGTCTTTTAACTGAACAAGGGTCAGAAGGGTTTCCATGGAAGTGAATACTTTTCTTTGTTGGGATGATGGACTATGAGAAAGATGATGGCTTGTTGTTAGCGTTTGCAGTTGCTATGCTCACTTTCAAGCACCTCCCAGAGCAATTGAGATTTTAGATCCTATATATGAAGCCTCTATTTGCACTTTTATTTGGAGTCTCCATAGGATTATGCCATTTGTATTAAAAACTATCTAAACTTTTAATTACACCCTACGAGAAGCTCTAAATAAGGGTGTAGATAGAGGCTCCATAGGATGTGAACTGCTCCTAAAGGCCTACTTCCAAATCTTTCCTTAATTATTTTTTAAAATGAGATCTATTAATATTAACTACGGGAATGCACGCTTCCCCTATGCACATAGCAAAAGAATAAACAAAGAGGTGGGCAGTTGGTTATGATAATACATGTGGAACTTGGGTGTTAGAGTAAATTTGAAAAATTTTGGAGGACGTTTTTGGTATAGAATGTCACGCAGAAGAGGAGGTTGGCTTTATATAATATTATAAACATAAGTAATTAATCTACATACCTTTAGCCATTAGGATTAAGAATTAAGAGCTGGAATTAAGAATTGTTTGCAAAAGAAATCTGTAAAAGCCTTTCGTGTTCTCCATGTTCATAGTAACCTTTTTCATTCAGTTATTATAATCTGGGACTAATTGATCCTATCAAAATTAGAACTCCTAATGCATCTATCTTACCATCAAGAGGATTAGACTAATGGAAATGAGTTTGGTCTCCTATACTCTCAATCAAAGGAAAGTCACTTGCTTAACCCGAATTTGTATTAAACCGTTGTTTAGGAAAGCATGTCCCCAGACTCAAACCCATGAAGAACAAAAAAGCAATTAGACTCGGTCGTTTGAGTGACAAAAGGATCCGCCAAGCCACCACCGGCAACAACGACGAGGACGAAGGCCCTATACCTATGATCAACTCATCGATTCTCATGGCCACCTGTAAAACCCGGAATTTTTAAGAAATTTTAATTAAGGGTAAATATGGGATTAAAGGATTTAATGAGGTTAATTAAGTCAAATTGTTTGGGTTTGGTGGTTTAGGTGGTTCATTGGTATTTTTAAGAGATCGGTTCATTTTTAGTAAACCGGTTTAATTGGTCAATGGGTTAAATGGTTTAATAGCCTATATACATAGTTTTTGGAAGAAGAACCGGAGGGTTTTATTTGCTCATCCCTTGGTGGAGAAGCCGTAGGGGACGAGTCGTAGGGAGAAAGGGTTAAGGAGAGCAAGAAGAGAGAAGAAGGAGAAGAAGGAGAAGGGAAGAAGAAGAGGCCGACCAAGGTAAGTAGCTTTTATTTTCTCCTCTTGTTTTTTCGTTTTTTAGAAGATGAGCTGATTTATTTTATGTTGGAATCTTATGGTTAGTCTCAAATTTCAAGCTTAAATTTCAGTTTGATATAGTCTGGAGTGATTGCAATTGTTTTTAGATTATTTGGAAGCAAGACAAACCTTTGAAAATGATAAAAGCAAGGGCTGAAATGAGGAAAATCGTGACTTACGAAGTTTTATGAAATATTTAAATTTTAGTGCAAAACATCTATAGTAAATAAAAAGTGATGTATTATTTTAGAACTTAATCAAGTTTTAGTGTAAACCTTATACCATATTGATAAATTAGTACACAGAACCTAAATAATTACTGTTTAGTTTAGATTTTAGTTAGATTCAACAAATAAGTTCAATCCCCAAATAAATAATTACATTTTAGTTATATTTTGAAAGAAAAATCAAAATTCAAGGAAAAAGTGTTTAAAAATGAGTTTTAGGATTTGTAGTTTAATTTTAAAATGAGATAAGGTCAATTTAATAATAGTAAAGAAAAAAATAATAGTTGAGATGCAATCTAGTATATTTCTTGAAGAGAATTTTGGGAAAAATAGGATTTTCTTTCGCTAGATTATAGTTTTTAAGTTGGATTTGTGGTTGACTTTAGAAGAGAGTAATTTAAGGAAAATCCTTATAGGAAGTTAATGGTTTAACCTTAAATTGAGCAAAACAAGTTTGAATGTATCAATAACATCGAAATCAGATTGTAATATTCGAGATTACTGGTTTAACTGAAAAATGACTTCTTAGCATAATTTTGTCTCTTAAAAGGGATTTCGTGGAAATTAAGAGGGATAGTTTTCAACTTAAATACGTTTGGTTTCGATTGGTTATTTCTAATCCCTCCATGTATGTGGAGGAAGGTTAGCCACTTTCTGCATTTGGTTGGATACTTTACCTCTGTGTACTCAGAGAGGCCCCGTGTACTCGGGATGTTTTAGTTGAGATTAGAACGAGTTGTGTTAACCATATTTTCATGGTTGGTTTCAATTTTAGAACCTAGTAGGCATAGCGCTATATGGATCCATGTAGGGGCTAGGTAGTGGAAGGGATTATTCTTTGCTAGTTGTAATTCCCTGTCCACACACGCGTGTTCCACTGTGTACTCAGTGAGGCCTGATCGTGTACTCGATTGGCTGCGGCTATTCACTCATTTTATCGTGTACTCGGACCATGTTTGGGTAGTTCTTGCCAACCCATCACTGTACTGGGTGGGTTCTCCCGCAATAAGACGATGATCGTGTACTCGGCTTTGCACCTAAGCCGGGAGGTGGCATAGTGGACATTGTGATTACCCTGGTTAAAGATAGTCTTACGTCATGAGTCCTGCTATGGTTGTTGATTTATTCTGGTTACTTTGTGTTTATTGATATATTATCGTGGAATTATTCTGTTTATTCGTTTTATTGTCGATTGATGCATATTTTAATCCGAATCATATTTTAGAAATGTTAAAATGTTTATGAGCATGCATGGGCTACTTACTGGGATATACGTATCTCAGACCGTTTGTTTTGTTCTGTTTTCAGACCTTGGAAAAGCCGATATCGGGGGGCAAAAGCTGTGATCAGGTGAGATTAGATTAGAGATTAATATTTTAGTTTGAGTTGGTTTTAGTGGACTCTATATATATATATTTAATTGTTTAGTCATGTTTCCTTTACTCTGTTTGTGATTCTGGGTGGAAATGTAACCTTTCGGTGATGAGTTACGAGTTAGTTTCCGTAACCCAGATCCGGGGCGTTACACCACCTTCATCTTTAGCACTTCAAGGGACACTTTGACCCGCTCAAACTTATGTAGCGCAAGATCATCAACCGGTGCGTCCTACTAAAACCCACACTAACCCAATCTCCTTGCCTCTTTAATCGCCTCCTCTCGTCCGCGTCTAAACGTCCAACAAGTTTCATTGATGAAATTGGTCTAATCCAAACCGAATGTGCAATTTAGGTTGGGGTAGTTTAGGTTAATTTTATATATATAATTTGGTTTCGGTTTAGTTTTCAGTGTGAGATAATCAGTTCCCAATTTTAGTTCGGTCGATTTTGGGTTGGAAATTAGAAACCTCAGTTTGGTCTTTGTTTGAGGTCAACTTGAACCAAACTAGACTGAGTTGCACCCCTACCAACAAGTCTCATTCTGTCTAACGTTCCCATATAAAATAATTGTTCATATACATTCTCCACAGTAACCGTGAATACACATTCTCAGTAGCATTTTATGTCTCAATTCATTCTTCATGTTGAGTATATCAATTGGTAAATATATATAATGCTACTTACATTATTCCCATATCTGATATCATAGAACATCCTTTTATACTTGATGTAATTATAATTCGAGCAAGGAATTTTAAAATACCAAAATATGAGTGAAAAAATCTATAGTAGGTTTTTTTTTTAATGTCTTAACTATTTGTGAAAAAGTTGATTTTAATGAAAAATAACATTTAGTATCTAGTCAAAATATTTTGCTTTTCAATTCCTTAAGCGTAGTTTGGCATTCATTTTGGGAACTCATTCCAAAGCTTGGAACGAGTTTCAAGGGTTAGAATGAATTTGAGGGGTTAGATGGGTGTTTGGTTCCATTTGGGGGAATGAGTTCTAAAAAATTCGTTACAATCTAGAATCACCCCAAGACCCCTTTTTTGGATTTTCAAAATGAGTTTTGCAAAAGTGTAGTGGCATACTTATAATATCTACAAAATTTTGAAGGATATATTTAAAAGTTTTTTAGAGACTCTTTTATATGATAAGGACAGACTTGTCATTTACTTCATTCAAGTTGAAAAATTACAAGCTTGGTAATGCTTATAAGCTCTACAAGAAGCAATTCATTCACCAAACATCAAACCTAACCTTTTGTCAACTTCTACAAACTCATTTGAGTCATTCCCAATCCAGAATGAATGCCAAACGAGGCCAGTTTTATAAAATCTATCATTAGTGCTATTTTCTTTAGTAAGGCATAAAACAAAGTTTTATAATCTCTGTGAGACATGGGAAAAAATCACCCGAAGATGATCATCCCTCCATCAGTACACGGGCTCAACGCAAAATTGGGAGAGTCGCCACCATTCAAATTTTTGGGGTGAGAATGGACACCAAAAGATTAAAGATAAGCAAAAAGGGTTAAAAAGCAAATTCTAGGGTAAAAATAACCCTACTTGAAAATCAAATCCAGAGATGGGTAAGGGGATTAGATTATGAACGGGGGAAGGTGTTAGGCACCTCCATTCACCCACACAAGGCGGTTGCTAAGTGTTATTCATGCTAAAAGAAAATAGAAAGCTTGCTAAAAAATCATGAAAACCTTGAAAAAGGACAAATATATAATATCTTCACATGAAAATCCAAATGAATTCTAGATCTTCTTTTATGTTAATATCACTTCTGGAATATCACAAAAAGATGGAAATCACAGCAAAAGTTGCACAAAACCAAGTCAAAACCAACTTGAGGCAAATCCGGGAAATTTGGTAAAAAGTAAGGTCATTTCTCTTGAAATTAATCAAATCCAATTTTAAATTAAATCAAACCAAATCCATTTGAAAGATTAGGGTAAACAATAGTCTCATACAAAATTTCAATTAATTCCGGTTGAAATCCTAAGAGTTATGGCTCTTTTAAAGTTGCTGCCGGATAAAATCAAAAGTGGCAAGTAGGCAACTTTGGAAAATCACCTAGAAAAATCTACTCCATTGAAATCCGTGAAATTTGGTGTCAATGAAGTCTGTATGGCCATATTTCAAAAGAAACTAGCCTCACACAAAAACTCATTCGGATGTGCCTTGGGTGACTTCCTGAACAGGCCCCGAGGATCACAGATTGACCCAAGAAAGTGCTGTTGAGCAGTTCTGAGTAAATCTGCTCTCCACGACACAATTTAAATCAAAAAATTATGAAATCAATTGGATTTAAAAATAGACTCATAAAGGAGTGCCCAGAAATACAAATCACTTGAATCGGATTTAAAACGAACACATGGCGCTCCGTCGAAGTGACAAGTTCTGTATTTGAACCTGAACTGTCCAATAAACTTCGACAGAGAGGTGTCAAAAATCCGCTTGATAGAAATTAATGAAATTTGGTGGAAATAAATTAGACAGCCTCACCTTTCCATTGGTTCTGGAATTACTCTAAAATTCATCCGGACGATGAAGTTATGAGTGTCCGAAGTTGGGGTACAGTTGCTGTCAAGCTAAGCCATTTTTAGCAAAACCAATGCAAAACTGTGACCAAGTGTGTGTAATTCGTGCAAAATGAACACAAAACCTTTAAAAATCATTTAAAAACATTCCAGAATTGATTGAGGCCATTTTATTTGGGATTTATCACAATGAATGTAATAAATCCCCAAATGTGAGCCTATCCCGCCAAAATAGTGCTATGTATGTGCAAGTGTGAAAAACCATACAAGATCAATACAATCACATAGCATGCATACATATTCATCAAAATAAGGTTCTAAAATAACCTAGGGTTCCATTCCATTATCGTTTCCCTTTGTTCTCTCTCCCCGTTAAACACGGTTCTTCAAGATAATCAAGGGTACTTTGAATATGAAACGGTTTACAATCAATCAAAAGGCTTATGCAAATAGGGTTCTAGTACTAGGGTCAATCCCCAGTCTCGTTTCTCCTAGATCCCGCCTCCACGTTTTACGGCTAGGGGGAGTCTCGAGATACTTTGAGCCGGGGAAGGATTTTCACACACAAAGAAGGCTTTATTCTACAGAAAGGTAGAAGAAGAGATCTAGATCTAGGAATGTAAATACAGAAAAATAAATGAGGGTTGAGGCTTACCTGGGATTCTGGAAGCAATCCAGCAGCGGTTCCCTTCTTCACTCGGAGCTCTTGGATCTCCAAATTCTTGGCTATTTGCTTGAGAAGGAGCCTCCTATTTATAGGCAAAGGTTAGGGTTGTTGGTAGACACAACTTAATGTCTAGAGCCCACCAACCTTAACCCTAGGGCTGTTTCCGAGATTTCCCCTCATTTAATGAGGGATATGATGGTAAAAAGTGATTTCTCTCGGAAAACCCTAATTTTTGAGCAAAACTAATGTATCCGGCATATCAGGCCGGATACACAAGGGTCTTACTGTATCCGGTACATAATACCAGATATACTAAGATTTGCTTGTATCCGATATTGTTCACCGGATACAAAGAGGACTACTTGTATCCGGCCTGAGTTGCCGGATACAGGTAAAAATTCATTTTCTTCAATTTCTGTGCTGGCTTTCAAGGAAATAATGATTTTTGATGATTGTTTGTGCAATTTGGGGTGTCTACAATCTCAGTAACAAAATCATGAGTAAAATGTCCTATGTTACTTATTTGCTATTATTTCAAAGTATCAATCAGAAAATAAAAGCATTTTTTTATTTTTATTTTTCAAAAAATATTATTAAAATAGGGTTGGGGGTTAATTGGGTCGGTACGTGACACTTTTGTCGCTTTTTTTTTTTTTAAATTGGGTTACCCGTCTGGTTGTCGAGTCATAATCGGGTTGATCCGATTACTGGCGGGTTGGGGTTTAGTTGGGGAAACCCCAACCCAATTAATAAACGGGTTAAACCAAACTCGTTTAAATCGGGTCGGTTAGGGTTGACCCATTGGGTCGGGTCGCATTTTGCCAGCTCTAGCTTTTACTACGGATCAGAAATAGTTTATTTTTCAAATCATTAGTTTTATAAAATCTATCTTTAGTGCTTTTCTTCTTTATTAAGGCATAAATCAAAAGTTTAACCTTTTATTGCTAATGAATTTGTCATTGAAAGTATTTTTATTCAAATATAGAGGTAAATTATATTTACTTTTAAATAGCTAAGCAAATGAAGCTGTGTTCTTCGACCTAGGTCAAGTTAAGGTTTAGCCCAATCCAATCTTAATACATCAATATATATAATATTCATGTATATTATATATAATTTATACTTTAACATTTCATAGTATGACTAGAGTTGTCAATGGGTCGGATAAAGATTCGAATTCGACTTGATTATCTAAATATGGATCTTAGTTTAGATCCGATTACCCAAATAAGATCCGATTATCTGAATTCGATTATATTCGGATTCGAATATGGTACTACACATATTCAACCCGATAAAGATCCGACCATTTATTTTGTATATATGTTATGTTTTTTTTAAGCCTTTTTAAGTCTTTTTATATTTTAGTATAGAAGGAATGAAGGTTTCATATAATATTTATTGATTTAAGGTCATAATAAAAGACAGATTTGAATTAATACATCCTTATTTGATTCACTAACTTGAAGTTTATAATGTCTTAATTTTTTTTCCATATATAATGTAATTGGATTTGGATATCAGATAATCGGTTGGATTCGAATTCGAATTTAATTCAAATTCGGATATTGGTATTTCTTATCGGATCGAATTCGAATCTTTGTAGATCCGTACCATATTCGACCTGTTTATAGCCCTAAGTATGACCAAGTCAACCAAATCTACTCTATTACCAACCTGATAGGGCTAGGATTGGGCTTGCAAAACCTAACCCCAACCCTCCCCGTTAATAACTTTGAACAGAATCTACCACTTATATTCATTCAATGAGACAACTACGTGCCAAATTTTAGTAAGATTGGGTGCTTTAGCCCTTTAATTTGTAAACTAGTTGTTTTATTTGTAATAAGCACAAGAACATATATATTTTTTAAAATATGTTATTTTTAAATAATTTAAAGTAATCGTTACAATTAGTAAGCATAATAGTGGGATGTTTTTTACCATGTGTGAGCACCCCAGTAATTTATTTATAGTTCAAGATTCTAATGGCACAGGCATATGGTTATATCAGAAACAATGAATTTCATATCTGATTTTAGGACACTACACAACCAACGGATGAGGATCTTGGGCTGTTGGTCGTCTTGGGTAATATTAAATAATTATAAATTTAAATATCTAAAATTTATTATTAACTATTATTTAATAATTAAGTAATTATTATTTAATTAAAGGATTACTATTAAAGAAACATTGGGATAACACACTTAAATTATTTAAATAAATAATAATTGTTTTACTAATTAAAATTTAATTATAATTATATTATATTAGTAAAATAAATATTTCTCATAAAAATAATAGTAAAATAAATATTTAAAGTGGCGCCCAAAAGGGCCACTTTAAATAATATGTCTCTAATTCCTATTGTTAAATAGTAGTAAAATAAATATCTAAAAATTAACTATTCTTTTTCGTTTTCATTTTTAATGACTATTATTATGATTTAGAGATATATCACCTGCAATCGCAGCTATGAACACAAAGATCTTTTTGATGAAAAGACACAGGCAATCACAGATTCAGTAAATTTTTTGGAAAATAGAGAAGTATATATTTGATTATTAATTTAGTTAAAGATAGTTATGGGTTTCTAGGACTTTGAAAAGATAAGGATTAATCATATAATTTTAATTTTAATTTAGTTAAAGATAACATTGGAGAAAGGGCAATGTCCACGTGGAGGAGAGAGAATGTTGTGTTTCAGGACTTTGCTTTAGTGTGTATATATATATATATATATATATAGGATTTGGTGGGCCAGGTGGGCTGAGGCTTGTTGAGTTCTTTAATAGGCAGGATTGGTCATGAGACTCATGACTCTACAAAACTATTCTTCGCAGGTCAGGTAAGCTTGGACCTGTATAACTGTATTGTCCGTAACTCAAATATATGCCTCAGCCCAATGGAGGCCACCCAAGTCTATCAAATGGTCATATCAATTTAGGAAAATCGTTAACAATCTTTACAGATATCGGTATATCAATTTAGGAAAATCATTAAAGAACTTTACTTGGAAATCAGTGTATCAATTTAGAAAAATCATTAAACTTATTTTACATAGATATCGATATATATCAATTTAGGAAACTCATTAATTATGATATTTTAGGAAAATATTGATATATATTCTCTCATTATTACAAGACTACTATATATATCGTTTTGTCATAGCCTCTTCTGGCCATTCACAATCTGAAGCAGAAGATATATTGATATATGAAAATGGCGACATCCAAGCTTCTAGTCGTTGCTATGTTTCTGCTTGCTCTTGTTTTGGTTGCAAAATCTGCAGGTTTATATCTTCTTTTGCAAAATCTGTTATTTCTTAACGATGTTCTGATTATGTATTTTTTTTCTTGATGCAGAGATCGACCCTTCTATTGAGTTGGGATGTATTTTTGTAGGGGGACGTTGCCATTCTGATAGTGATTGTCCTGATCGATGTTCCGGGGGAGTTGGTTGGTGCGTCCCAAATATTTTTCTAATAAACACTTGTTGTTGCAAAGTTTAAATATGCACAAATAGAGAAATGACATTTGTCATTTCTTCTAAATAATAATAAAGTGTTGTTTTGTCATGTTATTTCTTTTACCTAAAAGGTTTTCAATGAAATACTTTGCTTGCTCGGATCTACGAAGTCTCTCTTCTTGTTCTTGGGCAAGGATTGTGCTTTGAATGAATCTTTTTATCTAGATAAGTCCACTTGATTAATCTTAGATATACTAAAATAGTGGTTAAAAAAGATTTTACTGATGATTGTACGGATCAGTAAAAAGATCTCAGTGAAGGAAAGAACTTTATATATACTTCAAAATAAAAAAATGGCAAAAAAAAAAAATTTTTTTTTATCTCAAAGACTTCAGTTTCAGTGAAGCAAAAACTAATTTTGAAATTGGTAAAATAACTATTAAATCTAAAAAAAGACCGTATTTGTTTTGCGGGATCCTTATTTCGGTATTTAGGGTAACTATTACCATATGTTGGAATGACCGTATTTGTTTGTGCCGACGATGAAACAATTAAACGTTGCAACTGTGAGCCTCGTCATTGACTCATAGAGAGAGAGGGAGAGGAGGAGGAGGAGGAGGAGGAGGTAGCGGTTGTTTTATGTTGGAGAAGAGAGAGAGAGAGAGTGCTTCCTTTACGGTCTCGGAGAAGAAGAGGGGAAATCGCTTTTAGGTGATATTTTTTCAAAAATAATTCAGATTCAGTTGTCTAATTATTGGTAATTGAGAAATAATGCTACTCTTTTTTAACATAATTAACAATAAGTGTATAAACTAAAAATAAAGGGTTTTTTATATAAATAAAAGTAAGTAAATAAATATATATAAACTTATTAATTTCGTAAATATTTTTTTTATTTTTTAATTTTTATTTTCTAGATCTTTCAATACGAAAAAGTTGTAGCGGCATAAGTCACGTGTTGGCAAAATTTCAAAAAAAAAAAATAACATGAGATATAAACCAATATAGCAAACCTTAGAGAGTAAGAAGCATACTTTCATCAATGATAACATGGATAATTTGAGCACATATTCTTAGTTTCATGTCATACTTTCACATTAAAATGATAGGAAATGATGAACCCAACTCGAGTAATTAGTGAAGCTTATTATGGTAAAATGTTTTTCCTAATTTGAAAAGAAAAGAAAAGAAAAAATTCTAAAAATTTTCCTGTCTTACATCCAAACGCTTAAAAAAACTAAAGATGGAAAATGTTTTTAACCCCACTGAGTGCAATTTGGATGCATGCGATTTGGACACTTAAAATATATATCTATTGCTATTATAAAGCAAAGCCATATTTTAATAAATTTACATTTTCTTTCTAAAGCATTCATATTTTAACATTCTTAAGTCTAACCAGCTCAACCAAATATACACTATTACCAACCTGATAGGACTAAGATCGGGCTTGCCAGGTGGGCCGAGGCTTGTAGAGTTCTTTAATGGGCTGGCTTGGTCATGACTCTACAAACGTAATCTTCACATGTCAGGGAAGCTTGGGCTTGGATATACTCAAATATATGCCTGTAGCTCAATTGAGCCCACCCAAGTTTATCCAATGGTCAGCCCTATCTATGCATCAATTTAGGAAGATCGTTAACATTCTTTACATAGGTATCGGTACATTAATTTTGGAAAATCATTCTAAACTTTCCATGGATATCAGTAAATCAATAATTAATTATGATATTTTGGGAAAATATTTTTATGGATACGCTCATTATTACAAGATATTGATATGAAAATGGCAAGTTCCAAGCTTCTATTTGTTGCTGCTATGTTTCTCCTTGCTCTTGTTCTCATTGCAGAATCTGCAATTCAGTATTTATTAATTTTATTGCTCAATCTTTTATATGAAACATTTGGTTATTACCAAGCTTAACGATATTCTAATTATAGATTTTTGTTTCTTGATGCAGAGATCAACCCTTCTATCGAGTTGGGATGTGTTTTTGTAGGTGGGCGTTGCAATTCTGTTAATTATTGTACTGATCGTTGTTCTGGGTGAGGTGGTCGGTGCATCCCAAATATTCTTGCACTATTCACTTGTTGTTGCAAAGTTTAAATATGCACAAATAGAGAAATGACACTTGTCAAATAATAATAAAGTGTGTTTTTGCCCCATGCATGTTATTTATTTTAGCTAAAAAGGTTTTCATGCAAATGAATACTTTGCTTGCTGGTATCTATGTAAAGCCTCTCTTCTTGTTCTTGATAAAAAAGCAAGCAATGTTGGGCAAGGATGGTGCATGCACAAGGGCTCCTACACCCTATGCTTTGAAAAGACCTTTTTATCAAAATCAGTCCCACTAATTGGTTAATCTGGGTTAGATCTCTTTCTATGCATTAATAGATATGAAATTTAATTCACATGATTTAGCATTTCAATGGAAAATCAATCTATGAACTTACCAAAAAACTTGGCCTCTACGAAAATTTTTTTAAACAGAACTTTGATAGGAATATTTAAACTAAGACCATTGGATGCAGAAATCTAACTCAGATTGTTCCAATCAATAAAATACTAGGTGAAATGCATGTGCTATGCACGTAGCAAAAGAATTAAATAAGTGGATGCAATTAATTTGGAGATAAAAAATATATATTGAAGGAAATTTTGGGAATTAAATAGAAATAGTTATATGTGTAAGGATATAAAAGTAAAAAGAATTAAAAATAAAGGCATTTTGGATAATATAAGGTAGTTATATAATTATAAGTTAGTTAAGGAGAGACGAAAGTGAATACAATAAACCCACAATTTAGGGGAGATGGAAGTAGGGGCGGAGCAGAAAATTAATTCAGGAGAGGCAAATAATAAGTTAAAATAAATACAATTACATTAACATTCACAGGTTTTAGACAAATTATTTTTTAGAAAAAATCTGGAAAATTTGGGTTTTAGTGATACTATTTACAAAAAAAAACATAGATTCAGCCACCTATTTCTTGGTAATTGAAAATTAGTGATGCCCTTTTTAAAAAAATAAGTGAGAACAAATATCATTTTAGTAGTTCACGGAGGATTTTTCCCAAAAAAAAAATGCCCCTTTTGGAACAAATTCTTTATCAATAGTAAAAATGATACTCATTATCAATTATTTTAAAAAAGTATCACTAGTTTCCAATTACAAAGAATCACGTGACTGATTCTAGTTTACTTTTAAAAATATAACTAAAAACCAATTCCCTCAAAGAATTTGAGGGGACAATTGTTCAAGAAATATTAATTAATTTTAGAAAAAAATTTAGAGGGGCAATTGCCCCCATGCCCCTTGGTTCCACCCATGGATGAAAGTGAATATAATAAAACATAAGGGACAGTTTGGGTATTAATTTTACTAATGATTATACAGATTAGTAAAAAGACATCCATGAAATACAAGCTTTTGGAAAGAATTTATA
This sequence comes from Buxus sempervirens, assembly GCA_947561395.2. NCBI lineage: Eukaryota > Viridiplantae > Streptophyta > Magnoliopsida > Buxales > Buxaceae > Buxus > Buxus sempervirens. Next base: position 21,726,244 of record OX387190.1, on the reverse strand, counting down.
CTTAAAAAAAATTGGCAAAAAACATTTCGCAAAAAAATATTTTTCCAATACATCAAAAGATGAATAGAGAAAAACTTTCATCTAAGAGGCCGTTTGGTAATGTTTTTCTTTAAAAACAGTTTGAAAACTAAAAACAGTTCCAACCGTTTTTGGGTTTTTAAAAACAAGTGACTAAAACCCGTTTGGTAACAATCACTGGTTTTTGGGTTTTTAAAAACAGATGACAAAAAACCTGTTTGGTAACAATTGATAAAAGAAAAATGATTCGAGGAATTTCCACAGAATTTTTGATTGAAACTAGAAGAAGAATGTGTTTTAGTGCATGACTAGCCAAAGCGATCAGGGGGTGATCCTGCTACCCCTAGCTTGGCTCGTTTAGGGATCAAAGCGATCGAGAGCACATGGACTCAGCGTGTCGTACACAAGATCGGAGCTAAACTTACGGCCAGGAGAAATAATTGGGTGAATAAATAAAACTAGAATAAATTATAAAGGAGTCTTTTGGTTATCGGTTTCAGTTCAAGGACAGAGCTCTAATGGCTTCTTTATTGGCGAACGGAATTTCACGCTTCTCCCCTCAATCCCCTTTCGAAACAAACAAATCTCTGAAGGGTTTTTCTCAGAAATCCGAAGCCTTTAGTCCTATAAACCTTAGAAACGCCACCTCGAAGCTATTGGAGGTTCGAGCAGACGTCGGATATGAATCAAAAACCATCCCCTCCGATCTCAGCTTGTCTACGGATAACTCCTCCGATTCTAAAATTGATGATCCGATCCAGAAGTTCCTTCAAAGGGAATACAAGTGGGGTTTTACTTCAGATATCGAAACGTTCTCGATACCGAAGGGGCTGTCGGAGGAGACGATTAGATTGATTTCTTCAAGAAAGAAGGAACCCGATTGGATGCTTGAGTTCAGGTTGAAGCGTCGGGAGGACGCAGAGAGCAAACAAAATCACTATTCTTCATAACTCGACCAGAAGAAGTTGAAGACTGAAACCAGAAGACAATAGGAGTCGAGGAGAACTCGATAAAAATATTACAAAAATACCATCGAACCGAAATGCGGTTCGTCGTTTTTAAAAACCAAAAATTTCGATTTTCAAAAACAGGGTTGTTTTTGAACCATTTTTCTAAAAAACAATTTGAAAACTCTTACTACCAAACAAGTTTTCGGTTTTTTGTTTTTAAAAACCGAAAAACAGTGTTCAAACACGTTACCAAACACGCTCTTAAAAGACTAACTTTGAAATTGGTGAAATAACTATTAAATCTGAAAAAGATGATAATAATAAAATTGTTCTTTTTCAGATTACACTAAGACAACCTATCTAAAGGAAAACCGTAAAGAAAATCGTTATTCTCTTAGGTATCATTTTTCAAACAAAAAATTATGAAACAATTCTCTCTTGAAGTCAAGGAAAGAAAGATTTACATATATTATTGGTAAATTTTTTTTAAGGTTATAGACCTTATAATGTCAATGCTCTTCTTCATACTAGAGCAACAATTTGCTCTTGTAGATGGAATGAAGTACCAAACGAGGCCTGTTTTATAAAATCTATCATTAACGCTAATTTTCTTTAATAACATAAATCAAATCATTAGTCTTATTAACTTTTTTTTTTTTTTTGTCTAGAGCAAAATTTTGCCAAAGAGTTTGCAACCTTGTTTGCTTTCTATATATATGTGACGCATGTTGATATTCCAAAATGAGTGGATGATCTCCTCTGCTTCAGTAGTAAGATTAGTTTTATAAACTCAATAACAAAATTATAAGTAAAATATCCTATGTTAGTAATTTGCTATTATTTCAAAGTATCATTCAAAACTTTGAATTTTAGTGGAAATAAGTTTTTGAGGTCAAAATAGTTTATTTTTCAAATCATTACTTTAATAAAATCTATCTTTAGTGCTTTTTTCTTTACCAAGGCATAAATCAAATGTTTGACTTTTATTATTGATGAATTTGGCTTTGAAAGTATTTGTATTCAAATATATGTAGGGGTAAATCATATTTACTGGTAAATAGCTAAATAAATGAAGCTGTGTGCTTTAACCTATGTCAGAGATATATATATATATAATTTTATAATAAATATAAAATTTGTTTTTTGATGTCTGAGTTTACAGCTCATTCCAAGGTTCTGTCCTTACCAAGTGGGTTACCTACTTGGAACCCTGATCAACCAAATCTTCCCTTTTACCAACCTGATAGTGCAGGATGGCTTGCCAAAACCTACCCCCAAACCCTCCCCGTTATCATCTCACTACAAAAAATTAAGGTTTTAGCGGTACAAATTTTGCGACGAACATAAATATATGTCGTGACAAATATTATATGGCAACGTACTTAAACATTCGTCATTAAAGAAATTAACATTTGTATTAATAAAAGAGTCCCTATGAAGTATTTGTGGCATTCACTAAAAATCGTCATTAGTTTCGCCGCTGTACACACTTCGCGCGCCCTTATTCCCCCGCGCCCGTCTGGAAACTTAAAACCAGAAAATAAAAATTATCTCAGAAACTTCGATAACTTCTCATCTGATTTTGGCTCCAACGAGAAGACCCGACGGTACCATGCAAATGCCTATTAGAATTAGGGCAAGTTATGTCCCTCAAGATGAAGTCGCAATTTACCAATCCAAGGGTGCTCTGGTATGATAATTTTCTTCTTCTGATTCCTTTGTTTTGTTGTTACTGTTCTAATTCAATCTCCCTCTCTCTGCGGTTCGTCTCTGTTTCTTTCTTCTCTTCGTTGAGGATTTCACAGTAGATGCTGTTTTCTTTTGATGCAGTGGAGGAAGGAAATGGAGGCTGCGTTGGAGGTTCCGCCCGGTTACGATCCAGTCCTGGATGCGAAGCCCAAGACCAAGTCGGCGAAGCGAAACGAAAGAAAGAAAGAGAAGAAGCTACAGGTAATTTAATAATTTTTTTTTCTCTGTAATTGATAGTGAGAGCGAGGAGATGAGAAGTTTGCAATAGCTTGTGATCTTATTTTTTCCAGTATTTTCTTTTAAAAAAGAGTTAAACTCTTAATAACCTATTTATATTGGAAAAAACTGAGTCAATTTTTCTTCATTCATATTCAAAATCAACTACTATGGAGGCGTTCCAGGTTCCGAATACTGATTGAAAAAAAACTGATTAAAGCACCAGTGGAAATGATCTCTGACTCGACTCAGCAGTGCGTCTGTGCAACAGTGACAGCAAGAAACTCGCAATCCGCCCGGAATTTGCCCCAGCTGTAAGTGGCGTTGCCAGACATTTATAGTTTAATTTTCTAGTCATTAACCATCTGGTTCAACGAATGTAGAGTGAGTGAGTGAGGCTAAGATATTTCGAAGGAGAAGAAAGTATGTCTTTTCTCTATGGTGCCTATTAAGTACATTTCTTATTGTTTTTGTGTTTCTTTTAATTTTACTTCGGTCAACCTGTTTGTAAAAATGCCTTGATGAGAATTTGATATTTGTTTTTGGGATTTTTTCATTCTTATTGCTTTGCCCGTATTGTTAATGTTGTTTTATTTTTGATGAACTGTTTTCTTTTTTAGCTTATTTAGGTCTTTATATATTCTATTATAGAGGTTTTATATTTACCTTGCATTGGTTTTTTACACTTATTATACTATTGTGTGTAGCTTTATACCTGCTTTTTTAATGCAGTTTTTTATTTTTTAATCAGGTATACAAGTGCTTGAAGTTTGAATCAGTTTTTCTAATCAGGTACTATTGGTAGATGCATTTTCATTGGTTATTTTAGTAACAAATTTCACTTTATCCTTGAGCTTGAAGTTTGAATTTTCTGCCAAACATCTTATACACTATACACTGCAAATGCATTTGTCTATTGTTAGTTTACACATGAAACAAATGAAGAACTTCATGTACTCAGAGCTGATTCATTTGAGGGATTGGATATAGGAGCAGTTTTTGCCATTGCACAGAGGTGCTTCTTTTGTGACCAAGGAAAACAGCTAGGTTTTAAAGGTTATGATGTCTATGGCTCTTCTGCTCTTAAGAAGCAAAAGAAGAAAGCTATATAAAGGGTTCATTGGCTCGTAACTGAAGTTTTTCCTTTGATATTTTTCATTGTGGATGGCTTGACACAATGTCAAATTTTTAGATACTGATTGCTTCTTTTTTCTTCCTGTAGCAAATTATCTAGTGAATTGGAGGCTACTCGAATTGAAGGGTTGCATTGGATTTCAACCCTTTTGGCAAAACATCGTGCTGAGGTATCTGTTGAACCTTGCACATTGTATAAGGACAACCCTTTGTTTAAATGGATGTTTGTGCACTACTTTTGCATACTTATTGATCTGTCCTTTTGGGATTTAGGAACACTAAATTTGGTCTAAGGGGCATATACAAGTTTTTGCATGAAGCAGTGTATAGGATGAAAAATCAAAGATCCTCAGCAAAGTGCAGAGAAGATACAGAGTGAGGATTATGTATTTTTATCTATGTTAAATAGTAAGATAGATTGAACTATAACATGTCACTGTTAAATTTGATTCTTTTGTTTGAAAATTAAAAATGCAGTTCTGTTTGCAACTGTATTAATGGTGTTTGTTGTGGTTGGCATCATAGAAATAGTGCTGGAGAGCATCTGACTTATCCCCCTTTAGCATGGTTTAGGTGTTAGGATCTAGTCAAAGTCTAGAGCAATGTCACATGCAAAAAATTTGGAGAAAAAAATAGCAGGTTATATTTGATGATTTTCAAGAGGCCTGTTAGAAATGTCATACAAGTAGCGTGTTTTTGTCCTACTGAATGAATTCTACTGGAATCAATTTCCTCCATCTTATTTATGATATGGAAGATATTGATATGCCCAATTTACTGGGCTGAAGTTAATGGATAAGCATTTTTCTTCACTTAACTCCGGATTTTATTCTCTTCTGACATCTGCCACCAATGCTTGTTGTTCAACTCTGGATAATTGAGAACACAGTTAAACTATTGTTTAACGCTTTGATAACATGTAAAAACCTCTAGCCTTCATCTCCAGCATTGTGGATCTGAATATTTAGGCTGTTACCCTAGAAATAATAAGTGCAGGTAGTATCTGCAGTGAATACTCATGGATTTCCAACTTATGCTGGCTACAAATGAGGCAACTATTTGTTGACTAAAATTTCATCAACCAAAACAAAAGCCTTATCTCCTTTTCATTTTTATTTTATTTTATTTTTATCTTCTACTTTGTGGTGTATCCAAGCAATTCCAAACTCTCAACATTGTTGTCAGCTTTTCCACAAAAGCCTCTGACATTTATATTTATAGCCTTGAACTAGGATTTTATATTTCAATCTCTTTCTTGGCTGTGAAGTTCTCTTTCTGAATGAAATGTTAAGTTTCATCGCTGCATTTGTTGCAAGAGAAAGAGACTAGTAGAGATGAAGAGCTGAGATTTAATTGTGAATGCTTATTTCTGGAAATATTAAATGAACAGAGTCTGGATCTTCTGGATCCATCCTCGTCAATTTACAGGTATTAACCACCAATGTGGAAAGAATTCTGCCATACAGTTTCTACTATATAATTTCCATGTGGAGCTTGATTATAGTTTGCTTTTGAGATTTTATGGTGTTTCTTTCCCCTATTGAATACCAGTGAAAAACATTTTTGTTTCATATAACAAAGGTTTCTTCTTGTATTTATATTTTTTTACTTAATGTTCTGTAAGGCACTATGGTTGTTATCAAAAGCATAATATAGGGATAAAAAGCATCCTAGTCAACAGATTTGGATTAGAAACCATGTCATGCTGGTGCTTTTGTTCCCTCTTATGTCATTTGCCATTGAAAATGCTGCCATTTTTCATTTGTGGAGTCTTTCACTTTTGAACGCAAAGTTGTGCATAACTGATGGCGCACTGTCCAGCCTTAAAATTTCTAAATGACCCTGATATTATCAATTTGTACCTGTAAATCTCTTTGATTGCTCTGTTCCTACTGTTATTAGAAGTTTTGGAGGTTGGAGCTTCTCAGATAAGAGAAGATGCAAAGAAAGGAGTTTATGTGGAGAATCTCTCAGAGTTGGAGGTTGTAAGTGCTCAAGATGTGATTCAACAACTTGTTCAGGTATTTTCTTTGCTCATACTGGCTCGGATGTTAAATGGGATTTTGCTTGAAGTTATGCTACATTTTATTTATATGTGACCAATAAATGATTTATTAAATTTTTAGTTACACAGCATGTTGTTGATTTCATGAGCTTCTTCAATTATATTATGTTCTGAATCAGTCCTTTCGGTGTTTCCATGCATTTTATAGCGTTGAGTTTTCTTGTACTCTTGGTATTATTCCAAGTTTAGTGACCAAGGAAATAGTTAATACCTAGTGACCAAAGATCTTTGAACAGAATCTGCCATTATATGCAGTCAATAAGACAATTACGTGCCAAATTTTAGTATGATTGGGCGCTTTAGCACTTTAATTTGCTATGACTCTATAAAATGTATTCAAGTAAGGGAATCTTGGACCTGTCTTGACAAAAACTCAAACATATGCCTCTAGCCCAATGGAGCCCACCAAAGTCCACTAATCAGTATATCAAATTAGGAAAACAATTAATTAATAATCTTTAAATGGATATCGGTGTATCAATTTTAGGAAAACCATAACTTTATTCACAAAGATATCAATATATCAATTTAGGAAAATGAATAATTATGATATTTTTTGAAAGGATTGATATGGATTCTCTCATTATTAGAAGACTACTATATATATATCATTTTGTCACAGCATCTTAGCAATTCATAATTTGAGGCAGAAGATATTGATATGAAAATGGCCCCATCCAAGCTTCTATTCGTTACTATGTTTGTGCTTGCTCTTGTTCTCGTTACAAAATCTTCAGGTCAGTATCTTCTTTTGCTCAATCTGTAAAAAATTTGGTTCTTATCAAGCTTAATGATGTTCTGATTATGGATTTTTCATTGTCGATGCAGAGATCAATCCTTCTATTGAACTGGGATGTATTTTTGTTGGGCCGCATTGCCATGTTGATAGTGATTGTACTGATCGATGTCGTCCTGGGGAAGTTGCTCGGTGCATCGGAAATGGCACTACTGGAATAACAAATTGTTGTTGCGAAGTTTAAATTTGCACTAGTAGAAAAATGACTCTTGTCATTTCTTCTAAATAATAATAAAGTGTTTTGCCATGTTGCTTTGAGCTAAATGGGTGATCTTAGATTATGAGAATCAAAAGGTTTTAATGGAATTGAGTGCTTTGCTTGCTGGATCTATGAAAGTCTCTCTTCTTATTCTTGATATAAATACTGTGATCCTTTTTTTTTTTTTTTTTGTGCTACGTTTTGCAGATTGTTTGACTATTGATTTGATTTTTGGAATAACTTTTATAAAGATGAGAGGGTTGAAGGTAACAAGGTGATATATTTTTTTCCCATAAAATAAAAAAAAAATAAAATATATTTTTTTGTTACATGCGAGTAGGTAGAGAAAAGAAGAGATCGTTTCATCTAATACCACTCAATGGTAGTAGCGTGAAATGTGCGGATGGAGGCCCCGTTTCAATAGAGGGGCCCACATCCCGTGGTTTCATAGAACCACTGGATTTTAGCTCTAGAGGAAATGCATTTGGAAAAGAGAGAACAACAAATAGTGTTCGTTTGGATAAAGTTAGAGAACAAACCTTTGGAATGCTGTTGTTAAACAGCCACTGCGCCTAAAAGCTTGGGCTTTGTTTGGAATTGCTTAGTTAAGCACTTGATTTCAATATATGGCTTATTAGCGCATTTTTTACTATTAAAAATGCGTTAATAAGCCATAAGTTGAAATTAAGTGATTAATTAAGCAATCCCAAACATAGCCTTAATTAACAAACCTTTAATGTTGTGGTTATATAAGCTTTTAGGTGTAATGGCTGTTTAACATGCTATCAAAGCAAGAGGTCTTGTGTGTAACCCCCAGAACCGTTGTTTAATATGCTGAAAGCGAATAGTTTGAAGTCTTGATTGTTTCAAAAAAGGGATGTAGGTTGAGAAAGATGATGGATTGCTGCTAGGGTTGGAAGTTTTAGGCCTGGCCCATTATGGCTGATGCGCCTGACCGGGTCTAATCAAGCTTAGGCCTCATTTCAAGGCCCAAAAGGAAGCCTACGCAAGGCTTATTAGGCCTCATTTCAAGGTATAAGGAAGCCCAATCAAGCTTGAATTTGTAAAGTTGGCCGGGCCGGGCTTTTTTTGGGGTACGGAAATCTGATTTCATTAATGGATGACAGGAACATAAGAAATACATCGAAACTTGTCGCAGGGCCCACTCGCAAAGACCAGGTATCATTTAAGTTAGAGAGTGGAGATTTGAACCTGGACTCCAAAGTACTAGGAGGAGATTTGAACATTGTACATTCCAATTTATTACTCATCCACGATCTTCCGTTTACCAATTGGGTAACCCTAACATTACCAAAAAATAATTGGGTAACCCTAATCATTACCCAAAAAAAAAAAGAAAAAAGAAAAAAGAAAAATGGGTAACCCTAATCAGTTGTTTTAAGGACACAACTTATTATTTGATAGAAAATTATTTTATTTCTATTAATAATCCAAATCAGGAAGACATAGTTAGGATCAAAATTTAACACATGGGATAGATACGAAATCTAATTCACATGTAGCAATTCAATGGAAAAACTATCTATGAACTTACTAAATTAACATAAACCTCTACAAAAAATTTTTAGACAAAAATTTTAGTATAAATGTTTGAACGAAGACCATTTGATATAGAAATCTAACCTAGATTAATCAAGTGTACTGATTTAGATATAGTAAAACAATTGTTAATAAAATATTTTATTGATGATCATACAGTGAGCACATCATAGAAATATAAGCTTTTAGAGAGAAATTATATTTGAAAAAAAAAGGGAATTTGGCAAAAAAATGTTTCAAATACATCAGAAGATGAATAGAAAAAGTTTGCATCTAAAAGACTAAGTTTTGGTGAAGCTAAAACTAATTTTGAACTTGGTGAAATAAGTACTAAATCTAAAAAAGGTAATAATAATAAAAATTTTCAATTTCCATTAGACTAAGAACAATTAAAGAAAAACATGAAGAAAATCATTATTCTAGTAGGTATCAATTTCAAACCAAAAAAAAAATAATGATACAATTTTCTCTTGAAGTCAAGGAAAGAAAAGATTTATGTATATTCTTGGTACATTTATTTTTCAAGATTATAAACCCCATTATCCCAATGCCCTTCTTGATATTAGAGCAATAATTTGCTCTTGTAGATGGAATGATGCACCCTAGAAAAAGAAAAATAGATATTAATGAAACATCCAATTTTAGTTAAAGCAGCTGACAACAATGATGCTCTAATTGAATTTAAAGCTAAAAAGATAGTAATTAGGTAAAAGATTAAAAAAAACTTTCATTATATAAAAAAATTTAATGTTTTTTTTAAAATTCATAGCACTTTTTTTATTCTGAAACAATTTCCTTGGAAAATATCTTCCTATTGGTATTTGTCATTTTTCAATAGCTTTAACTCCAAACAATGTGTTAATATCTATGCCATTGTTAAAACAACATAAACATTTATGTGAAAAAGGATTTGCAACTCCAGCATGGTCAAATGACAACAACAATCACATTAGATCGAATCTATACAAATGAAAGCGTCTGCCGACGGGAGGCTGTGGCAGATGATGCATCATCATTGGATGCTGCCACGTGCAGCATCCAACGGCAGATACTCACTTCAATGTGATATGTCGTCGAAGTGACATTTCATATTGAAAAGTGTGAAAGAGCAGTTGTCGTTGGATGCTGCACATGGCAGCATCCCATGGTGGCTACATCGTCTGCCGCAGCATCTTGGTGGCAAACGATTTCAATCCGAATCTATAATTCTGAAAATGGCTTTTTTAGTACTATACGAAAAAGGGTTCTTTCATTCAAATTACATGCAATTTAGGTGTTTTAACATTTATCTAGTAAAAACCGCATGCTTTTTTCCTTCTTCTTTTTTTGATTTGTTAGTTAAATCGTCCACAACATGACAATTTATCTAAATCATAGTACATCGTACACACGCATAAATTATTCAATCCGAAATTGCTCATAAATAGAAGATTTATAATACTCTTTTTGAGAAAAACATTAGTGCATATTATGAAACTAAATTGTAGATATATAAAGCATGATAGAAACAAGTACGTATTTTAGTAGTGGAAATAATAAAAACATACCCTCTTGCCATATATATTATTTAGATGAGTTGAAGATCTAGACTACCTGGGAAAAAACTAAGTGATTTATTAGCCTTCAACCTTTTGAATTTCTCGCATTTTAGTGATGGTTACACAGGTTTATGAATATTTCATGTGGTTTAAATATTGGAGTATTTTTTGAATTTGAAGGTGAAATTTCATTTATATATCATATCTATTTGTTTCCCTAAAGTATTTAAATGTTTATTTGTAAAATTATTTTGCTTTATTATAGGTTCTTTTATATTATGTTTTATTTTGAAAGGTGAGGCCTGTATTTCAATATTTTGTGTATTTATTGTTATTTGTTTGAGTGGTGGATGTAAAGATGTTATATTATTCCCATCTGTACAATGTATATATAGGAAAGGCTAGGGACGAAACAAAATCTCCTGTTGCCATTTAATGTAGTGGACCTTGAAGCCTCATTTAGATGCTGCCATATGGACCATCCAATAGTTGTAAACTTTTTGCTTTGGAATTTCATGTTGAAAAACGCATAACTGTTGGATTGTCCACATGACAGCATATGAATGAAGCTTCAGGATCCACTGCATTACGTGCTGGCAGACGATTTCTTTAATTATAATATTTTAGGAAAGATTGATATGGATTCTCTCATTATTAAACTTTACAAAGCAATTTAGGAAACTCATTAGTTATAATATTTTAGGAAAGGATTGATATGGATACTCTCATTATTACATGACTACTATATATATAGTTTTGCCGTAGCCTCCTCTAGCCATTCATAAAATCATAATCTAAAGCTGAAGATATTGATATGAAAATGGCAACATCCAAGCTTCTATTCATTGCTATGTTTCTGCTTGCTCTTGTTCTCATTGCAGAATCTGTAGGCTAGTATCTTCTTTTGCTCAACTGTTATGCGCATCCATGTGAAACATTTGGTACTTATCAACTTTAACGATCTCCTAATTATGGATTTCTCATTCTTGATGCAGAGATCAATCCTGCTATTGTTATGAAATGTATTTACGAAGGGCCGCTTCGCAAGTCTTATATTGATTGTATGGATAAGTGTTTTTCTTGGCAAGGCTGGTGCTTTATAAATCATATTACTAGAGAAAAACATTGCTGTTGCTATGACAAATAGAAATATTACTATTATCATTTCTTCTAAATAATAATAATAATAATATGTTTTACCATGTCGTGTCTTTTAACTATGCAATGGGTTATGGATGATCTTAGATTATGAGAATCACATTGGTTTTGCATGGATGTTAATACTTTTCTTGCTGTGGAAGCCTCTCATCTTGTTCTTGATACTAGGGGAATGAACATGATATGTGCATAGCAAATTCAAAAGAAAATTGAGGGCATTTTGGGTATTAAATGTTAGGTAGTTAGTTGTTGATACACTTGGCATTAATAAATGGATGTAAGAGTTAATTTTGATAAAATGTGGAGGGCCGTTTTAGGCAACTCCCAAATCAAATATGATTTCATCAATTATGATGGTGACGTTGAGTGTCAAATAAAAAAAAAAGACGTGGGGCAACAAAATTGGGAAGTTGGGATTACTTGGAGGGCATTTTCAATACAAAATGTAATTTATAAAATCCCCTCTTCGCTTTATATTAGTAATAGATAAATATGATGTCTTCGCTTGGTATTTTTCCTTGTTTGGGCTTCGTTTTTTAAATAGTTTAACTATACGTGTACTGATTTGCTTTGTACAAGATGGTTTTGTTACATGGAAGAAATGAAGGTGGGGAAAATAGATAAGGGGAATACTGTTTCATTAGGAAATTTTAGAGAACAAGCCTTCAGTGGCTTTATAAGGTGAAGAACTTGTGAAGATAGAAAATGAATATAGTTTTGCAGGTCGAATAAAACTAAGGTTGGCAGTTTTAGGCCCAGCACTTCAAGGTTGATTGTTTCAAAGATGGGTAGACAGTGAGAAAGATGATGGCTTTCTCCTAAGGTTGGCAATTTTAGGCCCGGCACTTCAAGGCTGATGAGCCTGACCTGATCTAACTCAATCGTAGGCCTCATTCCTTACATTATGTTATATTTGAATCTATATCTTCTTGTTTTTCGCATTTGCTTTCATATCCATTCATTGAGCATAATCGTTGCAGTTATACCCCTATCGTTAAATTCCGTTTTTTAAATGACTTAAGTATCCTTCCATAAGATAAAAATAAAAAATAAAATATCCAAATGATATATGGCTAGGTTGAGTTTCAATTAATAATTATTAATTGAGAAAATTAATATCAAAGACTTAAGATATATATATATATATCTATATATAACATAAGGATGTAAATAAAAATATAAGATAATATGGGAGGATAAATGAAAAATATTTTTATTTTATAAAAGGTTACTTTACTTATTGTTAAATAAGTAAAGTAACCTCAATTTTATGATTGTTCAAGTGAGATTGTGATTTTGTTTTAGACTAGTGAGAGGGCACGTGTAGCAATTTCAAGATATTTTATACTTAGAAGAAGCAACCGCCTTCCTTCTTCTTAGAATTGAGCTTGTTCCTAAGTAAATCGAAGACATACAAGATTTTCATCACATAGAGATCAAGAAATAACTCATAAATTCTTCATAATTACTCCATAATCAAGTGTAGCTCCTACCAAAACTAGGTTCTAGAGGAACAAAATGAAGACACACCTTTCTTTTTTGGTAGGAAGACAACTATGCCATTTCATTCATAACAAAAACATTACATTAAGAATGGCTGCAGCCTCGATTGATGAAATAGAAAAACAACCATGAAATTGAAGACACACATGATCTCTAAAAATTTTATGCAAAGTGATTGCATCGAAAATTGAATAATTAAAAAGATGAATTACTTATGTTAATGCAAATATTAACACTGTACTAATATTACAAAATATGGCATTCTGGAAATAGGCAACTGATTATTTACAAATTTTATTGCTTTCAAAAACAAAGTTAATAGGAAACAATAAAATAGGATTAACTTTAATCATAACTCATAACACATAATAATCCTATTAACATTAATCCTATTTTATTGTTGCCTATTAATGTACCCATGACATTATGCTTTTTCCCTAAAAATTTAATCCTATTTTATTTTAGTTTCGGTTAAAAAGACATCTCTATTGTTTAGTTATTAATAATTAATATATATATAAAATCATATTTTAGTTGTAGTTTATCCTATTTTAACGATTTTGGGTGTAGTTTTAATTTTAATTAGTTAAGGATTAACAATATAGAATGGAGGCATTATACTTATAAAATAATAATTTAATAGGATTAACACTTATCTAAGTGTAGTAATTAATCTATATATTAAGCAAAAGGGGTGGCGCTTGACGTCTCACCCCCGAGTTGCTTCAGAGGCTCGGAACATGTTCGCATGCTTTAGTCTGCCCGAACCACCCTTCCCGAACCTCATTTTCGCAACCATTTGTTCGCGTGTTTTGTGACTGACGTGGCAGCCTCGGAGAGCTTTGTATGTCCGCACCTCTAATCCTTCCTATTCGCTTCGTGAAGCTTCCCGACACTTCTCTCTGTCTGTATCTCTCCCTCTCTAATCTTCTCCCTGCCATCGAAAGCCCTAGAACTGCCAATCCGCATTCTCTCTCTAGCATTTTCCTCTGGCGCTTCATCTTCTCCGAACTCATGGGTCTGGAATCGAGGGGTCCGTTATCCTTTTCTTCATTTCTCTCCATCTCACGAAATAATGAATTCGTTTTTTTTCAGAACTGTAACATCTCCGATGCTTCGAACCCCCTCCTCCGATGTTCTGCAACCTCTTAGCACCCTCTACCGAAATCAAATCAGCCGTTCTCCTCAATAACAAGGTGGAGAATAAAGGTGCAGGAAGTGTTGTCCTGATGGAGCTGTGGTGTGTGGCGAAGAACAAAAGGAACCGATTGTTCTCCCATCCAACGAGATGGTCCATGTTATGACAGAAGCTTTCGAAACATCGCCCTTAGGCCTTCAAACACGACACCACCTAGCACTCCAGATAGTTGCAATTTCGCCGGTACCAAGTAAGCCCCTTGGTCCTCTCTCTCTCTCTCTCTCTAACGTTTTAGTCATTCAAAGTTTCTTTCATGTTTCAATCTGCCGCTATAAGTTCCTGAACTCAAATTTATTCAGCCTGATGTTTTGTCTTCTCCAAGCTCACTGAGTCTGAAATCGAGGGGTCGCATTCCTCTGCTATTGCAGTGAGAACAGGGGCTGGTAAATGCAAGCAGAAATTTGATCTTGAGGAGTTTTCTTCTTCGTAAAGCGGATTTGCTGCTATTGATGTTTGAGTAGGTAAAGTTTTCTTCCCCTTTCGTGTGTGAAATTTATGTTTTGCAAGTTTTGTTCTTCTACTCTTCAATTGCAAACTATTACTATTATTATTATTTTTCAAATGGGAACTGTAACGTCTATCGACTACTATGCTTTGAAACCCCCTCCGATGCTATGCTACCTTTTTCGAAATTAGTTTCCATTACCAAACAGATAATATCTCTCTTTGCCGGCACTAGAGTATCTCCTCTCTCTCTCCTGCCTCCCACCGTCCCTCCTCTCTCCCCCTTCACCACTTTTGGTGAGAAATTCAGCTTGAGAAGATCAAGCATTCAAAGAGAGTAGCCACTGTTGGTGAGAAAATTCTCTATCTTCTGATTTGTTTATTATCTTATTATGCCTTTCTTTATCTTTAAGATTCTATTTTGACTGATATTTTATTTTGTTTATTCTTCTTTCCTATATGGTTTAGGACTTTTAAATTCAGTGTTACTGTTAAGTCTTTTCGAAAGGGTAGCGAGTACAGACTACAGAGTCATGGAAATAAAAGTGGTATTGAATTATTGTAGTACCTTTTTCCAATTTAAATATGTTTTTGTAATTATCTTCTATAAAACTGTAATATATGAATCTTACAATTGATTAAGGATCATATTACGGGTTACCCATTTTTGGGTTCCTCTGCGCTTGAGGATTGAATCTTATATTATGAATCTTATTAGACTTCGTATGGCAGCATGCAGTGAGATTTGAATTGGTCGACAATATGTGTGTAGTCTTCGTAATTTTCCATTTTAGGTATTTTCAATGTACATATGTTTTATGTACAGTTTATGTACTCAATGTTTTGATCAAGTGATGTGTTTCATGTGTTCCTCTTATTCTATTTTATTTCACTTCCTCCTTTTTCCTTTTAATTACATGTTTGTGTTTCATGGTCAGTCTAATTTTTATTCGTATTCTTATCTTGACCCTTATTCTTTTTGTATCTCAAATATGCGTTGGAGAAGGCATTTAATGGGTTATTATTTACTTATGTTGTATTGTCGGTAATGGCGGTAGTGGGACTCTTAACTATAAATTTCTGATTCGTTGAGTAAGTCTTCTAAGTTTACACTAAAGCATGCACTCTGTATTCATTAATTATTTCTCATTGTACTTTTCTTTATGCTTTTAGTGTACTTTATGCTGTATTTCGTTATGTATAGATTCACACTATTTTTTTTTTCCATATTTCAGCCCTTCATTGGTTTTGCTTGAATCAAAGGATTCCAAATCCCAATTTAGTGTACTATAAACCATGTGCTTTGCATTCATTAACAATTTTTTTTTCTAAAATTTGTATCTTTATTCAGGCGACAGTCTTTAGTTTTTTCTTCTAATAGAAGGGTTGCTGGCAGCACTACATGCTTGCATTCAATGGCAAAAAGTGTTAACGTTAAAGGTTTGTATTCAAGGGACTTGCAGCTTAGGTGAGCGGTTGATTGATAAGACATTATATGCAAAGCAAACAGAGCCTAACGGAAATTTGCTGCATCAATGATGATGTGAACATTTTATTTAACAGTGTAACAGCTTTTTGTTTAATTCTTTTTACTTTTTTTTCCCACGAATATATACACAAGCCAATGTTATCTGATGAGGGATAGAGAATGTTGTATGATCCAGGCTTATACAATACACATGAAGAAGAAGAAGACAAGGTGAGTATCGCTTCCCTTCCTTCATCCATTAATTTAGCTTGCACTCTCCTAATTTATGAATGAAATACTTTATTTTACTAAAATATAAATTAGTTTTTATCTTTCTTTTTTTCCCCCTTTTTTTATGGTTTCTTGGATTTTGTCAAGCAAATGTGACACTCTCATGTTCAATTTAAATTAATATCTTTACTCATGTACACAACTACATGAATGTGCATACACAAGTTCTCTTAACCCCCCATGCTCTGTTACTCTTTTCTGTGGTAGAACTTTCTTTCCTATGCAATTAGTCGCCTAAGCAGTCTCTCGACCCATTCTTTGGAACTAAAGCTAGACGAAAGATTTAGCTCCAAAACAGCTAACACGTTTCGCCTTCTTCCAATCTGCAACAAACATTTAGCAAAGTCAGGATAGTTTCCTCCAATCTGAAAATCCTAATTTTGTCTATTTATTTCTTCTTTCATATGTTTAATATGTTCTGCAGAAGATTGCTTTCCTTCCATTATTTGCAAAACCCATTTACCATGTAAGTTCAAACCTAACCTTATTTCTTTTTTAAAACAATGTTAAAACTTTTTTTTTTTTTTAGTGGAACAGATGCTTTTGTTGGTGTCTTTGCTCCATTTGTTTGATTCTGCAGATTACTATGATGGAAAAAATAATATTTGTGTTTCAATAAGGGACCTCTCTGTCTTTTTCTATCTTGGCTTTCTTAAATTTCTGAAGTTTCAGGAAATTTTTGGAGTAGTTTTTACCTAAAGGATAGGCTATAGAGAATGAGTAATGAGTTTTGACATGCGGATGGTGGAGCTTTGAATTTTTTCTTCTCCTGAATGGGTCTGACTGCGGTGGTTGTGTTAGAGTGAATCTAAAGAGTAGGTTGATTTCGTAATTTCCATTTGAGACATTGTTTTATACTCTTTGCATGGCATTTATAGTCATAAAAGCACTTTGATGAATCCATCAATGCCAGCTTCTATAGAATTGAAAGTACTGATTACAATAATAATTGGAAAGATGTTGCATATTTTAATTTTGTATTGTAGCTTCAAAAACTTTCATTTATTTTCTTTGCACTTCTGGTGGTTTATCTCATACGAAAATTGTAGGGTTTATCTTAACTTGGTATAATTTCTGGGTTTTCCTTATGGGGGATATGGAGATAAATGGAATTTTTTGACCTAGATGTTCTACTACCTTTCAATGGTCTTAGGTTTCAAACCTCTTATTACTGAGCCAACATATGCAATAGTACTTCTGTTAAAAATTTTTAGGATTCAAATTCATTACAAATAATTTTCAGAACTTACAAGTTCATGATATCTTTGAATTTATAATTCCTCTATTTCGTCTTAACCTCAAATAATCTCCTTTTTGATTTCTATTGTTTGGAGATGTGCTTTCTATATTATATTTATTCAAATGCTTTTCTTAAACCCTTGACTTATTAACGGGAGATATTAGAAATTTGAGATGGCAGTTCAAGTAGTAGATAATTGGATCAAAAGACAGATGGAAAAAGTCAAAATAAGCTTTTTCTTGCTATGGCATGACTTTGCCAATGAGAAGCTCCAGAATGCTGGTCCCTTCTTTCCTCATATATACTCAAATTCTTTATCATAATCTGAAACCCTCTCCTCATTCTGTTTCCCTTGCGACATTGGTATGGTTTGCTGGACCTGTCTCAGTTATTAAGAGTCCCACTTAACATCATTGAATATTGTAGTAGCCTACTTTGTTGGTGAGAGTAAGCTTTGGGAGTCTTCTTCATCTTTCCTTGGGGACTGCTTCATAATTGATTACCATTTTAAATTATATCCTTGCAACCAAGAAAGAAAAAGAAATGAAAAAGATGACAAGAAAACATTAAAGAAAAAAGAAGGAAAGAACATGACAAGGGCATCACTGAGTCAAAAGAGACTAATAGGGATCTTCACGATTGTCATGGAACATGTCAAAAGTTTATTAATTAATAAGCATTAATTTAACTTTGAGACCATTGCACTAGATCCAAAAACGATATAGCAAGAATTAGATTAATAATAAGCACACATGCATAAGAAATTTAGCTCCCACATTTTAATACAACATGTGTTATAAGGCATGTGAGTTCGTTTCAAAAACTTTGATTGCACAATCATAAGCCATCAAATTTCATTCGAAGACTTTGATACACTGATTTCTGTTAGATTTTATGATTCAAAACAAGGTTGTCAAGACTTTGCACTCGGATCCAAGGTTCAATATACCCGGCAACCGACTCATCTTTATTTTATTAACTGATGCTTTATAATTTTCTATGTTTTCTATTTGGCATGGATCTTTTTTTAACCCCACTTAAAGTACAAGAAACTTGATTCCAGTTTCAGTCAAATCTCTGATGTAGCTGTTTTTGTGTTTCTCATTGACTTCATCGGTGGTTATGTTGTTTTGAAACCATAGTTCTCTTTCTCAGACTAATTTTCTACAGTAATTTATCCATTCATTATATGGCTTTTCTGTTACATGACAACATTTAATACCAGCGAAAGTCAAATTTTATGTATGAAAATCTTTAATCTTTCCTTCATTTTGTAGGATCACGCTGATATCAACGATTGTGGTGACATGAAGTTGTTGAAGTGAAGCTATTTATACAAATTGCTGTCGGAAAGTTTCAATCTGCGAGAGGGAAAAAAAAAAAAAACTAAACTTTTGAGAAGCTGCATACCTTTTCTTTACATGCCATTGTACACTATTTCTTGCTTCGTGTATGGCATGTATATTATTTCCCGTTTCTTGTGATAGTTTTAAAAATTACTTTTGTGCAAACAGATATCAAAGTTTATTGTACTGAACAGGGTATGTTTTGTGTATTTGTTACTTAAATAACTTCATGCCGCACTTCCTAGAATATACCTGCTTACGTCCGCTACACAATAGATATTCATATAGGTTGAGACATCCAATTACATATTGTGGATTACACAAAGGCCTTTAATATACTATTTTCTATTGATTTTTTTTTTTAAACTCAGCTCTTAGAAGAAGTAATTCTTGGAATAGATATTATTACTAGCATAAACATATATTATTTGTCCGTGCAACGCACGGGCCAGATTGCTAGTAAGATTTGAGACGAATGGCTCCCTTTAATAGAACTGATGAAACGTGTGAGGTTGATAATAATTCCATAACTCATGATTTAGCGAATGGCGTGCCCGGCCGGCAAGCCAACGATTCCCCAACACCGTAGTCACTCTTCTAGGGGATGAGTGTCGCCATCCCCAAGACCCAAGTAGCGACAAAATGGTGGAAAACGTTGTAGAAGAAATGGACTTGATCCACAGGATCGGCATAGCTGTGTTTGACCGATTCACATCCTCTACAGCGGACCCCCTCACATTCAGCGTGGGGGGTCCCACCATTCATTTGGGGGTCCCCCACCATTCAATTTTAGGGGCTGTCTACAGCGGATGCCATAGGGGTGCAACTCGGTTCGGTTTGATCCGGATTGATGTCAACCCAAGACCAAACCGAAAATATATATAGTTAAACTGAATCGAACTGAACCAAATTGAAAACTGAACCAATTAAACCGAAAAGCGAACTGAAAATATATAAAAAAATCGAAACCAAAACCGAACCGAGCCGAATTACATGAAAACTATTTGGTTCGGTTCGGTTCGGGTTAGACCAAGATATATTCTTATCTCAAACAAAGGTTTTTTGGTAATATCCTTAAAGTTTAAAGATAAACTTTAAAAGTTTAACATATATTATATATATATATATATATATGAATTTGGTTCGGTTTAGGGAAATAATGTATTTGGTTCGGGTTCGGTTTAATTGAACATAAAACCCAAAACCGAACTAACCTAGTTTGGTTTAGGAATTTTTGGACTGAAACCGAACCGAACCACTATAAAACCGAACCGAAGTCGGTTTGGGTCGGTTCAGGTTCGATTTTAACCGGACCGAATTGCACCCCTAGTGATTAAATGATATAAAAAGATATTTTAAGTTAAAAAAAAGGGAAAATTAATTTTTAGTGATACACTTTGAAAATAATTAAAATTCAGTCAGCAATGTTTTAATTATTAACTTGTAGAAGAACTTTATCAAAATAATTAAATTTCAATGATATTTTAATATTACAACAAATTCTTCCAGAAATGGCCTTATATCAATCAAACTTAGTACACAGTGTTGAATGACTTGTACAAGTCGTTTTATTGACTTGTACAGTGTTTGATAGAAGGTATAAACTATTTTATTGATTTATACAAATCATGTGAGGGATTGGTATAAGGATATTTTTGGTGCAGAAGATCGATTTCTGTCATTGTAATTGTCCTCATAAATTTCTAATCGGTTGGCTCTCGCAATCAAACAAGCTTTCTGGATTAGGTGAAAATAATCCAGATAATTAGTCCTGTCGATCGCCATCAGAGCAATATGTGAAGTTTCTTTGGGGCTTTTTATCTTCTTCTTCCTCCAATAGGACCACATCCTGTGCCTCTCTTTCATTTGTTAATTATTTTCTTTCAAGGCAACCCACCACCGTGCCTGAGCTCACCCCTGTATATCCCACGCTTCACCTCGGAAGGAACCCAAGTTTTTACTGAGCATCAAAGTATCAGAGATGCAGTGGTTTGAGGTCTTATTTTTCTCGTACTTGTGCTCTTTGCTAGGAGCAGCTTTGGCTCAACCGTGTGGAAGCCAGGTTGGCGGGGCTCTCTGTGCAGGTGGGCTTTGTTGCAGTAGGTATGGTTACTGTGGTAGCACCTCGGAGTACTGCGGTGTGGGTTGCCAAAGTCAGTGTGGCGGAGGTGGAGGCGGTGGCGGTGGCGGCGCAGGAGGTGATTTGCAGTGTGGAAGCCAGGGTGGTGGGGCTCTCTGTGCAGGTGGACTTTGTTGCAGTAAGAATGGTTATTGTGGTAGCACCCCGGATTACTGTGGTGAGGGTTGCCAAAGTCAGTGTGGCGGAAGTGGAGGGAGTAAAGGCAACAAGTCATCTCGAACTCGAACGGTGATTATTATCATTATCCCTATAGTTTTCGTGGTTGCACTTATACCTGTTATCTGTTTCTTTTCACGGCGAAGGAAGGCAAAGGATGAACCTAAGGGTAAGAAGCTACAGTTTCTGTTGTAATTGGCATCTAAAAAAAAAGAAGTTTACATCGAGTTATTAACTATCCATGTATATATCAATTGTGGAACAGACCATTTAGTGATGCTTCGAGAGTCATTATGATGTGATAAACTGAATGATGCATGTGACAAGCCTTTTGTGGTGCTGTGTTTCTGGCATGTAACCATATAACCTCAATAGTTTTTTGCAAGATGGAATTACTGAAGAAGCTTTTTACTCAATTTTTTCAAAACGTTTACTATAATTTAGTTATTTATTATTGATTCTAATTTTTGTTTTTCCTGAGTTTTGAAGATGTGGTCCATGTGGATGAGATTAGCACTGTTGAATCTTTGCAAATGGAATTTGGCATGCTAAAAACTGCAACAAATAACTTCTCTGCTGCCAATAAACTTGGAGAAGGTGGATTTGGCTCGGTTTATATGGTAATCAAACTATTCCTATCCCATCAGTTTGAGAAATTCTGTCCTGATTTCTGAAGTTCTAAATTTTGGAATTTCCCTTAGTGTTGCCCTTTTTGTTTTGCGTGATATAAAGATAATTTTTTGAGTTTCTACAATTGAATGTCCAGGGTAGACTCCCAAATGGACGGAAAATAGCTGTGAAGAGGCTATCTAGAAATTCTGGGCAAGGTGACTTGGAATTTAAGAACGAGGTTTTGTTAGTGGCCAAGCTTCAACACAGGAACCTTGTTAGGCTCCTTGGATTTTGCTTGGAAGGAGAAGAAAAGCTCCTCATCTATGAGTTCGTGGAGAACACAAGCTTGGATCACTTCATATTTGGTTTGTCAACATATCTCAATCTATTATAATATGCATGTTCAGATTGGCATCTAGGATTTGTAGAAGATCAACCACTTCAAAGCTTTGAATGAAATTAGATAGCAATGATTGCAGGATGAGCTTTTGCTCCTTTTAATATATTTCTGGCTTGCACTCATTTCATACTCAATAGCTTCAGTAACTAGTTGTTGAAAACTTGACTTTTAAATTGATATTCTGCCTGTGTGAATGTCTAGATCCAATAAAATGTGCACAATTGAACTGGGAAAAGCGCTACAAAATCATAGGAGGAATTGCGAGAGGCCTTCTTTACCTTCATGAAGACTCTAGGCTTCGGATAATTCATCGTGATCTAAAAGCGAGCAATATTTTACTAGATGAAGATATGAATCCTAAAATTTCCGATTTTGGAATGGCGAAGCATTTTGTATTGGATCAAACACAAGGCAATACAAGTAGAATTGTTGGGACATTGTAAGTTTCCACATTTTGAACCTATTGTTTGTAGCATAGTTTCAAGAGGAAAAAATTTTCAGATATCATAAATAGTTCAGTTTCTGTTTGATTCTTATCTCACTAATGTTGCCATGCAGTGGATATATGGCTCCGGAGTATGTCAGGCATGGGGATTTCTCTATTAAATCAGATATCTTTAGTTTTGGTGTTCTACTTCTAGAGATCGTTACGGGTAAGAAGAACAGTTGCTTTCAATCAGAGCATGCTGAGGACCTCCTAAGCTATGTGAGTATGAATTTGAATTTCTGCAAATATCTTATTTAAGTACAGAATTTACAGAGAATTATCTCGGTATGGAAATGAAGGTTATGAAGAAATGCTTTAATTCAGGTATTTGTACTGACAATATTTTTTCAGGCATGGAGACAATGGAGGGAAGGAAATGCTTTGGGGCTCATGGATTCTGTGTTTAGAGGATCTTGTTCGGTTGTAGAGGTGTTGAGATGCATTCACATTGGGTTATTGTGTGTCCAGGATAATAAGGCTGACAGACCCACCATGGCTTCTGTTGTCCTCGCGCTTACTAGCAGTTCTGTAGTCAATCTTCCACTACCTTTACAACCTGCATATTTTGTTCACAGCAAAATGGGGTCCGGCATACCCTCAGTGGAATATGGTTCACAGGCAAGCGAGTCTGGGAACCCAACAAATCATTCGGTGTCTCTAAATGAATTATCGATTACTGAAATGTATCCTCGATGAGGGGTATATTATTGTCTGTTAACAACGATATTATTATATTTGAATGGAAGATGAATGGAAGTAGTATAATTTATATCTGTCACTATTTTCGGAATACTTTCGTTTTCATTCCGGAAATATGAGTGCACGTGTTTTGTTTTTTCTGCTAAACTCTTGGATGGGTTTGAACTTTTTAGTTTTTTTTTCCAGGACGGTGGAGAAACTTGCGCAACTTCCAAAATAAGAGTGTTGTGATCAGTTGAACGACAAAAATTTAAAAATAAATAACAATTAAAGATAAAACAACGATTCTGATCGGTTTTAATTGGTGTCTTCTGACTTTGTCAAGGCCGGCAAACAGCGTCAGCACGACGGAGACAGATTAACGATAATTACTAGAAGGATTAGAAAATTGATTAGAATAATCCTAAGTTGTTCTGCTAGCAGCAAGACTCTCCGCAAAACCCCGAAAAATTTTATGACTGTAACAACAGATGTAGATTTCATATTCTGGCTAAATTCCATAATAATGCAATTTCTCAGAGATTCACTACAAGAATGAAGGCTTTTACCGGCGGTCTAAGACTGCCACTAAATCATAAAATCCCGCCACTAAAAGTCTAAGGGTCCGACGGATGCCGCTGGGAAAAGTCCTGTTGCTAAAAGATTTAGCGGCGGTCGGATATGCTTTTAGCGGCGGTCTATGCCCGCCGCTAAAATTATAACATTTTTTTAAAAAAAAAATAGGCCGCCCCTACCCGACTTACCCTTGACCCCTTCCCCACCTACCCGTATCCCCAGCCCCTGCCCGATCTACCCAAACTTCTTCCCCACCTACCCGTACCCCCGCCTCTGCCCCGTATCCTAATCTCCGGCGTCATGAATACCTTGCCGGAGCTTCGGCAAACTCCTCTTCAAGATTATTGCTCCAAGCTTCTCTTCTCTAATGCCAACCGAATTGCTTTTTTGATAGAATCGATATCTCCGCAGATGAAAAAAAAAACTAAGCCAAAGGATAGATCTCCTCAAATTCCATTCGTTAACCGACGTGAACTGTTCCAATTTTGCAATTCTCAACCACAACGTTAGTTGACTGTGTTAAATGAATTCTGTCTGTGTTGGGAGTCTTGGGACTATCCCCAGGAGTAGAGATTCAGATATCAGAAATGCATGCGGAATCACTCAGAGATGATGAAGTGCATCTGTTGGTTGTTCTTGATGGTGAGGCCCTTCACCCTTACCACAGAGCTTGAGTCTATTGTTAGTGCCTGCAGTTACTGTGAGACATGGAAAAATCACCGGAATGATCATCCCTCCGTCAACACACGGGGCTCAAAATAAAAGTGGGAGAGTCGCCACCATTCATATTTTTGGGGTGAGAATGGACACCAAAAGATTAAAAATAAGCAAAAAGAGATAAAAAGTGCTAAAAGGCAAATTCTAGGATAAAAATAACCCTACTTGAAAGTCAAATCCAGAGATGGGTAAGGGGATTAGATTATGAACGGGGGAAGGTGTTAGGCACCCCCATTCATCCACACAAAGTGGTTTCCAAGTGTATGTTCATGCAAAAATAGAAAGCTTGCTAAAATCATAGAAAACCTTGAAAAAGGACTAATGTATGATATTTTCACATGAAGATCTAAATGGATTCTAGATCCTCTCTTATGTCAATATCATTTCTGGAATATCTCAAAAGATAGAAATCAAAGCACAAGTTACTCAAAAACCAAGTTGAATCAAATCCGGAAAATTCAGTGAAAAGTCATGCCATTTGTCTTGAAATCATTCAAATACAATTTTAAATCAAATCAAACCAAATCCATTTGAAAGATTATAGTAAATCAAGGTCTCATGCAAAATTTCACTTTATTCCGATTAAAATCCTAGGAGTTATGCTCCTTTGAAGTTGCTGCTGGGGATTTTTAAAAGTGATGAGTGGGCAACTTTGGGAAATTGCATAGAAAAATCCACTACATAAAAGTCCACGAAATTTGGTGTGATTAAAGTTTGTATGGCCATATTTCAAAAGAAACTAGCCTCATACAAAAATCCCTTCGGATGTGCCTTGGGTGGTCTCCTGAACAGGCCCCGAAGATCACAGATTTACCCAGAAAAGTACAAATGAACAGTTCTGAGTAAATCGGCTACCAATAATTCAAATGGAATTCAAAAATTATGAAACCAACTGGATTTGAAAATAGACTCATAAATGAATACTCAGAAACAAAAATCACTCGAATCGGACTTAAAACGAACACATGGCGGTCCGTCGAAGTGACAAGTTCTGTACTTGAACCTGAACTGTCCACTTAACTTCGACAGAGAGGTGTCAAAAATCCGTTTGATGGAAATTCATGAAATTTGGTGGACATAAACTAGACAGCCTCACCTTTCCCATGGTTCTGGAATCGCTCCAAAATTCATCTGGACGATGAAGTTATGAGCGTCCGAAGTAAGGGTACAGGTGCTGTCCAGTTAGGCCCTTTTTGAAGAAAATCAAATCCAAGAATTTATAAAGTGTGTGAGATTCGTGTGAGATGAATCCAAAACCTTTGAAAAACATTTAAAACACTCCAGAATTTGATTGAGGCCATTTATTGGAGATTTATCACAATGAATGTAATAAATCCCCAAATGTGAGCCTATTCACCAAAAAGTGTAACATGTGTGCAAAAGTGAAAAACCAGACAACATATCATGCATATAGATTCAACAAGATAGGTTCTAGCATAGCCTAGGGTTCCGTTCCATTATCGTTTCCCTCTGTTCTCTCTCCCCGTTAAACACGGTTCTTCGAGATAATCAAGGGTACTTTGATTATAGAACGGTTTTCAATCATTCAAAAGCCTTATGCTACATGGGTTCTAGCACTAGGGTCAATCCCCAGTCTCGTTTCTCCTAGATCCGCCTTCACGTTTTACGGCTAGGGGAGTCTTGAGATACTTTGAGCCGGGGAAGGATTTCCACACACAAAGAAGGCTTTATTCTACAGAAAGGTAGAAGAAGAGATCTAGATCTAGGAATGTAAATACAGAAATTAAAGAGAGGTTTGAGGCTTACCTGGATTCTGGAAGCACTCCCGCAGCGATTTCCTTCTTCTCTTGGAGTTCTTCTTTGCGAGAATTCAAAACAAGAGGGTGGTTTCCCTTTGCTTAAGGAGGAGGCTCCTATTTATAGGCAAAGGCTAAGGTCATTGGTAGACACAACTTAATGTCTAGAACCCCCCAATCTTAACCCTAAGGTTATTTCCGAGATTTCCCCTCATTTAATGAGGGACATGATGGTAACAAGTGATTTCTCTCGGAAAACCCTAATTTTGAGCAAACTTAATGTATCCGGTATATCAGATCGGATACACAAGGGCCTTAAGGTATCCGGTACATGGTACCGGATACACTAAGGCTCACATGTATCCGGTATGAGTAACCGGATACAGGAAGGAGTACTTGTATCCGGCCTGAGTATCCGGATACAGGTAAAAGTTTATTTTCTTCAATTTCTGTGCTGGCTTTCAAGGAGATAATGATTTTTGATGATTGTTTGTGCAATTTGGGGTTTCTACAGTTACAATTTTAAAATCATGCTTTCACATAGTACTTCCAGTTATTAATCATCAAAGCCTTAATTATGTCGATATCTACTGATCAGTGGAAGATCCTTACCTTGGGTGCACCTCTGCAACGCTGTTAATAAAAGAAAACATGTCAATCACTTTGTTTCTCCATTGGACTTGATTTAATGACTTGAAACAAAAATTTGTGAGAACATACATCTGACTTGTTCTTTTTGCAAGATGCAGCCCACCATTTGCTGCCCGAACCATCAATGACTCCACTCCCCTGGAAAGTGACGCCCTCCAGTTTGGAGAAATCAAACCTCCTAAAAACAATAGAATCATAACAATCAATCAAATAGCTTAGAAATAAAGACAAAGATCTCGGCAGACCTTAGATCCTACCTCAAAGCTTTCAAATATCACATGCAGAATCGCATATGCTGAATCCCGGATCAAAGGTTTCCTCTTCGTCAAATTAAAGAAAAACGAAGAGAGAACAAGGAGAAAAAAGAAATGCGATGAGTTCCCACTACGCTTGAGCAATACAAACACAAATTGGAAATTAATTACGCAAGAACAATACAATTTGCAGAATTTTGCTGAGAATAGAAAGAACAATAAACGTTTTTTTTAGGGAAAAAACAATAGATCTGGTTCAAGGATAGGATAAAAAGAACACATTTCCTTGAATTTGTAGTGATGTCTTAATCTATTCCACAAGGTAACTTTTAATCTCTACAATGAAGGCGTCAGATTTCTCGCTCCTGTCTTGAAATCCAAAGAAGCCGATCCTGCATTTTATCTATTAGCGTTGAAGGTCGCTAAAACCAGTAAAATGCGATAAAGTTGCAAAAAAGACAAAAAGTAGTAATAATAAAGAATTGAGATAACTTATGTAAGAATCCGAAGTATCAGTATCAAATGGATCGATTTCTCGACTAGAATAGCTGATTGATGAAGCTTCTCGGCCAGATTTGAGACATTGAAACTTGAGACAGAAGATTTCACAGGAAACAGAGAGATGCCGCAAGAGATATCTTGTGGAGAGATAGAGAGAACCCTCTCGATCAGATCTAGGACTTCGTAACTTCGCAACTTGAGATAGAGTTTCAGAGGAGAGAGATGGTGCAAGAGATTTCTTGTAGAAATGATGAGAGATAGAGAAGCGAGTGGTTAAAATAAGCTTCAGTTTTAGCAGCGGTCCACAAAAGACCGCTGCAAATACTCACTAATCATCCGCCACTGAATCACGTTTTTTTTGTAGTGATTCTAGCATCCAGCACTTTCATATTAAGAATAGATGGAACGGCAAAGATATAAATCAATTGTTTTCTGCAAGATGCGAACTGATGTTACTAACGATTACTCTTCACAGTTTGAAAATTTCTAGTTATTGCAGAGCAGGTCACATTTTGGAACTCCACTCCTTTCAGTTGATCTAAAAATTCTGTGGATTGTCTGTAAAAAGGAGGGGGAATCAGATAGTTATATAATTATATTGCAAATTCCTAGACATATTCAGCCTCAGTCTATAAATTTTGTTGGGATCTGATGCATGTTTCCCAAAGAGGCTATGGATTAATGGTTGGATTATATTGTAGCAGCTTTAGCAGTTGTCGTTTAATTCTATGTTAAATACTTGTGCTTGCGACTTTTTGGTGTCTTTGGATAAAGTGGAACAGCTGTATTATTTCAGGTTGTAGCCACTCCGAAGGAACAATTGTTTCGAAAGTTTACATTTGAAGTTCCAAGGTGTCTGGCTTATTGAGTTTAGACAAAAGTGAATGACCACCATGGGAGCAAGTCCAATGCCTTCGGTTCTCACATGTCCAAAAACTAACTATTTGTTATCCTGCTTGGTGGTGTCAAGAGATGGTTTTTAACTTTCCGGGCTTCTTCTCGGTGGACCCGGTTATGCTTAAACGAGGGGCTTTTAACTTTCCGGGCTTCTTCCCTGTGGACCCGGTTAAGCTAGAACGAGGGGTTTCTGCAGGTAAAGTTTTAAAAAAAATATTTTTAATGGTATAACGGCAATGTAAGGAAAATCTTGCCAATTCAAGGGTATGTATATCATTCTCATTTTTTTTTTTGGTAACAAACTATGGAACTTTTCATTAAATTAGAATGTTTCTACATGAGGTTCTATCAATAAGGGTCATCATACAATATTTTGCAAACATTATGAGGGGGATGATTCACCCATGCACAAGAATACTCATCTAAAGCGATATTTGCCATTGCATCCCCAACTTTATTTGCCTCTCTATAGATATGTGTCAACTTTACTCTCTGAAATTTCTGTAACATGGCCTGTATGGACTGAAGTTGGTTCCTCATTCTCCATGATGACTCCGAAGGATGCCGGTTTAGGCATTGAATCAGTGTTTTGCAATCCAATTCTACCTCAATATGTGTAGCACCCAAATTATATGCTGCATAAATACCTTCCTATAGGGCTGTAATTCCCGCTTGCAAAGAATTCGATCTTCCAACCTGCATAGCACATGCATATCGTTGCTTTACCATCATCATCTCTTATGACAATTCCAATAGCCGCCTCCCCAGGATTCCCTCAAGCTGCTCCATCCACATTGAGCTTCTGCCAACAAGGTCTAGGAAATGTCCATTATATTGTTATTGAAGAAGTTGACAAGGTCTTCTTATATGAGTGTGATGATAGTAAAGATAGGCTGTCTCTTTAAAGGTTATTAAGGAGGGAAACTGCAGCTGGTATAGAAGGCTTGTGTCCATCAAATATGGCATGATTACGAATGATCCATAGAGTCCAACAATAGTTTAACACACTTGCTGCAGAAGGTATATCTTCAGGCCACCCTGGAGCATAAGAAACTTGAAGTAACTCTTTAATCCAACCCTTGGACTGTTGTCGCAATATTCAATTGATCTAATCTGCCGTGAAGTCCACCATACCAAAGTGTCTCTTGCAAACGAGCCCGCATCTTCTCCTATGCCCCTCTCCTCCATTTTTACTGCACCAAAAAGTCACCTCCACGTGTGCTTGTAGGTCCCACCGTTTCCTTCCCAAAAAGACGGCAACCTAACGTCTTGTTAGAAACTTTTTTAAATGAAAAAAAAAAACCTTAAACGAAGAAACCCAACTCGTCTTCAACAATAGAGTTGGGTTAGTAACAGAACTGGCAAAGAAAGAAATGAAATACATCAGCATTGAACAACTTCTCTTCATCTGCAAAAGCTTCAAACGACATCTTTAATCTATGACTGAACACTTCGGCTTCAAATTTGGGCTTGCAATCTGAAACAAACAAACCAAATTGTTGCAAAAGTGATGCGGTGGAGACGAAGAGAGTGCACTTCGGGACCTAAATTGTTCTGTCATTTCTCGGCTGTTGCAGTTCCTATCGATGGGGAAGACAACTTCGTTTTCTTTTTTTCAGATCCACGTTTGCTTCTTCAAAATGGAGAAGACAACTTTCTGTAGGACCCATGAGGATAGGTGGGGGATAAGCAGTGGTGTAGTAAAAATAGAGTCGACATAACCCCGCGAAACACTACGGTAGCGCCGGTCAGGCAGTTCGTAGACAAGGCAGCGAGAGCCAATGCAAAGATTCAGAAGCTCAAGAGGGGTGTCTTCAAGGCCATTTCTTGTGTAGTTGAGCTGGCGATGAGCTGAAAGGGCTACGATAGCTATTTTTGGTCTGGGCATGAATTTGCCGAACTCTTGCAATTATGTGTCAGCAACGAACCCCGTAAGTATTACAAGCGAATTCATGGTCAGATTATTGTTTCAGGACTTCAGTCGGATGTTTTTCTAGTCAATGTTCTTCTGCGTTCTTACTGGAAATCTGGTTGCATTGACAGTGCACGAGTCCTAGTTGATAAAATGGGTCAACGGAACCTAATGACGTGGTCTACGGTGATTTCCATGTACGCCCAATGTGATTATGGTGAACGGGCTCTGGTTCTTTTCTCGGAATTTCGAAGATCTTTACATATAAATTTGAATGACTTCATCTTAGCTACTGTTATCCGAGTTTGCACGCAATTGGGAGCTGTTGATGAAGCTTCCCAAGTGCTCGATCTGGGTATTAAGACAGGTTTCGATCAGGATGTATTTGTGGGTACCTCATTAATTGATTTTTATTCGAAGAATGGAGATATTGAGGAAGCAAGATTGGTTTTTCCGTGAAGAAGAGGGCAAGACGTAGGGTAGGGTTGATTTTTGGGTTTTGAGGAGGCCGAGTAAAAAGACTAACTTGAGGAGAGTTAGTCAAAAGATTAATTTGAAATTGACGGAAACGAAAATTAAAAACCAAAAAGTGTAAATTTCCAAAAATTTTGTGTGGATACGTGGTGTTAAATTATTGACACTGTAATTTTGTAGGAAAAGGGGCATAGGAGAAGATGTGGGCTCGCAAACGAGCACTCAATAAACAAATGATGTGCTAATTCTTCCGTTGTGTGACATGACGTAAGTCAAGTGGTTTTCGTATATCAATCTCAGTCGATACTGATACAAGAGACATGGAAGATGGATTGCTCCCAAGTCCCAACTACGGCCTTTGACCCTTTTTGCTTAATTATATGTTTTTTTTAGGAACTCTGTGGCGTCTAAATCACCAACTTGCAGTTGCAGGGGCTGAGTCCGGCGGAGGCACTTCGATCTCCATCAACCACTCTTGGGTTGCTCTTCCATATCCATCAACCACTCTTGGGGTTGCTTCAAAAGAAGCCATAGCTAGTTAGCTGGTATAATATTAACTAACAATATATACTTTTCTAGTGGAATTAATTAACGATACATATTTACATTTATTGAGGTCTCTCTTATTAGTTTATCAATATACAGCTAAAATTTTAATTATTTATTTCATAAAATAAAATAAAATATTTAGATAGAATTCTAGAATAGTACCAAATTTTATTCTTAATAGAAAAATATATAATAAGCACAAACAATCCTATTCTCTTTTTTTTTTTTCACTTTAAAGGCTAAAGATTACTTTAATATAAATAATGTAAAATAAAAAGTTATATGTAATTCTAGATTAGGTAGCCTTTTTTGTTTTCTTTACTAGAAGAGATAAATTACTTTAATAAAAATAGTGTAAAAATAAAAAATATAATAGAATTTCTAAAAAGGAAAATATGTTATTAATGCTGATAAAATTTAAGATAAATACAAAAAAAAAAAAAAAATCCTTGTACATTATTAATTAATAGTCCAAATAATCTCTTATAATTAATTAAAAAAAATTTATAGTTTCACTGGGATTTTTCCTTTTTCAATTTTTTTGAGGGAAGTGATTAGTTTGGTTTTATTATATAATATCTAATTAGTTTGATTAGGTGGTTTTATCAGAGAAGGATTTGATTCATGGGATTTTCCTTTTCGTTTTTTTTTTTTTGGGAGGATTTGTTTAATTTGGTTTTATTAAAAGCACGAACCACCTAATGTTCACATAACAAAAATTAAAAATTAAAAGAGTGACTATAATAATCTAAAACAAACACATAGTATGATAAAATTCTTTTCACCTTTTTTTTTATAACTAATTATTATTATTTAACCATACTATAATTGAAAAAGGTGAAAAGAATTTAATAATTAGAAATTGATATATATCATAAAGATATGAATAATTAAAAATCCTACTATAATCAAGCAAACAATGAAGATAAAAAGAATTTAAGATAAAAAGGTAATAATTAGAAAGGAATTTCAAAAAAATTAAAATTATCTTAATAATTTTAAAAAATTAAATCATATTATAGTTGATAAAAGTTAAAAGAATTTTAATAATTAGAAATTCATATATATCTTATAGATATGATTGAAATTAAATATTTAAGGATAAGTTAAGATTATTTAACTGGATAATTTAAGTAAAAAGGTAATATTGAAATTATCTAATGAAATCAATTATATATAAAGATATGATTGAAATTAAATATTTGAGAATAAGTAAAGATTATTTAACCGGATAATTTAAGTAAAAAAGGTAATATTGAAATTAAATAGTATAGCAAAGGGTACTTTAAGGCTCTGTTTGTTTCATCGGAAAAGAAGGAAAAGAAAATATTTTCCAGAATTTTAAAGTTTTCCGGACGTTTGTTTTAGGGGAAAAGAAAATTTAAGGGAAAATATTTTCTAACTTGAAGGAAAATTGGCGGAAAATAACTTCCGCTAAAATTTGGCGGAAGTTATTTTCCGTTGGGGCATTTCGAAGGTAACTCGTGTTTCAATTTTTCTCTCTCCCCGACTTCGACTCTCTTCTTCCTCCTCCAAGGGCACGACAAACAACTTCGACTCTCTTCTTCCTCCTCCAAGGGCCCCGATTCCATCGTCCACGGCTCTATCCGACCACAAGAGACGACCGAATGTGGACTTTGCTTCAGCTGTCAGAGTATACTGAGATATAAGCCAAAGCAAGACCTCGCAGATTCTCTCTCTCTGAGCCGATTGCATCTTCAAATCGTCCATTTCGTTGAACTTTCTTAGCTTCTCTCAGGTTCTCTGTTTCCCGCTTTTTTGTTTTTTCTGTTTTTTTTCTTGCTCATCTGATTTTTTGATAGTTCTTTCGTGATCATTTCTGTTACTGGAATTTGAACTGAATCTGGGTTTGTCTTTAGATCTGAGACGGTTTTTCAAATCAATGATTTGTGTAGCGGCAACGTTTTGTGGGTTTGGTGTTTTAGAAATCCACGTTTTGTGGATTTGTGGTTTTGGTGTTTCAGAAATCTGATTGGGAGTTGTCGAAAAATCCACGTTTTGTGGATTTTTGGTTTTGATGTTTCACAAATCCACGTTTTGGTGGATTTGTGGTTGTGGTTTTGGAAAAGTGGTTTTGTGGATTTGTGGTTTTGGTGTTTCAGAAATCTGATTAGAAATCCGCTACACAAATCCACAAAACACAAATCTACGTTTATTGGGGTTTTGATTGGGAGTTGTGGAAAATGCAGAGGCAGACTAGGTTTATGGAAAGATTGAATAGTATGAAGAGGGATAAGCAAGGGTTGGAACCCAGTGAAGCTGAAGAAGGGCAGCCGGAGAGGAAGAGGCCAGCTCTCGCTACATAATTTTCTCATTTGCAATTTGTTGATGTTTTACGTTTTTATATTATTTTTGGGGTTAATTTAGTTTTTGTTGACAAGAAAACGGAGTTGCAAAGGAAAAAAATTAAGTGCTCAAGCCACTTTAGTTCTTAGGGTTGCATTTGTATAAAAATAGAAGAAAAAAAAATTCTAAAACATTTTTCATGTTACATCCAAACACTTGGAAAATTTTCTTCTGGAAATTTTTTTCTTGGAAAATTTTCTTGTGATGGAAAATATTTTCCGATGAAACAAACAGAGCCTGAAAGAAAGGGAAAAAAACATAATAACTTATCGGTTCAGCTCTTCTTCAGCCAAATTTGGGGCACAATTAATTCAAAATATATCAGTATGTATCAATGTGTAGAGAATATATAAACTCAAATTCAACTTTGGACTCTTCGGGCTTTAATTTTGAGTCGTGTAGCATGAGCCCGAATCTAATCTAAACTCAACTTTGGACTACAAGTGAAGCCCTGCCCAATCTCAAACCCAAACTCAATGCTCAGTTTTGGGTTCTTATATATGTTGGGTTAAGCGGGCATTGAGCGGTCCGGACTAGATTGACAAGTCCAGAGACACCGCTTATTTGCCCTCTTGTAAAATGCTTTGTGATTTGTATGTCATGGAATGAACTAGGTATCGCAAAGTGGATTAATCGGGTAACCCGCCCAATCGATCCGTCCAAATTTTTTTTTTTTCTCTGCGAAAAAAGCCATCCAAGTTTGGTAAGTCCTAAATCAGGTTCTGGTTGAGGTTTAGGGTTTTGTCCAATCCGATCCTAGCCCCTGCCCACAAATCCAACCTTAATACATTAAAATATATTTTTTCATATATATATATCTAATATAAAATGTCTATTTTACAAATTTCTATAAATAATTAATTTCTTAGAACATTGTGGCCAAACCAACCCACCGTATTACCAAACCAAGAGTGTTATGAGTGGGTTTGCCAAAACCTGCACTAAACCCCACCTTGCCATCCCTCAAATAGAACCCATCATTTATGTGCATCAAACAAAAGAATTACGTCCCATATATTAGAAAGGTTCTCTTATAGGCCTTTTAAGTGGCAAATTTGGCTGGGCCGGGTAAGATTCCGCTTTTAGAATTTTTTTTAGTGAGAAAAATATGAAAAAGATCACTTTTAAGAATTGTAATATCACTTCAATGTAGCTACATAGGATATGATCGTAGCTTACTTGGGACACGAACATATTACATGTGGGATGTGAGCATATGATGCACTCATGTTCCACATAGGATGTGCTTGTATTCCACATAAGGAAGCTCTTATCTCAATTCTCACATATAAATGCTTCTGTCCTTAGTAGATTGTGCTCGTATTTTACGTGGCTAATTTTTTATTTTAAAAAGTAATCCTATAGGTCAATTATTGTTTTTTTAAAAGTGAACCGTTTCTGCAAATGAGATGTTTTAGAGATGTTTTGGTAAATACCACCCAAAAAGGTTAAGCCAAAAAGTAATCCTTTCGTAATTTTTCCTTTTTCAATCTAAGGGTGGCAATGGGCCAGGTGACCCTACCTGGCCGGTACGGCGCAGCTGATATTTGATCGAGCTTGAACAAGGCTTTGAGACCATAGGGCTGGACTGGGTCTCATGGATGGGCTTAGGTTTGAGACATTTATGGCCCCCCCAACTTGTTTTAAAGATTTAGTTATTTGTTTAGGAATATTTTTACATTATTTATATAGATGTCTAGATATATATATTATATTTCGCATAAAAAGATTGTTACAATAGTGCTTTAATACTTTTTTTTATGATTTTATAATAAGGAAGCATAATAATAAGTGTATTTATACCAATTATAATTTATTAAATCAGTGTGTGTACCAAATATATGTGTATATATATATTTATATGATTTATTAAGTTTATTAAAATTAGAAGAATAAATAATAATTATTAAACAACATATATTTTCGTTATTAAAAAGAAGTAGTGAAGAGTCGGGTTTGGGTGTAATAAATTTTTATACGGTCGGGCCTTGATAAGCACTCTTAGGCCCAATGTAGGGCCGGGCTGGGCTTGGGAATATCTAAGTTGTCATATGCTAATGCCTTGGTCCGGCCCAAGCCTTCCCGAGGCCCATTACCGCCCGCATGGCAAGCTTGAACATTGTGATCATAAACGTGACCTGTCCAATGATCAGCGCTATAGTGTGATGCCTAAATTCTCGGGTTCGTAAGGTTTACGTGACGGTGATACTATATTTTAAGAAAAGACTGCTATGGATACTTTCGTTATTACAAAACTACTATATAATATATAGTTCTGTCAAAGCATCTTGGCCATTTATAATCTGAAGTGAAGCTATCTATATGAAACATCCAAGCTTCTATTCATTGCTACGGTTTTACTTCCGCTTTCTGTCATTGCAAAATCTGCAGGTCAGTAGCTTCTTTTTTAAAATCTGCTATAAATAAGTTTTAATTAGCAGTCAAAATAGTTTGTTTTTCAATTCGTTAATTAGTTTTATAAAATCTATCTTTAGTGCTATTTTCTTTAGTATGGCATAAATCAAATCGTTAGTTTCATAATCTCAATAACAAAATCATGAGTAAAACAACCTATGTTACTTATTTGCTATTATTTCAAAGTATCAGCCAAAACTTTGATTTTTAATGAAAAATAAGTTTTAGGGGTCAACATATATAGTTTATTTTTCAAATAATTAGAGTTATAAAATCTATCTTTAGTTCTTTTTTCTTATAAGGCATAAATCAAAAGGTCGATTCTTTATTGCTGAGGAATTTGGCCTTGAAAGTATTTTTATTGTATTCAAATATAGGGGTAAACTATATTTACTTGCAAATAGCTAAGTAAATGAAGGTATGTGCTTCGACCTAGGTCAGGTTAGGGTTTAGCCCAATCCAATCTTAATACATTAAAATATATTCAAGTATACCATATGTATTTATTGTAAATACAGCTTTTATACATTTTTATTTAAAGGCATTCATATTTTTACGTTTCATAGTACGACCAGGTCTCCTACAAAAAAAATATATATATAGTACGACCGGGTCAACGAAATTTACCTATTACCGCCCGATTGGTTAGGATTGGGTTTGTCAAAACAAACCAACTCCCAAGTCCGGCCCATTACCAACAATAGAATTACGTGCCAAAATTTTAATATTAGTAAAGATTGGGTGTTTTAGCCGCTTAATTTGTAAATTTGGTCGGGTCGGGTGGGCTCCGGCCTTTCGTAAAATTTTAAAATGGGCAATGTTGGTCATGACTCTAAAAACGTAATCTTTAGGTCAGTTAAGCTTGAATCTACATTGATCATAACTCATCTATTTATATATATCTATACTGGTTATGAAGCATTTAAGAAAGAGAAAAATATGAAAACCACCTATTTTTCCAGTGTATTTATAAAAGCATACTTTGAAAAGTAAAATATTAAAAAACGTGCAAATTTTCCCTTGTAATTGTGTTTCAGTCTGAAATCACTGTAGTTCGATTAATCGCATACTTTGTGATTAATCGACAAAATGTTCAATTACACCAATTGATCAACATTTAAATTGTCGATTAATCAAAGTGGTACTTTCGATTAATTGAAAAGTTGTGACGTTTAATGAAGATTCACAATGAACCAATATCTATCCACGAATTATTAACTTGTATTTTTTGAAGATTTAACTTGTATCCTACAATGATCGTGCTTGTTTCCATGATGGTCAACCTAATATCCTACATTTATATTGTATGTATCCCATGAATATCATATTATATCCATTGATGATTCGTCTAATATCCTTGAAGATCTAACATGTATCCTTTGGTGATTTGAAATTTAAATTAACCGAAATCTGAAATTGTTGTTTTGTGATTAATCGAAAGGTTTTCAATTGATTGAAATTCATGGACATGTGATCAATGCATGCTATTTGGCACTAAAGTTAATGTTTGGGTTGAACGTATGATTAAAGCTTGATTCAACGTTCGTATGTTCGTACGATTTCAATTAATCGGGCAATTATTTATAAATAAACAGTGATTTCGAACTGAAATGCAATTAAAAGGAAAAAGTTACATGTTTTTTAACATTTGACTTTTCAAATCATGTTTTTATAAATAGACATCAAAAGAGGGTGGATTAATAATCTTTATATGGATATCGGTGTATCAATTTAGGAAAATCACTAATAAACTTTCCATAAATATGGACATCAATTTAGGAAAATGATTAATAAACTTTACATGGATATCTGTATATAAATTTAGGAAAATCATTAATAAACTTGGCATATATAGATATCGATATCAATTTAGGAAAATCACTAACAAACTTTGCATAAATATGGACATCAATTTAGGAAAATGATTAATAAACTTTACATGGATATCTGTATATCAATTTAGGAAAATCATTAATAAACTTGGCATATATAGATATCGATATCAATTTAGGAAAATCATTAATTATGATATTTTAGGAAAAGATTTTTATGGATACTCTCATTATTACAAAACTGCTATATATATCTATGTATATAGTTTTGTCACAACACCTTCTCCATTCATAATCTCAAGTGAAAGATCTGGATATGAAAATGGCGACATCCAAGCTTCTATTCGTTGCTATGTTTGTGCTTGCTCTTGCTCTCATAGCAAAATCTGCAGGTCAGTATCTTCTTTTGCTCAATCTGTTGTGTGTTCATGCGAAACATTTTGTTCTTATCAACCTTAATGATGTTCTGACTATGAATTTTTCATTCTTGTTGCAGAGATCAAATATCCCTCTATTGTTATGAAATGTGTTTATGAAGGGCCGCTTTGCCAGACTGATAGTGACTGCTCTAAGCCTTGCCAGTCTGGGAAAGGCTGGTGCATCCAAAATCGTAGGACTGGAGAATACCATTGTTGTTGCTACACATAGAAATATGACTATTGTCATTTCTTCTTAATAATAATAATAAGATTTTACCATGTTGTCTTTTAACTAGACAATGGGTGATCTTAGATTATCAGAATAAGAGTAGTTATCATGGAAGTGAATGCTCTTCTTGCTGCTATCTATGTTTCTCTTCTTTGTTATTGATATAGCGGTGGCTTCTTTTGGTATTTTTCCTTGTCTAGGCTTCATTTTTCAGATTGTTTAATTACTCAGTTGCTTGGTGGAAAACCTTTTATAAGATGCATGGGAGGGGTTAAAACTAACAAGGTGAACAAGATGGTTTTGTTACTCGGGAAGAAATGAAGGTTGGGAAAAGAGAAAAGGGGAAACACCGTTTCATTGGAAAAATTCAGTGGTTCTATTAGGTTAAAATTGGCATGTACTGCCCGAGTTAAAAGAAGAAGAAAAAAAAATCTTATGAATGTTGGAAAAGATATATAGTTGTACAAATTAATGAAGGTGAATTTAAAGAAATGTTTAGTTAAGATAATCGTCTAGTTGTACTCCTATGTTAAATTCTATTAACTTCTATTGTTTATTTTTATTTAAATGACTAAAGTAGCCTTTCATAAGAATATTTAGAAAAAACTTAAGAAGGTTGGAAATGAATATGGTTCTACAAATGAAGGAGAAGAACAACTTTGTTTAGCATAATCATTGCAGGGGTAGTCTTATTGTTAAATTATTTATAACTTCTGTTGTTTATTTTTATTAAATAACTAAAGTAACCTTCCGTAAGATTAAAAAAAAGAAGAGAAAAAGAATAATAGTCAATGATTATATGGCTAGGTTGAGTTTCAATGAATAATTATTATTGGGCAAATTAATATTAATGACTTAAGTTACATATGCAATAAGTATAATAACATAAGGACATAAATGAAAATATGTGATAACATAAGAGGATAAACGCAAAATTTTTTTTATTTAGAAGGTTAATTTAGTTATTTAATAAAGTTAATAGAATTGAACATTAGGGATAAAGCTACAAAGACTATTCTAAGTGGAGAAGTATTTAAATAAATACTAAAACAAGAGCATATAACTTTAAATATATATATATATATAACAACAGCCTAAAGTGCTAAGGGTTAGATTTCCCTTTCAATTATTTTCGCCCTTCTAGTTTTTTTTTTTTTTTTTGGCAAGATTTATTTATAGTTTTATTTTCTGTTTAGGCGCCTCATAGATTGCACTCTTTAGAAATAAAGAAAGAAAAAAAAATGGAGATAAAAGCAAAAGTCACTTGCTTAATCCTATACCTTCAATCAAAGGAAAGCGTCTTGCTTAACCTAGATCTGTATTAAATCTATCTTTCTTCAGAAAAGCACGTCCCCAAAACCCACACGGACCCAATCTGAACCGCTCAAGCTCATGATGCCCAAGATCATCAACCGGTGCATCCCACCAAAGCCCACACGGACCCAATCTCTTTGCCTCTTCAATCGTCTCCTCTCGTTTCTTCTCCTCCTCTAATCGTCCAACAACCTCCATGTACTGTTGATTGAGATAGTGCACGGTAACTCCTCTCTGGGCATGGGCTAATGGGTAAGAAGTACCAACAATGCTCTGGGGAGAGTCCTGAGCGAGAAATCGATCGACGACGTCGTCCACACAGGGGTGACCAAAGGAGAACACTTTACCAGCTGGGGAGAAGACGATAATGGCGATCTCAGCACCGCAGAGGATGCAAAGATCACTAGCCTTCTTGAAGAGACCTGCACGTCGCTTCGAGAAGGTGACTTGGCGGTGGTCTCGGTTGTCTATCTTCTTGATTTCGATCTTCTTGCGGCCCTTGCTTTGCTTCGTCCTCTTGTTCACCATCTCCATTGTGATTTAATGTGAAGAACAAGCGAGGTGCAGAGAAATTAAGAAAGATGACTTGGGGTTTCCTCTTTGATTGGATTGAGAAGAGAGGTAGAGGAGGATCCGAGAAGGGTATGTGTCCTCTGTAAATATATATAAGTAATGGCTATTGCGAGATTTGATACTATTTTTAGTTTCTGTCCTGTGATACTTACGAAATACGAACTACTTTAGTTGCCATTTTCAGATGTCAGAAAATCTGCAAAATCTCTATAAGTCTCATAGTTGGAAACTTGGCATTTTTGAAACCCTAATTTGCCTCGACTTAATTGGATTAGTGATTGACTGGAATCATTTAACTCGTGAAGAATGTATAGAGAACTTGAAGTTGCCATTTGGGGTATTTACTATCTTAGGAAGCAATTAGGAAGCAATGACAATGCAAACTGACGGTAATTAATTACCAGGAGGAGGAGATACTGCATTCCTTCGAATTCCGGAAAGATCTTTCTCATTTTCACTGCAGCATTGTTTTTCGACACATTGCAACATTTGATGCCTACATGAAAATGAAATCCTTTGCTCTCATGATTTTCTTTAGAAACAAAGGAAGACGGATTCAGGTTGGAAATGGTAAGTTAGTCGTTTAATGATCATTTGTTGGCCGGTTATACTCTTTCTCGGCATGACTAATGTTATTAATATGAATTTTCGTAAAATAGTTAGTTTCATGTTGTTTTCCTTATTTTTTTCATTGAGAAGCTGTAATTAGTTCCTACTGCTCCTTTCTTTTGCTTTCACTTGTTCGTCATTGGTCCTATTATCACTTTTTCTCATTCATTTTCTTTTCTTAGCAAACGAGAACCGGGTTCCTCTGGTTCATTGTTGTTTAAAATTTGATTAACTTATAATAATGCTTTTTTTTTTTTTGGTAAAAACTTATAATAATGCTGGTAGCGTTTTTTAAGTGAATAATCATAATTTCTCTAGGTGTCCTCCTGTGCATTCTCCAGTGCTTGCTTCAATTCTCAAACTGTTGCATGCATTAGAGATTTTGGAGTCTATGCCACAATGCACCAAATTCCCGAATCCGGATTCACATTTTTTCTTCTTTCATCTTCATTTCTATTACTTCATTCAGGATTATTGCTGTCAATTTAGAGAATTTTTTTAAGACAATCTGAATGTTCCAACTAGAGTTCGAGTGTAACTCCCGTTTTGGAGTCGTGAAATTATATTTATCCATAGTTCCAATATTGAAGTATACAAACCACCAAAATTTACAAAACAAGTATATGCTCAAATAATTTTAATATATGTATAAAATTATTAGACAGATTTATATATGCATTGAAATTCAAAACCGGGGCTAGACCCGACTTCAACATACTTAGTCCAAGCAAAATCCTAATTATTACATATGGGGCCTCAAAATTCTGAACTAAGCCTTATTCATTGAAACTACTGGTTTAATATGGAAAATCAAAAAATCTAACCTAATTATTAGTTCAAGCAAAATTCCAGGCTAATCGTAACTATTGGTTTGGGCCTAAAATTGACACCCATAATTGTAAAGTTGTGAAACCAAAAACCAGATCAAATAATTCAAGAGGTACCAACAAAAAGGATAACAAAATCAGGCTAAATTACAACATGGTATCGGAGCTAGCCTAATCCATGTTCACGGTGCTGTCCAACGTGAGGGGGTTGTTGGAATTTGTCCCACATTAAAAATTCACCATTGCTTCACCCACCATATAAGAAATGGACTTCCCTCACCTTAATGCCTAGGTTTTAAGGTTGAAGCCCCTCCTTATGCGTTGTTGGGCTTTCAACAGAAAACAACGGTAGTGACAAACGAGACAATAAGGATGGATGGTCACATAGAAAGTGTTGCATTAGTGCTTCTTGAACATACGCCCTTCATTAGCTTGGTGGTTATCCAAAGGTAGACTTGGTCATGACCCTGCAAACATACTTACGTGACCATCAAGCAAGGCAAACCTGTACATTGATCATAAGCGTGATATGTCCAATGATCAGCACTATGGCGTGATGCATAATTTCTGGGTTTTTGTTGTGGATACTGTTGTGATTACTTACAAGACTACTAAATATAGTTTTGTCACAGCATCTTCGCCATTCATAATCTGAAGCGGAAGATATATATTAATATAAAAATGGCAACATCCAAGCTTGTATTCGTTGCTATGTTTCTGCTTGCTTTTGTTCTCGTCGCAGAGTCTGAAGGTCAGTGTCTTCTTTTGCTCAATCTACCATGTACGTCCATATGAAACATTTGGTTCTTCTCAACCTTAATCAGCTTTTGATTATGGAATTTTCATTCTTGATGCAGAGATCCATCCTTCTATTAAAGTGGACTGTATATACATAGGGCCGCGTTGCTATTCCGGGAACGAATGTATTGCTCGGTATTCTGGGCGAGTTGGTTGGTGCATCCCAAATCATACTGATGGAGACAAATATTGTTGTTGCAAAGTTTAAATATGCATGCATAAATAGAAAAATGACCCATGTCATTTCTTCTAAGTAATAAATAAAGTGTTTTGCCGTGTTATTTCTTTTAGCTAAATGGGTGATCTTATATTATGAGAATAAAAAAGGTTTACTTGCTGGGACGTATCGAAGTCTATCTCGTCTTGTTCTTGATACTAGGGCTGCAACTCGGTGCGGTTTGGTTCGGGCTGGCTTCAACCCAGGACCAAACCAAGGTTACTGATGGTCGGTCCAGAACCGAACCGAACCGATCTCAGAACCGAATTACCCAAACCGAAACCGAACCGTTTATTTATATAAAACCCGAAACCCAACCCAAACCGAACCGAATTTTGCAATTCGGTTCGGTTTGGGTTGGGTTTCGGGTTTTACCTTTGTATTACATTTAACTAAACACAAATCCACGTTTAAGGAGCTTTATTATCAAATTAACTTACAAATGTAAAGAGTCTATTGTATTAGGTTAACAATTCAAAAAGAACTCAATGAATCAATCAATCAGTCAATAAACAAAGGCCTTATCCTAAGTTCCTAACTACTTGGGTTCGCAATTCTCTCAACCATCCCATATATGCCTTGATGTGCATCCTTTTGTGTCTTATATCCTTCTGAATTCTTGGACATGGACTCTTTTCTCCACATGGAGCTTCCACATTTAGCTCTTGTTGCACCTAATCTTGATCGAAAGGACTCATATTCTTCTCGCCCTACCCTCTCTTCTTTGGAAAACTCCAAAGCTTTAACACTCTTGCTTTGATTTTCTGTGGAATCCTACTTGTAGGAACTACACTCGTCTACAGATTCTATACCCCCATACACAGTTCCTGTCAAAAACAAAAAAAAACAAAAATTTATTAGTTGACTGCAGAAAATGGAAATTCATGATAATAATTGAAGATTATTTGCCTAAAATAGTATGAGTCTTATAAATGATATTACATCCTATTTACCTGATAGTTCACCATTGATGAAAACATGCAAAGCATGGCCTGCAGATAATACTGTAAGGACAGGGGATT
The DNA here is from genome assembly GCA_947561395.2 of Buxus sempervirens. Taxonomy (NCBI): domain Eukaryota; kingdom Viridiplantae; phylum Streptophyta; class Magnoliopsida; order Buxales; family Buxaceae; genus Buxus; species Buxus sempervirens. Next base: position 21,681,988 of record OX387190.1, on the reverse strand, counting down.
GTCCATTCTTTAAAAATCCTTCATCGGGGTCAATCTTCACACTGGAGTTTAGATGTAGAAAAGGGATTAAACATAAGCAAGAACGAAACCACAATAAAAATGACGTCAATAAAGTTTATTGAATTTCAAAAGAAAAGCTTTGCACATAATTGAAGAATGGAAGGTCATGCTTAGTTATGTAATACTCACTCTGTCATGTACCACAAATAATCTGAGGGAATTTGTTTTTGTTTTGCTAGATTATACTTACAAAATGTTTTCATCTGTTTAAAGTGAATCGTGCATTATACTTACAAAATAAAAGGTGTTAGGAAGGAGTTGATGCTTGAGTGTTTTTTTCTTTAGTGAATTTTTAAGTTGCTATTCCCTAACATATGCATATCTATGTATAAGCAAAAATGGTGATTCAATGGTAGCCTTGACCTCTACATTGAAACACAAAGATCAGATTGTATATCAACCTCTATTCATTGCCCAAGAATTTAACTAATTAACATGTTGAGATAAGTTATATGAACCTTTTTTGTAGCAAATTTCATCACTATCACAACATTAGGTATTGTACATTCATCTGATCCTGTCTTTTATTTTGTGTAGAGAAGGAATGGTTTTCTTCTTCTTGTTCTCATTGTAGCTACTCTGAAGGGATCAGGCAGATACATCCACTCTATAGGTTTATTTTGTAAGGTATTGGTGATTTTGAGGAAACAGTGCTAGAGTGGGTCTCACCACCTCAATTGTATATTTCAAAATCAATTCCTAACAGTTCAGCTGCTGCTCAGATGAAATAATGTGAAGTGATTTCTTACAGTATTACACAGTATCCAAAAGAAAAGAGAGATGGCCATTAACTATTTCAATCTCAATACAAAACAAGAGAATAAATAAATAAATTACATAATCACTTTATATGTTTATCTGTGTATAAAAAGCAATGAAACATTGCTGAGTTCTGGCATTTCAAAATGCCTTTCATGTCGGACATACATTCAAATATAATGAGAGGAAAAGTATGAAAAAGAAAAAAAAAAATCTTTCTGTTTAAAGTGAATCGTGCATTATACTTGCAAAATATGATTCAACAATGAAGAATCATTTGTTAATTGGTCATGTAATCGATATTAGAAGGTTCTTTCCTCTGGTATGATTTCTGATATGATACCCACACATCATGGCACTGTGTTCTTTTTAAGGTGTTCTGCCGTGTAAAACCAACTCTTCAGGTCGGGTGGAGCTTTAATTACATTTTTCTGGGACAGATTCTCCGCTTGGAGTTATAGGCCCACGAGGAGGTCTTATGCAGTAGATTGTGAAAATGGTCGTGGAAGGAAATCAAATATGCCAACTCTAAATAGAATCATCGTTGAATAAAAAAGAAGAAGAAGAAGAATAAGAAGAAGATTCTAACCTCTTTGTCTGTTAGACCGAAAAATCAGAAGAATCAGCTCCAGCGAATGGCATCTTGCTGTCTTGAACACTTGCAATCTCGGCTGCAAGAAGGGAGGGAAGGCGAAGAGAAGGGGGAGAGAAGGGAGGCAGGTTGGGTGCTGGCGAAGAGAAGGGGGAGAGAAGGGAGGCAGGTTTAGAGTAGAGATCGTCGGTGGCGAAGAGAAGCAAAGAGAAGGGAAGGGAGGTAGGTCGGGTGGGGAAGAGAAGTTTAGGTTTAAGCTTTGAAGAGAAGTTTAGGGTTTGGAGAGAGGATTCGTCATATTTATGAGAAATGGTTCATTCGTAAAATTTTAAAAAGTTAAGGGTAAAGTTTAGATATATATGTATTTTCAGTTCAATTCGGTTCGGTTCGGTTCGGTTTAGAGAAATATAGCATTTCGGTTCGGGTTTCGGTTCGGTTCGGTTTACCCGATCACACAACCCAGAACCGAACCGAATTAATTCGGTTTGAAGATTTTGAATCCAAAACCGAACCAGACATATGGAAAACCGAACCAAACCGAACCGAAGTCGGTTTGGATCGGTTCGGATTCGGTTTTACCCGGACCGAGTTGCAGCCCTACTTGATACTAGCCGGTTATTAAGTTTTTAAAAATTGGTAGAGCGAGATGGTTATTAAGTTCTTATATTATGAGAATAAAAAGAAGAGTTGATAGAGCGAGATGGTTTTGCAACTGGTTATTAAGTTTTTAAAAATTGGTACAGTTTTGACTATTATAATTAGAAATTGGTACAGTTTTTTATTATCGTACCCTTTTATTAATAAGTACCCTTTTATTAATAAATCTCTATGGTCATGTGTAAAGGCTGTTTCGGAAAGTCTAACATTTTGTTTGACACGATTCATGGGAAGCCTCTCGCGTCGTATATGGTATAGATAAATATGGTGTAAGCATACTGAGTTGCTTTGTGAAAGAACTTTTATGTACGGATGGGAGGGAGTGATTCAGCAACCTCTTTGTCTTCATTGGTTTTCGACCCTTGTCCCTTGCAATGCCACCTCCTTACAATGCGTGTGGAATTTCATTTGCAACCTGGAAAAATCCCAAATAATGGGTCCCAATGCCCTAAGCCATTGAGCTACGAGCATCACATGATATCCTTCTAGGGGTAAGAGATAGAAATCCACAATTATAGGAATCTTATGCAGAGACATCGGCACACCTATTCATTTACCCATGCTTGTCACATTTTCACCATTGGCCACATCCATCTCAATACATCCTTCTCTTATTGGCTGAAATCCCACTTTTCTTTTTCTTTTTTTTTTTTTCTAACCTTTAAGACAAGAAGTTTTGGGCGCTACCTGATTCTACCAAACTCACAACTGGATGATGTCCAGTGTTGCCTTTGATCATCATAGTTTGTGGAGTACGAACCCTTGCGATAGATTGCAACGAGATTTCAAGTGTCTCTTCGTCACATTCTTCTTGATCATCAACCTCCACATTGTCTTCTTCTTCCTTAGTTTCTCTTCTTCTGGCTAGAAAACTTCAATGGAGAAGAGCCTTTTACATCTATGTCTAGGTACAAAAATTTACATCATAGTAGAAGCATATACCTCTAGCGTTTCTAAAAAAAAGTTTAGATGGGGTTAATTTCTTTGTTGACGAGGATATAGATTTTTTCAAGCTGCTAGATTGAGTTGTTGGCACCTTCCCACCGTCAAAGAAGTTTAGTTTCTGTTGAGATTGGAGTTAAATTTTATAAAAAACAAGCCAAACCAACTGCCGATATAACTATTGAAGGTCGTGAAGCTTGCACATCCACATGAATACTTTCTTTTAACCCGCCAACAAAGTTTTCCATTTCGGTGCTGCTGAATGTGCTGCTTAAGGCATGAAACGAAATCACTATCAATTTGTTGAAAAAAAATATATATAAAAATTGATTTTTTTTTTTTGGTAAAATTTCTCCCAAATCGAATCAAATTTTGATTTGTACTGCCCAAAAAAATAAATTGCCCAGTTTCACTCGCTAACCATTGCTTTTCACCGGCGTGCCTCTAAAAATCGCCGGAGATGCAGTCTGGAAACTTTTCCCCTGCAGAACGTTTTGCTAGGGTCGAAAGGCGAAATTTCAAAGGCATGCCATGACATGCCGCTGAAACAAAAAACCGTGCTAAGAAAACATCCAATCTGTTGCATAGGAGGTGTCATCCTTCGAGATTATCACAACAATCTTTCGAATTAGCTTGGTACTCTTGGACTATACCCAATTTATTGAGCTTTATTAGGTCACTGAAAAAAATCCTCAAATTGAGTTGGCTCATAACGTGAGTGTAAGCCTTCCTTTAGAACCTTACGTCTGATGATATCTTCCTCACACTTGAAGAGTTGAGACCAAAGTTAAACTTCTTCTTCAAGATGAAAGGCAGCCAATGGTACTTTTTCCTCAATTAGAAAGTGTCGAAATTCAAAGAATCGCTTCACACAGCAAATCCAGTTGTTGGGTTTTCATTTTCGTTAAAACGATGAAACTCAAGTTTTGCAAGCTTGGACATTACAAAATTGGCAGAACTTACTTGACCCTTACTACTTTTCCACTGTTTCCTCCATTGCGATTAGTTGAACTCTCACCTGGCTCTCGACCCCGGCTTGCGATGAGCTGATTAAAACGAGAGTTCATAGCTAAGGACATATCCTGCATTTCCTTTGACATTATCTCTTACCCAGAAGCCAAAGATGCCACCTCAGCTCCAAGCTGACCAATGCGTTGGTCCTCCATATTGTGTACAACTTGAGTAGATGAACTACCTTGTTTCCTACCTCTCCCTCTTTTGCTACATGGGCCTACTTTGACCAAATTTGTCAATTTAAAAGATTTGGGAAAGGAAGTAAGGTAAATATAGTAATAGAGAGAGTTGGGAACTTAAAGAGCAGAAGATACTGGTTTTCTTCGAGTGAAACTTGCCTCCAAGAGTTCAATTATGAATAAGATTCTCTGGATGTCTATCACATTAGCATAAGGCTTAGTTATAGGGGTGCAACCCCTAAAGTGAGACACTGTTCCTTGTTGTCGGGGTTTCTTTGAATCGTGCGCCCTTTCGTTGAGTGCCCCACCCAGTTCACTGGACTGTTGGCCTACCAAGCACTTGCCTGCTGCTCCTGCCACCCGCTTGGCGGGCGTAGTGCTCGCTATCCTTACAGTTCTCTCTACTAGGGCCCCCTCCCATTGCTCTAGCCATAAGCTATGGTAGCTCCAACTCACAACCATAGGGGCCCGCTGCCGCCGTCCGGTCGGTCGGGTCGTGGTGTGGTGTGTGATGCTATCTTTTAATATTAATTTTTTATTGCTCTTAAACGGTTTGATTTTGTTTTTTAAAACTGGTTTTGGGGGTTTCTCATCTGATAATACAACCTCCTGTAGACACCTTAAATTACACGAGTTTAAAATTTGAAAATATAAAGGTTTTTTTATGTTTTAACCAAAGTCAAATTTTGTCAAAGAAGAAAATGTGAGTAACCGAAATCAAATTTCGGTTATATTAATCTTATGTGTAACCGAAGAAATATTTCGGGTATGAGTAAATTGGATTTTAACCAAAATTAAATTTCGGTTTGTTCCGGAAAGATCTGGCGAATATTTGGCTGTTGGGCTTCATCATGATTTCCACGTGGGCGTAACAAAATGGCAACCGAAATGCAATTTCAGTTAAACTTCTTTTTGCTGATAACCAAAATTTAATTTCGGTTATAGGTCCCTTTTAGTATAACCGAACTGTGTTTTCGGTTATACTATTTTTGCTTCAAATTGAAAAATCCCGCAAGATCTCACTTATTTACAGCCATACCTGTGTCTGGGAAGTAAGAATTCCCCAATTTAGCCTCCAGAATTGATCTAATTCCACCAATCCAAGCCATAAAGATGAGGTGGAAGGATTTAGACACATTTTTGTGCCTACCCTTGTGACCATCCTACCCTTGGCCTTGCCTATAAATAGAAGGCTCCTTCTCAAGCAAATGGCTGGAGAATTGGAGGTCTAAGGCTTTAGAAGAAGAAGGGAAACTCTGCTGCTCAAGTCTTTCAAGCACTCAAGGTAAGCTTCTTTGCTTGTTTCTTCTTCTTTTATTTACTTTCCAGCAATCTCTCCTTCTACCTTTCTGTAGTGTAAGGCCACTTGGTTTTTTTGTAGCCCCAAACCTCTTCCAAAGTACCTTGGAATCCTCTCTAGCCGTAAAACGTGAAGAGAGAGCCTAGGGAAAAAGAAGATGGAATGGATCCTTTAGGCTAGAACCTATTTTGAATGATTTGCATATTTCTGTGTGTTGATTACTTGTGCTATCTGGATCTAGAGAAAACTTTATGATCAATGCTCTCTATAGCATTTGATCTTTGTTTTCACCTAGAAATATGATTTTCAACACTTCTTCACACACTTTTCACTGTTTTCATCAAATGGGCTAAATCTTGGATTCTCCATGCTTCATATGGAAAATCTGAGATCCCAGGCCTAGAACAAATTTTTAGGACCTCATAAGATGGTTTTTCTGATTTTCAAGTTGTTTTGGTCGAATTCACTTGCACTGGTTTTCCCTTTTTATTCAAGGTTTTCAAAAAACAGGGCAGCATTTGTAGCCTATCTTAGAATGCTCATAACTTCATCATCCGGATGAATTTTTGAGTGATTCCAAAAACATGTGATAGATGAGTTTGTCTATTTTATTTCTGGAAATTTTCATTAATTTCTATGAAGCCAATTTTTGATACCATCTGTTCAAAGTCAGCAGGTCAGTTCAGTCCACATTGCTGAACTCGTCACTTTGATTGAGCACTATTTGCTCATTTTTTATCCGTTTTGAGTGATTTCAATCTCTGTGTTTTCCATGAAAAGTATATTTTCGTTTCCAATAGGTTTCATGAGATTTTGTTTTGATTTGTGGCTTGTGCGCTTGATTGACTCAGAGTTGCTCTGTAAAAGAGTTCTGGATTAATCTGTGATCCTCTAGGCATGTTCGGGAGGTCGTACAAGTCACGAATGGATGGAGTTTTGTGTGAGGCCTATCTCGTTTGAAATATGGCACCACATACTTCATCCATGCAAGTTTTCATGGATTTATATGGAGCCAAACTTCACGAATAAAGTTTCAAAGATGCCTACTCGCTACTTTTTCTGATTTACTACAGCAATTTTGACTAAGTGTTCCTCTCTCGTTTTGAATCGCATTGAATTGAAATTTTTACTGAGTATGTTATTTCTTACTAGTTTTCCAATGGCTTTGATTTCATTTGATTTGGATTTAAATTGAGTGATTTGTGGTTAATCGAAGCTTTCAAGCTATTGCAATTTGATTTTTCCAGATTTTACCTTAGCTTGGTTTCTCTTCATTTTTATTTGGATTTTCATTCACTCATGAAATTCTAGAAGTGGTATATCCATGAGGAGAGTCCAAATTCATTGGACTACTCATATGGAATCATCAGACACATTTTGCTTACTTTCAAGCGCTTTTTGTCTACGTTGATTAACAAACAACCTTTTGAGCATGAACAAGCATATGACCATCGTCTTGTACGGATGAGTGGGGGTGCCTCACACCTTCCCCTGCTCATAACTAATTCCACTTACCTGATCTCTAGATTTTTCCTTTAATTAGAGCTACTTTTGGCTCTATTTGGCATTTATGATCCCTTTAGTACCCATTCACACCTTAACATTGAATGGTGGCGACTCTATATCTTTTGAATCCCGTGTGAAGATGAGGAAGTTATCTAGGTGATTTTTCCTTGTTTCACACCTCCATACATCTGTATCTCTTTTGAAACTGAAATATAGAGTGACACTGCAAACAGGGTTCCTTAAGTCTGGTATTTTTGTGCGGATTACTGGAGAGGCCTCTAGTTGTTGAATGCTGGAAACCACGGCATCAAGCCACCCGTCGCACTGAAGATTCGTTCTGAAAGGGGACGCTTAAGGCTTTAAGTACAGAGATTATTGAATCTCTCCTCGATCTTTAATCCGATAAGTCTATTCCAATCATGTTATAATTTTTATTAGTCTCTGCGTCTGTTTGCATCTGTTATTCTCTACTGTTTGTCCATTGCAAACTGCTGCTTCCTGTTTATTTGTTTGATTTAAATTGTTCCTATCGTCCATATTCCATTTCAGAAATATTGTTGCATACAGAACAATATATTATCATCATATTTTCTAACAATCTTAAAAGCCTTAAGCATCTGTTCTGTGTTTTTCGTGTTTGTCTAATCACCATCCGAATTTTTGTTTGTGATGCATTGTATCAAGTCAGTCAACCCTGTTGTTCCTCATTCTGTAGATCTCATGAAGGTTGAACCACTAATTGGTGAAAACTTCAAGAGATGGAAACAGAAGATTACCTACCTGTTTGAAACCCTTCAAATATTTTTTGAGCTCTCTACTCCTAAACCCGAGGCTCCTTGTGATGGGTGTGAATCTACAGAACTCAATTCTTAGGTAAAAGCAAACTGAATGTACAAACATTATCTGCTGAATTCGTTATCAAATGATTTGTTTGATTTATATTGTGGCTATGAATCTGCTAAAGATGTGTGGGATGCACTGCATAAGAAATTTGTGACTGAGGATGCCGGAGTGAAGAAATTTGCCATAGGGAAATTCCTAGATTTTGCCATGGTTGATGGGAAGTCAATATCTGATCAAATTAATGATTTCCAGAAGACTGTTAGAGGCTTAACCAGTGAGCGAATCATCCTACCTGAGCAGTTTGTAGCAAGAGCTCTTATTGAGAAACTGCCTCCCTCTTGGAAAGTCTACAAAACCAACCTGAAATATAAGAGGAAAGAGATGTCCCTAGAAGAGATGATAGTTCACATCAGGATAGAAGAGCAAGCCCAGATCAGAGAGAAAACCCAGAAGCCCAGTGCCTTAATTCCAGTCAGCAAAGCCAACATGATTGAGGATGGTTCTAGGAAGAAGAAAAGGTGGGATTTTCAGAAACCTAGAAAACCAGATTTTAAGAAAGACTCAAAGAAGACAAGGAATTGCTTTGTCTGTGGCAAACCAGGCCATCATGCTGCTCAGTGCAGGCATAGGAAGAGCAAAGACAAGACCCACGTGAATCTGACTGAGTCTGATGTGATTGTGGCTGTGATTTCAGAGGTTAATCTAATCAACAACCCTAAGGAGTGGGTGGTGGACACTGGGGCCACCAATTAAGCACATCTGTGGAGACCGTGCTTCGTTCATGACCTACTAGCATGTGGGAGAGGGCGAGCAGGTGTACTTGGCTGACTCTCGTACATCTCCAGTTGCTGGAAAGGGAAAGGTGCAGATGAAGCTTACTTCTGGGAAGCAGTTGGCCTTGACAGATGTATTGCATGTTCCAGGCATTAGGAGAAATTTAGTGTCTGGTTACTTGTTGAACAAAGCTGGAATTAAGTTAGCCTTTGAGGGGGATAAGTTAGTCTTGTCTAAGAATGGGATTTTCCTGGGAAAAGGTTATTGTAACCATGGTCTCTTTGTACTGAATGTTTCTGATGAAATAAATGAAGTTTCCTCTTCTGCTTATTCTGATTCTCTTACTTTGTGGCATGCTAGATTAGGTCATGCAAATATATCCTATGTTAAAAGAATGCATAGTGTAGGTTTAATTAAAAATATATCAAATAATAATTTTGATAAATGTGAATGCTGTTCAGAAGCAAAGTTTACAAATAAATCTCATAAGTCAGTAACTAGAGAAACAGAATTGTCAAGTTTGATTCACAGTGATCTAGTAGATATGAAAAATACCATGTCTAGAGGACTTAGGTTTGATAGAGGTGGAGAGAATGAATCAAACTCTTTTAAGAATTTTTGTGAAGAAAATGGTATTATTCATGAGGTTACTGCTCCATCAAATGGAGTAGCTGAGAGAAAGGACAGAACCCTTAAGGAGATGATGAACTCCATGTTGATTGGTTCTGGTTCACCCTCAAACTTGTGGGGGGAAGCAATTCTATCTGTTTGCTTTATTTCAAATAGAATACCTCACAAGAAAACTGGTAAGACCCCTTATGAACTTTGGAAAGGGCACATTTCCAACCTTAGTTATGTTAAGGTATGGGGTTGCTTGGCTAAGGTAGGTCTTCTAGAAATTAAAAGGAAGAGGATAGGTCCTAAGACCATAGACTATGCATTTATAGGTTATGTTGAACATAGTGCTGCCTACAGATTTCTTGTTTTAAGAAATGTGGATAATAATATGGTGTTAGCTAATTCTATAATAGAGTCTAGAGATGCAGACTTTTTTGAGTCTAATTTCTCACTTAGACCAAGTCTGTGAGAGGTTCAGATGAGGCTTCTTCAAGCCAACCTTTAGATGATGTTCTTGAACATGTTCCTAAAACTGTTCCTGAACCTAGTCCTCAACCTGAAGTTGAACCTAGAAGAAGAAAAAGAGCCAGAAAGGCTACTAACCTAGGTGATGATTTTTATACCTTTATGGTAGATGTTGATCCATTGACCTATGAGGAGGCTATGTCGTCTCCAGATGCAGTATTTTGGAGAGAAGCCATTATCAGTGAGTTGAATTCCATTATGGCTAATCACACCTGGGAGTTCGTTGATTTGCCTCTTGGGAATAAACCCATAGGTTGCAAGTGGATTTTTAAAAGAAAACTTAAAACTGATGGTTCCATAGACAAATATAAAGCAAGACTAGTGGCTAAAGGTTTTAGTCAACAAAAAGAAATTGACTATTTTGATACATATTCTCCAGTTGCTAGAATAACAACTGTGCGACTGGAACGAGCAACTGGAGGACTGGAGCGACTGTGCGAGCATCTCGGAGACCGGAGGTGAACGTCTAGAGAGGCTCGGCGGTGAGTTCCTGGAGAGTCATCCCGTCTTGGAGGTTTCGTCTTGGAGCTGAGCATCTCAGCAACTGTGAGGTAAGCAGCTCGTCGCTCTGGAGATCTGGAGGTTGGCCTGTTCCGTCCTAGAGATCTGGAGCAACTGGAGCGTTTTGTTTCATCTGTGCATCCTAGAGGGATAAGGGACTGCACAAGGCCCCATCTTAGGTCATTCGCCAACTTCTGCCGGTGACCGGACCTTCTTCCTTATTTGTCGCTGGACCTGCTGTAAGCACCTCATTTTTGCACCTCCCAAAATGCAGAAAATGAAAATTTTAATTGAAAAGTCAAACTTGAGAAAGTCAAAAAGTTGACTTTTTTATCTGGTGCAAATCAGTCACCATGCTTCCCACCATTGGAAAGAGGATTCCGATACGATTCTAATGGAACAAAGTTTGCTCAAATCGGAGTCCAAATGAAAAAGTTATGGACTGGTCAAATCTGAGAAAAGCAGAATTTGACTTTCTGCTAAATCCCAGATCAGCTACCCCGTTTGATACCAGCAGAAAGAGTATCTCGACATGATTCCAACGCAACTGAGTTTGCTGGAATCGGGGACCCGGATAAGGAAATATGAGCAAAGTTGGCTCCGGAACGCGGCCCGGTACTTCTGCTAAAAAACTCGAATCTGCTGCTAAACTGAAGTTCAGTGGATAGTGAATCTCGCACTAATTCCAACGCCACTAATTTTGCTAAAATCGGATATCAGACGAGTGAGTTGTGGGCAATTAAAGTTTCTGAAAATCTGCACACGTGGCAAATAGTGAAGAAAGAGCAGCAAAGTAAAAAGTTTTGAATTAAAAAATAATATTTTTGCTAAAAATCTAATTAAAGTATTTAAAATAAAAATTAAAAGATGCATGTGCATCCAAAACCTAAAACAAAAATCTTAATAAAATAATAATAAAAGTAAAATACCTAATGAATTAAATAAACAAAAAAAATGAAAATGAAAAAAATATAATTCAACGAAAAGTAAAATACCTAATGAATTAAATAAACAAAAAAAATGAAAATGAAAAAAATATAATTGAACGAATTCTCCCATGTGGAGAATTCGTTCAAGCAAGCTTGGCCTCTAAGTTTACTTGGAGGCTAAGTCTTAAAGCCATTATTGCTTTTGTTTAAAAAAAGGGCATGAATTGAAAAAGGGTAAGGTTTTGGTCATGAAGGGAAAGAATAATTGCTTTTTAGTCAAGCAATATAAAAGGCAACCTTAGCACATTTCAAAGGGACGGCTCATTTTTGTTGAGCTCTCTCTCACCTTTCTCACTTCCTCCTTTCTTCTCCTCTCTCCATTGCCTTCTCCAACCTCTCCTAACTCATCCCTCCAACACACCTCAACCACTATAAACCCTCTCTATTTCTCATGCTCTTCCATTTCCAACCCAAAGGAGCTACTTAGTATCCTTTGAAGCTTGGAAGAGAAGACCTTGGAGTGCCTTGAAGGTGCTGTTGGTGTACCCTAAGGAGTTCAACATTTCTAAAGAGGTTGTAAGTATCCTAGGTGAGCTCCTCTTCATTTTTTATTTAACATACTTGAGTATGAGAGAAATATAAGAAGCATGTTTTATTATGTCTATTGTCTTCTTCTCATTACGGTGTATTTGTTCACTTTTTCTTTTTCCCCCACTCACTTTTGGCATAAACAACCTCATGGTAAGAGAGGTGAAATTCCAGAAGTTTTGAAGGGAGGAAGACCTCATGGTAAGAGAGGTGAAATTCCATAAGTTTAAAGGGAGGAAGAGGGACTTTATTGGTTGGTTCAAAAAGGGTCATAGGATTGCTGTAGAACTAATGTTTCCGTCTTTTTTGTTGTCATTAGTTTCTTTCCACTCAATAGGGGAGTGTGTTCCCCTTTGTTCTATCTCATGTAAACCATACATAACCCCCCTCTTCCCTTCATTAGTTTTTTTTAGGATTTAGATTTGGTTATTAGGATCATGTTATAAGTTACGTGTGGAGCATGCTAGGTAGTACCTTGTTATCTTTATTTGCATATGATTGTCATTCCATGTATGCATGAGATTCTTCCATCTTAAGATTATGTATGTTAGGATCATGTGAATATTTTTTACCGTTCTTGTATGTGTTATCATGATTCTTGTTTCATTTTGGTTATTGTCTTCAACCATAAAAATTCAATCCATTTAGTTTTGAACATGCTCCATATGCGTACTTATCTTAGAGAAGCATCTAAATATTTTGTACATTATATTATTTAGTTTAGCTATGCATGCATGTAAATTTGTTTCCATATCTTGAATATTGCAGGTATGAACATATAGGCTTGAGCATGGAACCTCTTTATTGAGGTCTTTTTAGTTGACTTGCACTTATGCCTGTTGCTTGTTGATTTTTGGAGCAAAGGAAACCAAAACAGGGACACTTGAGTCCCTGTTATCTTCTGGTTTGGTTTAGAAGAGGAGAAGGCAGGTCCCCTCCTCCTTCTTTTCCTCTTAGTCCTCAAAACCCCAAAAAAATAGAGCTAATCAGATCCATCTGAACCACTGTGGGCCCACATAGGGGCCCACACCACCACTGGAACACCTTAGGGGGCCTGGAAACCTCAATCCCATGCAAAAATCCGAAAAAGAGGCCTCTGTATGTTGATCCGGCAACTCAGGCCGGCTACACTGTCTGAATGTTAATTTTGCTGTTTTTGTGATCCTATGTCATTTTCTTAATTGTTTAAATCAAACCGGATGAACCAGTAGGGTTTTCGAGTCGCCCGGAAACCCAAGATGGGCCATGGACCGACCCGGTCCAAATTGATTCCCAGTGGGCCTTCCAACGGGGCCCACTAAGCCCGACAAACTCATTTTGTTAAACAAAGATAAAATCAACCTGATTGAGTGGGCCAAACCCTGGGAGGCCCTCCAAAGCCCAACTTGGGAAGCATGCATGTTTAGATCTAGGCTTGGTTTGGCCGAGACCATGGGCAGGGCCTGTCGGGCCCATTAAGCCCATTGAACCTAACCAAGGTTAGGGTTTCCAAAACCCTAAATCAAGAAGCCTTGGGCTTTCAAGCCCAAGCCCAGGTAAAGGGCCCCAAGCCCAAGACCTGGCCCATTTTGGCACAGTTAAGAAAAATAATCTGAAATCACTTGGCAACCCACTGAGTGGCCCACTCAAGGGCCCGCAAGTCAATCCAGACTCACTTTTGCATGCAACTAAATTTAATATCCAACTTGAACATTAAATAAAATCAATTCATTTAAACCAAGCCCAAAGGGCCTCTCAGGCTAGACCGAGGCCCACCAGGGAACACGTGGGCTCAACCAAGCCCACCAACGAATCCGCGGGCCTTTCAACGGGGCCCGCCCAATCCGACTCACATCACTTTAACTAAAAAGATAAATTAATTAAAGGTACCCACACCACTTTGGCGGTCCTGCCAGGCTTAAACCAAAATTGAATGCTGGATTAGGAATCAGGTGAGTGAGAGACCAACTGAATTGACTCAAAATCAGGGGAACCTATGGGACCCGTCACTTGACGGGGTGGACTGGGGTGTCTACGGACTTCCCCAGACCACAACCGAGAACCTACTTAGAATCTCAAGCCACAGACCAAGCCTTAGTAGAAGAACTTAGGCACCCAGGTGTCTGCCTGCACCCCATCAGACAGTGGCGACTCCAAACAAATCCCGAGGCACACATCACTTTGCGTGCGCCTCGTCGTGCGACCGAAACCAAGTGCGCACACCTGCTGCACTCTATTGCGTGGGAACAGAGTGCGATTGTTCCTTTTGCCCCTTGCTCGTGGTAGAGGCATTCCCAGGGCTCTATGGTGGTGCCCGAAGGCCTGAATCAAAGTGGAGTGGATGTTGTTCATTTCCCGCCATTACCAAATTCAAATATAGATGATGGCAACCCTGTGCAAGTTCGTGCAAATGTGATAACAGAGGTGGTCCACGACCCAGTAAACCAGGCTACATCCCCTCTCAAAGAAGCAAACATCCTAGGGAGACCTTGGGCACAACTATTTGCTACAACTCCTGCTAAGAGGTTGGCATTAAGCTTTGTGCAGCCTGAGCTGATTGATGGAGTTCCTTTCATCTGCCCCCCTACTTCGGTTTCTGAAGAAGGTGCTAAGGTTTGGGAGGGTTGTTTGGTGGGTTATTTTTTGGGGCAGAGGGGTGGAAACTTCTGTAACTTCGGAGGGGTTCTTCATTTTCAAATTCAGTGATCCAACTGTTCGTAGTAGGGTCTTAGACAATGCTCCTTGGCACTTAGCAGGTAGATTATTCATCATTAAAGAATGGAAGCTGTTCATGAAGTTGTAAAAGGATGTCATGAAAAAAATTCCAATATGGGTGAAGTTTACTAATGTGCCTTTAGAGTACTGGTCGGAGAAGGGATTAAGCTATATAGCTAATGGAATTGGAGTTCCCCTATATATGGATGAAGCAACGCAAACCAAATCTAGATTGTCATTTGCTAGAGTGTGTGTTGAGATTGATCCAGCATGTAGTTTCCCAGAAAAACTACTTCTCCGTCCAATTCTTGATGGTGCAGAAGTAACACATATTGGTGTGGAATACTAGTGGAAACCTCTGTCATGCTCTGTGTGCAAGGTATTTGGTCATACCCTCCTTAAGTGCCCGAACTCATCATCCACTTGGGTACCTATAGGTAAAACTTTCCCTCCAAATCATCTTGCTTAGGAAGGTGAACTAATTGGGACAGATAACCCATCATCTCAGGCAGCACCTACAACTGTGAGTGGAAGTGTTTCAAATGCTGAACATATACGTGAAGATATTGTTGATAATGTAGAAGTCACTAATATGAGTGAACCTATCCCATTTCAAGATCTACAAGGCAACTATGACAGTGGAAATGATGGCATTCATGTGGGGGAGGAAGCCTCTAGACCATCCACATCGTCCCCAACCACTCAAGTAGAAGCCACAAGCCAGAGATGTTCGTCACCAATGGTGCCATGTGTGAACCTCCAGTAGCCAGAAATGAGGAATAAGTTTTCTGCTCTAGATATGTTTGAAAGTGCTGAATCTCCGGAACCTATGTCTAATGATAACCTCAAAACAGCAGCAAGATCAAATAAGAAGGAAAGGAAGAAAAAGAAAAGCCTGTTGATAGATGAGATTGCTATGAAGGACGAAAAATTGAAGGCTCAAAAGGTTTCTAAAATCTCTTCAGGTGTGTAACAACCTGATCAAAAGAAAGCAAAAATAAATATAATTTTGACCTTAGTCAACTTTTGACAGGTCAAGGGTCATTTCATCTGGGGATTTTAATTGGTGCTAGTGTAGGACCCTCCCTAGTGGCACATACACATTAGAGAGTCTTTATTTTAAAAGATAGGAAACCAAAAAGGGGAGGAGCCCCAAAAAGTAGCCAAATCGTACACTCCAAACCCTTTTGTCCCTTTGCCCTAAAGAACCAAAACCGTACCTTCCAAACCTTTTTCCCTTCTTTGCTTCTTTTACTCTTCCTCAAGAAACACACAAACCGTAGGTAAGCCTTGTCCCTTTTCTCAAGTTCTCTACACCTCCTTCCAAGTTTCTTATTCTTATTTTTATTTATCTATTTCTTCAATGCTTATTATAAGAGGATTAGAAGAAGAAAAGAGGGAATAAGAGAAACCCTAAGAGATTTGGGGCTGGTTTAAGGTAAGGGTCTTACTTTCATTTAGATGATGAATAATGTGAGATCTTTGATGAAATAACTACTAGAAAATTTAATTAATTTCTGCATGCTTGTTAAATCATTGTGGGATTTAATCTTTTGTTTGTGATGTTTATTTAAATATTAAAGCCTAGTCAACTTTTTATCTTGTGGTGTTTATAATAGTTAATTCATGAAGTATATATATGGCTATACTCGTTGAATGAGAAGGACATGACTCAATTTTTTTTTTTATTTTTACGTGATCGTTAAATGGTAATGGACATGAATCACCTTTTTATTGTTTTTACAAAATCGTTGAATAACAGTGGGTGAATCACCTTTTTATTGCTTTAAAATGGCAATGGACATGAATCACCTTTTTATTACTATTCACCTTTGACTGTTTAGGTGATCCGTTTGCTTGTGCATATTGCTTGTGCTGCCATATTGCTTTAATGGCAAAGGACACCTTTTATATATATTAAAACAAAAAGGGTGAAAGAGTGTTGCAGGGTTGTCTTGAAAATCGCATGGTTGTGGTTGCTTTTCACCAAATCATGCTAATGTCAATGAGACTATGTAGTGCAATACTATTTTACATATCATGGCCATAAGGCTATTATGAGATCATGGTAATCATTCAATGATGCCATGGGTTCTCTTTTGTCATCACATAACCTATTGAATCACCATAACTTACTTTTCACATTGACTAATAATCACTGATATCTTTCTTAAAAACGTCACATGGCTACAGTAACCATGGATTTTATTTATATTTTCAACTAATGCATGGCTTCAATGGCATGGCTTTGGCCACATTCTCATAACCGAATTGGCTAACAAGCCATGGCTTAAAGTCAACTCATATCAAACCTTTTAGTTCATAGTGTCAATCACATATAATTATTTTAATTGCATATAACCTTGGGGGTGTGAAATTTCAGACGTGGATTTACATTTCAATATAATGTTGATTCCAATTTCTAACATGCCTAGTTATCAATGTGGAATGTATGCTATGCTACGTTTTGCCATATTATGAGTGTAGTTATTTTGTCCTTGAAAAAATTATACTATAATTGCTTATACTATAATTGTTGTGTTATCATTTATAAGAGCCAATAGTTATTTGTTATCTCTGATTACAATTTATTTGGTTCAAGAAAGGTATTCTTTTAAGCTTGGGTGATTATAGTAGATCATAAGAATTGTGACAAAATTTCTAATCATGATACTGTGTGGTCAATCGTATATAAGGAATTGACATATTGATAAATAACGTAACCATATATCTTTATTCTAGTGATTACTCATGAAGGATGACCATCTTAGTGATAAGTTGGTGTTCTTGGGGTGTGAGTCCCTAAATTTTAAGGAAATAAGGTTGGGCGCTTGTGCCCCATGGGTTGAAAGCCCCTAAAACCATGATGTACACGTGGAGTTTATGAGAGTCTGATCCCTGCTGTATTAAAGTGGGATCCAAGAGCTTGATCGAAATTCTGGTTAGATTTGACATGAGAATAATTAGAATAAAGACCCCCATAATTTGTATTTCATAATAATAATTAATTAATTGACAATGATGCTTGTGCACGTAAATGAATTATTGTGATGTTTAGGTTGAACGCATATAATGTGGAACATCATGAATTATCGTGCAAAATCTAATTATATCAGTTTTATGCATAGAATGAAATTTGTTATGTTTAAACTTAATTGACTAGAGATTTTACATTATTAGCTCATATAAATTAAAGTAAATCTTCTTACTGGGCTGTGAGCTTACCCCTTTGTGGAAATAAACAATTTCAGGTCAGTTGCAAGACCAGAGTTGGAAGAAGCCAAAGTGAAAGTTCTTGAAGTTTTATGGCTAATAGTTTAATATTATTAGTATCTTTGGATTTAGATGTCGTTTTATTAAGGATTCGTCTTATTTCAGTTGGGTTTGTTAATTTGAGATTTTATGTTATGATGGGTCGTCGAAGACATTTTCTTGGATTTTATTAGGTATTATTACTGTCATCTTGGAGATTGTGTTATTTTTATAAGTTAGTGAAGATTGGTATCTTTAAGTCACGTTTTGGTGTTTTGTGAACATACTATTTTATGTGACCGAAGATCGGGGCGTGGCGAGGTGTTGCTACTCGTAAACACCATCAAATCCCTCAATGATAAATTGGGCAATGTGGAATATTAGGGGTCTAAATGACCCTACAAAGCAATTGGAAGTAAGAAACTTCATTAGAAATAATAAACTTAGCCTTATTTGCTTAGTTGAGACTAGAGTGAGACAAGTAAACAAGACAAGTGTTCTATCTTCTGTATGTCCAATGTGGAGCTCTATTGACAACTATTCAAAATCTCTAAAAGGAAGGATTTGGTTGTGCTGGGACCCTAAGCAGCTTATGGTGCATCCAATTTTGATGACGGACGAACTTATACATTGTCAGGTGATTTGCACAGAATCTTCGAAGCAGTGTGCTATGTCTTGTGTGTATGCTTCAAATAACTACATGACTAGGAAAACCTTATGGTATGACATGAAAGCTCTTATCCCTGCATGCCCCTGGATTTTTATGGGAGATGTTAATTGCATACGGAATGCTATGGAGAAAGTGGGGGGAAGAGAGATACACAAACAAGCCTCGGCTGATCTCAATGCTTTCATCAATGACTATATGCTGCTGGATTCTAAGTCAAAAGGTTTCTAGCACACTTGGAGTAATAAAAGTGTTGGAAATAATCTGATCCTCGGTAAGTTAGATAGGGTCTTAGTAAATCACCTTTGACTTCAAGAGTTTGCTTCATCTGAGGTTGATTTTCTTCCCCCAAGTATGTCAAACCATTGCCCATCTCTCGTTTCTATATTTCAGAATGAATATAGTGGTCCTAGACCATTCAAGTTGTTCAACTTCTGGTGTAAACACAAGGAATTTAATCAAGTGGTTGCTGAAGCATGGAACACACAGGTTACAGGTACCCCTATATTTAAACTTATGAATAAACTCAAATCAGTAAAATCTGCTCTTAAAGCTTGGAGTAAAAGTAGTTTTGGAGATGTTGAAATGAAAGTTCAAGAGATTAGGGATGAACTTAATGACTGTCAAAGGAATCTTTTTGCAAACCCGAGTGATGGGGCTATGGCACTTAAGAAAAAAAGGCTCTCTCAACAACTAACTTCAAAGTTGGCAGATCTGGAATCACAAATAAGACAGAAGTCTCGTGTTCAATGGTTAGCTGAAGGAGATGCAAGCACATCATATTTCCACAAGGCTCTACTAGCTAGGCGATCTCATAACAAGATCTTGGCTGTCTATGACAATCAAGACAGGAAGATCACTGACTGGGAGCAATTGAAAGGTATTTTCCTATCTCACTATAAGCATTTATTGGGTGGAGATAATGGGCATTGGTTTGGGGATTCTATAAGCCTTGAGGATAAAATAAGCAAGAGACTTGATGAGGCTCAGGCTATGGAATTATGCAAGGAAGTTACAGATCTGGAAATAAAGGAACCCATGTTTAGTTTGAAGAATGACAAGGCTCCAGGCCCTGATGGCTTTACTCCACTGTTTTTTAAAGAAGCCTGGAACACTGCGGGCAAAGATACAATTACAGCTATAAAGAGCTTCTTCTCTTCTGGAATGTTACTGAAACAGTTGAATGATACGATCATAACACTTGTCCCTAAATTTTCAAATCCTACTAGAATGGAGGTGTAGACACCTGATTTTTGCACCCCTAAAATGAAGAAAAAATGAAAAAATCAAATTAAAAGTCAAACCCTGAGGGGGCCAAAAAATTGACTTTTTGATTCAAGTGAATTTGGCCATCAAACTTCATCTCATTGAAAAGAGCATTTCGACACGGTTCCAACGCAACTGAGTTTGCTGGAATCGGGGTCCGGATGAGAAAGTTATGAGCCGGTCAATCTTTTGGGGAGCGAAAAGTTGACTTTTTGCTCGACCCAAATTCAGCTGCCAAACTTGATCCAGTGGGTAAGTGATTCCGAACCGGTTCCAACAACACTAAGTTTGCTGAAATCGGACACCGAATGAAGAAGTTATGGGCAGTTGAAGTTTCAAGAAAACTGCCCATGTGGCAAAACAGCAGCAAAAAGGCAGAATAAATGAATAAAATAAATAAAATAATTGTTTATAAAAAATATCTTAACTTTTAATAATATTTTAATAAATATCTGAAGATATTTTAATATAATAATCATTAAAATCGAATAAAATCCGTTTAAAAATCAAATTTAATAAAGTGTTTCAAATCCAGCATTTAAAAAACGTGCGCGCCCGTATTTGAAGTACGGGCGGGGCATGCCCGTATTTCAAATACGGGCGAGCTTCTAGAAGGGGACGCGTGTCACTGTACGGCGGGACATGCGTCTCGTACGGCCGATTTTGCGAGATTTGGAAATATGCATTTTTCGCCCTTATTTGAATTACGGACACGACATTTTTGCCTATAAATAGAGAGGCCAGCCCCCCCATTTGTGGAAGCCATCTCCATAGGCCCTCACCTTCTCCCTCTTGTCCTAAACACGGCCAACCCCTGCCCAGATGCTGCCACCCCCAATTCCAAATACCAGAATACCCAAAATACCCCTGAAATGCTACCAAACCTTTTCCCTTTCATCCATTAAACATAAAAAAACCCAAAGAACCCTTTTCAAAACCCAATTTGAAAACCCAAAGAGACGCGGAAGCGCTGCCAGAATTCTCGGAGAACCACAACACAACCAAATCAAGAAAGTAGTGATGGGATAACACTTTTGGTAACTTTTTCTTTGACATATATAAGATTTTTCTTCTTTGAACAATTTTAAATTCTTCTTATTTTATCTTCTTGTCATTAACATGTTTGTTATGTTTGGTGAACCATGAGAAATCCCATATGAGATGGGTGTCTAGATGCAAAGCTGGGAGGAGTGTAGTTTATAATGCTCGTTAAAGGAGAAGTTTGTCCTCCTTAGAAAACCTGATGTAACCCCGGATCTTCTTCCCTCATCCCTTTCTCATTGAGTACAGTTTCATATGTAAAATATGGCTTAACAAAATCAGGAGAAGTGTAAAACACTTTTCTTTGACAAGTACTGAAGGAGGACATGCAAAACCAGAACAAGGCTTGGTCATTATTTTGAAGATGGCGGAAATCTCAACAGAAGTCGCTGGAGCTCCTAGAAGACCAACCAAGTTGATCCCAAGCAAAATTGGCACAAAACAGCAAAATTGGGCACAAACCGTATACTCAGAACGGGCAAGGCGTGACCGTAGCTAATCTACGGTCTGAACTGAACCGTATTAAATTTACGGTTCTGGCCAGACCGTGAATTAAACACGGTCATTTGATAAAGATAATTTAAAAAATCAATTTCTTCGGCTCGGGTGGACCCAAATCCAACCCGAACCGGTCGGAACCGACCCTTAAGATATTTTGGGCCATTTTAAGCCCATTTGTGGACCGTGGACCTAAATAGGCCCACCAAGGCACCTTGGGCCCACTTGAGTGGCCCACTTTTGACTGGCCTATACCAGGCCTATTTTCAATAAACAGGCCCAAGCCCCTTGACTCTGGCTAATGGGCCAAATCCAAGCACATCAAGCCCAAATAAAAATGTAAACAAATAAAGCTTAATAAATAACCAAATGGGTTACCCAATAACCCAACTGGGCCTAAGGCCCAACCATGGCAGCCCACGGGTCTTCCAACGGGACCCGGGTCCGACCCACTCCACTAAATAAAAGATAAAATCAAAATAAAAGGGACCCACACCTTCAGAGGGCCCCGCCAGACCCAATAAACAGCATGCTGGTCTAGGAAGGATGAAACTGACTCAAAAACCAGGGAGACCCGAAGGACTTGTCAAACCGACAGGGCGGGCCAGGGTGTCTTAAGACTTCCCCGGACGTAACCGAGGACTTAGCTAGAACTCTAAAAAGCCGCAGACCATACTTAGACCCGGATAGGGCAAACACCGTGTCTGCCTGCACCTCTCAGGCAGTAGCAACTCCGAAAGTCCTGAGGCATGCACGAAACCTCCACGTGCGCCCCGTGTGCGATCTAAGATCGATTTTAGGTGCGCACAGGAGGATTATCGGCCTAGATCTTGTGTGAACACAGTTTACAAGTGTATTTCAAAACTGTTGGCAAATAGATTTAAGCGGGTGGTCACTGATCTGGTGGGGGATTATCAGAGTGCTTTCGTCCCTGGTAGGAGGATAGCAAAAAATATACTCATAACTCAAGACATTATGCATAACTATCACTTAAATAGAGGTAGCCCAAGGTGCACTACGAAGGTGGACATCAAGAAAGCCTATGACACTGTAAGATGGGAACTCCTTCCTCCACTTCTTACAACCATGAATGTACCTAAAAGGTTTATCAAATGGATGATGGCCTGTGTCATCACACCATCCTACTCTCTTAATATGAATGGATGTCTAGTGGGCTACATCAAAGGATCAAAAGGGCTTTGACAAGGTGATCCCATGTCACCTTACATTTTTGTGTTGGTAATGGAATTGTTTCACTCCATTTTGTCAAAGAATGCATCCCAGGGATACAAATACCATCCAAAATGTGAGAAGCTGGGCCTCAAGGCGCTGTATTTTGCTGATGACCTTATGGTCTTCTCGAGAGGGGATATTGATTCCATCAAGGTCATATTCAAAAGCTTAGAAGAGTTTGGAAACATCTCAGGTTTGTATGCTAACAAACTTAAGTCCAAGATGTATATTTGTGCAACTCCTGAAATCCAAGACTACATCAGCAATTACCTCCAGATTGAAGTGGGTGAGCTACCTATCAGGTACCTAGGCTTACCTCTCATCACAACAAAGTTAAGAGCAGTAGATTGTGAGCCTCTTATCACGAAAATTAAGTCCAGAGTTCAGTCATGGAAGTCAAGTAGTCTGTCCTATGCTGGTCGGGTGCAGTTGGTGAAATCAGTCCTTTTTTCTATTGCTGTGCACTGGCTTGCAACATTAACTCTACCCAAAAGTGTCCTGATTGAAGTGGAACGGCTATGTAGGAGGTTCATATGGGTAGGTTCAGACATGTGTAAGAAAATAATTCCAATAAAATGGAGCATAGCTTGTGCACCAAAGATCGAGGGTGGATTAGGACTAATTGATGTTCAAGTCTGGAATAAGGCAACTATTGTCCACTTCCTGTGGCGTCTGATAACAGGTGAAGAAACATTGTGGACCAGGTGGATAAAGGAAATGGTTCTCAAAGGAAAAAACATTTGGCAAGCTCAACTTCCTTCTCAGCCTTCATGGGTATGGAGGAAGATACTTAATATGAGATCTAAAGTGTTTGACAAGATTAAAATCTGCATTGGAAATGGAAGAAAATCCTCCTTATGGTTTGATAATTGGCACCCCCTTGGATCTCTATACATGAGATTTGGAGCTAGAATAATTTACGGTTCTGGTCTAACCATAGATGCAAAAGTGGAGCAGATTATTACAAATGGTGAATGGGATCCCCCACCTACTCAGTCTCATACTCTCATGGAGGTGTGGAGTGCTCTACAACAGTTACCAAGCCCAGATATGGATCGACAGTGTAGACACCCAAAAATTGCACGATTTTTGATAAATCTTGAAGGAGAGAAATATTTTATTGAATTTTCAATTCTTAGCATTGGGTTTAAGATCCTTAACCAATTTGAATCCAAAGCCGCAAAGGAAAAGGCCCGAATTCAATCTTTTATGCAAAGTCAAACTTTTTCGGGTTGAATTTTGTTGACTTTTGACCCCAAAAAATGAAATATTTTTTAAAGCAAGATTTGAAGATAATTTTTCCCGGTAATTAGGTTTTTAGCAATGTTATTGCATAAATGAATTTTTTGAGATTTTTAATCTTGACAAATACCTTCGTATCAACATGTTGAATCTTTTTACCGGACCTGAAAAACCGAAATTTAGCCTGGAACTGGAAAGTTGACTTTTTATTCACTTGGAATTTGGGTCTGAAAATATTTTTAATGGATTCAAATGGGGGGGGTGTTTGCTTATTTACATGTAATATCTTAAGTAAATGGAGATTAAAAAATACGAGGACATTTACTTAAACGATATTACATGTAAATAAGCCTGGCCTGTGCAGCTAAGGCTCAAAACCAACCAAAAATGTGCCAACCGTACTGAGTATACGGTTTTTTATAATTTTGATGTCAACCGCCCTGTATGCACGGTTGCAACCGCACACACAGCACGGTTCAGGTCCATGCTTGTTGCGCTGGCGGCCACGTGGCTTCGCGAAGCTTCGGCCGTTGAGCCGCGTGGACAGCAATCAATTAAAGCATAACTGAATTGAACCGCTCTGTATGTGCGGTTTGGTAAATTTGTATAGGAACCGCACTTTGAGTGACGGTTGTGTAGAAACCGCACTGAGTATACGGTTTTGGCTGTTTCGGGGATTTGCGAAATGGCTCGATCTCTAAGCCTTATTTACGCATATTACCTCTCTCTTAGGGACTTGAACTCCCTATTTCACCCTCCGAAACTTGCTGAATTACTCCAATTCAAGCCTTGGAGGAGAATTGGAATAATCTAGAAGGCCTTTTTGGCCTACCCTTGGGACTCTTCTACCCTTGACTTGGCCTATAAATAGAGGGGTCCTCCTCTTGCAAATGGCTGAGAATTTGAAGCTTGGAGGCTCTGGAAGAAGAGGGAAAACTCTGCTGGATTGCTGCATCAACTGTTCAAGCTACCAAAGGTAAAGCTCCATTTGGTTTTCTAGCTTCCTCTTTACTTTTCCAGCAATCTCTCCTTCTACTTTTCTGTAGTGTAAGGCCTTGGTGATTGCTTGTAGCCCCAAACCACATCCAAAGTACCTGGGAATCCTCTCTAGCCGTAAAACGTGAAGAGAGAGCCTGGGGAAAAAGATGTTGGAATGGACCCTCTAGGCTTAGAACCTACTTTGAATGGCATGTTGATCTTATGATAATTTTGTGCTTGATGTGATTTTGATTTGCATAGGAGAGGATGCAAGGATCCATGCTCTCAATAGCAATGGATCCCAATCTTCTCCTAGAAATGTGATTTTCCACACCTCTTCACACACTTTTCACTTTTTACATCAAATAGGCTAGATCTTGGACTTTCCATGTTCAATATGGAAAATCTGAGATCCCATGCCTCAGAATGAATTTTAGAACTTCATGAGATAGTTTTTGTTGATTTTTAAGAGTTTTTGTCGAATTCACTTGCACACATACACTAGTTTGGCTTTTCTCTTCAAAAACTTCAAAACAGGGCAGCATCTGTGGCCTGTCTTAGAATGCTTGTAACTTCATCCTCCGGATGAATTTTTGAGTGATTCCAAAGACATGTGATAGATGAGCATGTCTAGTTTATATCTGGAAATTTTCGTCGACTTTTATGTAGCCAATTTTTGACACTATCTCTTCAAAGTTTGTAAGACAGTTCAGCCCAGATTGCTGAACTTGCCGCTTTGAGGGTGCACTATTTGCTCAGTTTTAATCCGTTTCCTATGATTCCAGTTTCTGAGTTTTCTTTGAGAAGTCTATTTTCATTTCCAACTGGTTTCAGCAGATTTCAATCTGTTTTGTGTCTTGGGTGCTCAATGGACTCAGAGGTGCTCGCTGGCATAGTCCAGAGCTCATCTGTGGTCTTTTAGGCCTGTTCAAGAGAGCACACAAGTCACATCCGGATAGAGATTGGTGTGAGGCCTTTTTCTTTGGAAAGATGGCACTACATACTTCCTCCACACCAATTTTCATGGTTTTTTATTGAGCCAAACTCCACGGATAGAGCTTTGAAAATGCCTACTTAACACTTTTTCTGAGTTATAGCAGCAGATTTCAGATGTGGATTTCTCTCTAGTTTTGAATCGGATCAAGCTGAATTTTCTACTGTATATTCTACTATATACCAGTGTTCAAATGTCTTTGGTTTCATTTGATTTGGATTTGAATTGAATGAGTTATGGTTTATCAAAGCTCTCAAGCTCTTTTGACCAAATTTCTCCAGATTTGCCTTGGCTTGATTTTCTTCAATTTTATTTTGATTTTCCTTCACTCATGAGGTTTTAGAAGTGATGAATCCACAAAGAGAGCCTAAGTTCATTAGACTTCTCATGTGGAAGGATCACATACATGGTGCTTGTTGTAAGCATCCTTTTGCCCATTTTGTTAGAAAAATAATTCTTAGCATGAGCAAGCATATGGTAACCGTCTTAGACGGATAAGTGGGGGTGCCTAACACCTTCCCCCGCTCATAAATAATTCCCCGTACCCAATCTCTGGATTTTCCTTGTATTAGAGCTACTTTGGCTCTATTTGACATCTATGAACCTTTTGGTGTCCATTCACACCTTAAAATGGATGGTGGCGACTCTTATTTTTATCGATCCCCGCGTGACGATAATCGGAAGTCATCAGAGATGACGAATCCATGTCTCACAGACAGGATCTGGTTAGTTCGCTTCCAACTCAAGGAACTCAATTTTGTATGAAGGATGTATATGGTTCATTGAGAACTCAGTTGCCTACAGTTACTTGGAACAAGCTGGTATGGTTTGTGGAGAACATCCCGAAACATGCTTTCATAGTTTGGCTAGCATTGAGTAAAAAATTGCTAACCCAAGACACTTTGGTGAGGCATAATATCATCCCCACATCATCATGTGTTTTTTGCCGTGCAAATATGGAGGACCACTGTAGACACCTGATTTTTGCACCCCCCAAAAATGCAAAAAAATAAAAATTTCAATTAAAAAGTCAAACCCTGAGGGGGCCAAAATTTGACTCTTTGATCCAAAGAGAATTGGCCATCAAACTTCCTCTCATGGAAAATAGCATTTCGACACGGTTCTAACACAACTGAGTTTGCCAGAATCGGAGTCCGGATGAGGAAGTTATGAACCGGTCAAACTTTTGGGGAAGCGAAAGTTGACTTTTTGCTCGACCCCAATTCAACTGCCCAATTTGATCCCAGTGGATAGTGGGTTCCGAGCCGATTCCAACGACACCAAATTTGCTGAAATTGGACATCAGACGGAAAAGTTATGGGCAGTTGAAGTTTCAAGAAAGCTGCCCATGTGGCAAAACAGTAGCAAAAAGCAGAATAAATGAATTAAATAATCATTTAATAAAAATATCTTCATTTTAAATAATATTTTAATAAAAGAATCTCGTTTTATAATATAATAATCAAAAAATCGGATAAAAATCTTTAAATAAACCAAATTGAATAAAGGTTTGAAATCTAAACATTTTAAAAACGTGCTGGACCGTATTTCAATTATGGGTAGGGCATGCCCGTATTTGAAATACGGGCAAGCTTCTAGAAGGGGACGCGTGTCGCTGTACGGCGGGACACGCGTCCCGTACGGCCGATTTTGCGCGATTTGGAAATGTGCGTTTTTCGCCCGTATTTGAATTACGAGCAAGGCACGCCCATACTTGAAGTACGGGCAAGGCATGCCCGTAGTTCAAATACGGGCAAGAAAATTTTGCCTATAAATAGAGAGGCCACCCCCCTCATTTAAAGGAGCCTTCTCCTTGGCTGATTCCCCCTTCCTCCTCTGATGTCCTCACGGCAAACCTCTGCCCAATTGTCACCATCCCAAAACCTAAACTTTTTTTTAATCCCCAAATTACCCCTATACTCCTAAACTACCCCAAAACCATGCCCAAATCCTCTTCAACTTAGTCTTGAACCCATCCACCTTAACCGAGCTCTTCCCGATTCTTCCCCGCAAAATTTGGAGGACGCGGAAGCGCTGCTCAAATCATCGGAGAACCGTAACACCAACCAAACAATTAATTACATTGTAAGTATGTTCTTATTTTAAATTAAGTGAATTTTGATTTTATTTTTCTCTTCCTCACCACTTCTTTTCGTTTTTATGTTATTTCTAACATTGTTTTGAGTGTTGCATATGATGAGGAATTGCATCTAAAAGTAGTTGTTCCTATGCCAAAAAAAAAGAGGTGATAACAAAGGGTTATCAAAAATGTTTCAAAAATGGAAATTTGACCTCATTTGATCACCATTATGGGAAGGAGATTGAAGTTATTTTTGAACATATGATGTCCCCTGTAAATCACCCCTTTCCCATTCCTAAAAGTTGATGATCAATAACTAAGAAAGGATCTTGCTGGCTCAAAGAACAAAAAGAGGGAAAAGATGGTCATCTGAACTAAAAGAAGGAAATGCAGTATACTGAAGGAGCTGGAACCATCCCAGAAGTTGCTGAAGACCTCAAAGAAGGCACGAAACTGATCCCGAGCAGAATCGGCAGCCAAAGTGCAGAATAAGCTGCGCCCGTATACTCAGAGCGGTCCAGGCGCACCCGTAATTAATATACAGTCTGGCCTAAACCGTATTAAAATTACGGTTCTGATCAGACCGTGAATTAAATACGGTCAAGACTGTAAATAACTAAAAAAATTGATTGTTCGGACCCGGTTGGACCCAATCCGACCCATTTAAACTTGACCCGACCAATTGGGCTTCTTGGATAATTCCAAGCCAATTCTTGAGACTGTGGGCCTAAGTGGGCCCACCAAGGCTTCTTGGGCCCTCCAATGGGGCCCACATCCCGTCTGGCTCAGCCAAAACCCGTTTTACAAATGGGCTAAGGCCACTTGATTAAATTACCCTTGGGCCAAATCCAAGCCCAGTGTGCCCTAAAAGATATCAATCCACTAACTTTGTAAATATAAATAAATCTTTAAACCAAATAGCCATAATCCAATAAGGGTTACCCAATAACCTGGACTGGGCCATGGGCTTGACTTAAGCCCAACTTGGATTCCTATGGGCCTTCCAACAGGGCCCATATCAGACCCACTTCACTAATTAATAAAAAGATAAAATCAAATAAAGAAGGGACCCACACCATCAATGGTCCCCACTCAGACCAAATAAGTGTGCATGCTGGTCTAGGAAGGGTGAGAATTAGGTTGACTCAAGACCAAGGAGACCCACGGGACCTGTCAATCGACGGGGCGGGCTAGGGTGTCTTCGGACTTCCCTAGACGTAACCGAGAACTTACTCAGAATTCTAAAAAGCCGCAGACCAGAAAATTAGGCCCGAATAGGTGCCCCTTTTGTGTCTGCCTGCACCTCTCAGGCAGTGGCGACTCCAAACCAATCCCGAGGCGAGCATCACTTCTTCATGCACCTCGTCGTGCGGCCCGAAATCGGGGTGCGCACAACCACGATCATTTATTCTTCACCTGCAGCTACTCTAGCGAGGTTTGGAGGAAGATTATGAGGAAAAGTGAGGTAAATAGACCTCCGTCTCATTGGGATGGGACAATTGATTGGGCGGTTCAACACTTTGATGGGAAGAAGTTCACCAAGTGGGTGAAAAGAGTATCACTTGGTGCCATGGTTTACCAT
Organism: Buxus sempervirens; assembly: GCA_947561395.2. NCBI lineage: Eukaryota > Viridiplantae > Streptophyta > Magnoliopsida > Buxales > Buxaceae > Buxus > Buxus sempervirens. Next base: position 21,652,674 of record OX387190.1, on the reverse strand, counting down.
ATATGGCGAGAAAGAAATAGGCTGGTGTTCCAGAACAAAGCCATACCGGTTGGTGAGCTACTTACCCACATTATCATGGATGTGAGAGGTAAAGCTTCAGTTATGAAGAAGGTGGTCAAAGACAACCTAGAAAACATAAGTATATGTAAAAATTGGGGATTGCATGTAAATTTTGTTCTATGACTCTTTCTTTCTTTTGTCTAGCTCTCTCTTATGCTAGAGTAGCTATGTATATGGAAGTTCCATACTTTTGTTTTGCATAGCTTTTGATTTGCTATGTTTTTTGTAAATTTCTTTTAATCAAATATATCACTTACTTACTGTCCAAAAAAAAAAAAAAAACAACTATCAGAGTTTTAATTGCATTAGCTTCAATTAATAATTTAATAATTCAACCAAATCTTAAATGGTTTGATTTTGTTTTCTAAAACTGTTTTTGTACCGTTATGATTTGGTTTTAACGTTAATCAATGTGGTTAACGTGTACAACTAAAAAGTCACACACGTTCAGACTTCTTTCTTATATAAGAAAAGAGATTAGGGTTTTGGGGGTATCTCATCTGATGATACAACCTCCATACATCTGTATCATCTTCTTCACTTTTCTGAAATTGAAATATAGAGTGACACTTAAGTCCAGTATTTCTGTGCGGATTATTGGAGAGGCCTCTGGTCATTGAATGCTAGAAGCCACAGCGTCAAGCCACCCGTCGCACTGAAGATTCGTTCTGAAAGGGGACGCTTAAGGGTTTAAGTACAGAGATTATTGAATCTGGCTTCGACCTTTAATCCGATAAGTCTATTCCAATCCTGTTATAATTTTTATTAGTCTCTGCGTCTGTTATTCTCTACTGTTCGTCCATTGCAAACTGCTGCTTCCTGTTTACTTGTTTGATTTAAATTGTTCCTATCGTCCATATTCCATTTCAGAAATATTGTTGCATACAGAACAGTATATTATCATCATATTTTCTAATAGGAAGTAAGGTAAATATAGTAATAAAAAGAGTTGGGAACTTAAAGAGCAAAATATACTGGTTTTCTTTGAGTGAAACCTGCCTCCAAGAGTTCAATTATGAATAAGATTCTCTGGATGTTTGTTACATTAGCATTAAGGCTTAGTTATATAAGACTAACAAAATAAAACAAAATAGAAAAATCACTTCCTAGAAAAATGGAATTTCTTCCTAAACAATAGCAACTAATTTGACTCAAACTTCTAAAGAAAGTAGACTACTGCATATCATAATCCCAAGATTTCCTCCGATGTTCAAATAAACCAAGGTACTATTTGGTAACGCTTTTCAGAAGTGTTTTTTTTTGCTTTTGAAAGCAAAAAATTGCTTTCGAAAGCAAAAGTGCTGTTTGGTTATGCACACATGAAGCAATTTATAAGAAGCAAAAAAGCAATTTCATTGCTTTTCAAAAGAAGAATAGAAATGTTGCTTCTCACTTTAACCATAAATTTACTTTCTTGCTTTTAAAACCCTCAACGCAAAACTAGACCGGGAAAAAATTGACCCATCATATCCAATCCAACCCGAATAAACGGGTTCGGGTTGACTCGTGTAATAGTTGGATCGGCTTCGGGTTGGGGATTTAGTAACCCATTCGTATTCAAGTCAACTCGAATCTAGCCCAATAATGATCTGTTTAACTCGATAATGACTTGCTTAACACGATAATTACTCGTTTAACCCAATAATGACCCGCTTAACCCGATAATGATCCGTTCAACCTGATAATGACCCGTTAACACAATAATGGCCCGTTTAACACGATAATAGTCCGTTTAACCTGATAATGACCCGCTTAACTCGATAATGATTTGTTCAACCCAATAATGACTTGTTTAACACAATAATGGCCCGTTTAACACAATAATGGCCCGTTTTACTTGATAATGACTTGTTTAACCCGATAATGACTCGCTTAACCCGATAATGATCCGTTTAACCCAATAATGACCCGTTTAACTCGATAATGGCCCATTTAACTCGATAATGACCCGTTTAACCTGATAATTACTCGTTTAACCCGATAATGACCCGCTTAACCTAATAATGATCCATTTAACCCAATAATGACCCGTTTAACTCAATAACGGCCCATTTAACTTGATAATGACCCGTTTAACATGATAATGACTCGTTTAATCTGATAATGACCCGCTTAAACCAATAATGATCATGACCCGTTTAACTCAATAATGGCCCGTTTAAGTCAATAATGGTCCATTTAACTCTATAATGACCCGTTTAACCCTAAATTGTATCACTAATTCACGTTATTTTCTATTGGTGTATTTTTTATAATTAAAAAAAATTTTTTAATCGGGTTGGTGGGTTGAACCCAATTATTGGCGAATTGGTTTTGGGTTTTCCCAACCCACCAATAAATAGATTCAACTTGAACCGACTCGATTATTACTCAACCCGTTACAATATAAGTCAAGTATATTTTTAAGTAGAATACATCAACTGTTTACTATAGTTTTATATGATAGCATAAAATCAATTTACATGCTACTGTAGTTACCAAACATGCTTTTTTGCTTTTTAGCAGCAAAGCAAAAGTTTTACCAAACATCTTTGCTTCAACAAAAGATCTTCTGAAAAGCAGAAAAGTACTTTTTTGTTTTCTTGCTTTCAAAAGCAAGAAAGCAAAAGCATTACCAAACGGAGCCCAATTCTCAATACCTTCATATTTCATAAATGCTGAAATATGAAGGTAGGAAACTAAGAAATTTGGAAGAAACCTCCATAGAAATTCTAGGTTCGCACTGTCAATTAATTGATAGGTAATCAAGTAGAAACTAGTTCTTAGGTTCCCCCCCTTCAAAATTAGAGTTGTAAGTTTTGCCTGGCCCACCCTAAGCCCGCCCAACCCAACCCAAATAATAGCCCAATCTAAGGTTTTATTTTGGATTGGGCTTGATTTTAGGCCCGAACTTGAGTTTGGGTTTGCACCTCATAGCCCGAAAAACCCAAAAAGCCCAAACTATATAAAGCCAAGGTTAAATGATTTACCGCAAACCCCATCTTCTTCTTAAGTTCTTTCAAACTCCAAGCCCTTCCTCTCTATTTTTCCAATCAATTCCCCAGTAGATAAGGTTCTATAGAATTGAGTATAAAGCTTAAAACTTAGAACCTTTTCAAGATTTAGGAAAGTTGATAATGTTGACCTTTGTATGGATAATGACTTGAGATTTACGAAGGATCGCATTTTTAATAAGTATTTCTTTCATAGTGTTGAATGTGTTGTCTTATAATTTGGTCAATAAATCTTATAAATGTTATAATTTAAAAACCCAATTTTTTGCTTTTATATACTAAAAACATTATAGATTTCTTGCCTTTGTTATTATATTTCATTAGATCCTTAATAGATTCCATTAATTTGGACCAACCCGAACCCAGCCTGAACTCGAGAAATAATTTTAGGGTTGGGTTTGGGTTCAAGCAGTTTGGGTTTAGGGTGGGCCAAGGTGAGTTTGGGCCAATTGATTTTAGATTGGGTTGAGCCCGAACTCATCAAAACCCAGCCCAACCCGCCCTACGTACAGCTCTACTCAAAATGTCAATAAATTGGTGGAGTCAAATCGACCGAAATCAACACAACAGCTTGTTCTTGGGTTTCTTGTCAACGATTGTCGATTGATCACTGGAGTTAATTGACTGGGTTTTGATTTATCAATGGACTAATTGATTGGTGCATTAATCAATGAACAAGGCTGATTAATATATCCATAATCATGAAATTAAAGTTTTTGATGGATATGATTGATCTAAACGTTCCTATTGCATTTGATTACATGATTTACATCGATTTCTGGTTTTTTGGAAATCTAATGATACAATATATAGCTGTTATTATTTTATGGGAAAATTAATTTTTAGTGGCTCTTTTTCAAAATATTTTAGATTCAGTCTTCAAAGTTTTGAGTTTTAACTTTTAATATACCTTTATCAAAATATTTAATTTTTAGTGCCATTTCACTATTTCAACCATACGATTCCAAAACTGCCCTTACATCACTTATCTAAATGACTTGTACAAATCACTCACTTAAGGTACAAGTCATTTTATTGACTTTTACAAGCCAATTTATTGACTTGTACAAGTCATTTTATTGCTTGTACAAGTCCTGGAAATGAGTTGTATAAGGGTATTTTGGGAAGAATTTATTCATAATAGTAAAATGGCACTAAAAATTAAATATTTTGATAAAGGTATATTAAAAGTTAAAACTCAAAACTTTGAAGACTGAATCTTAAATATTTTGAAAAAGAGCCACTAAAAATTAATTTTCCCTTATTTTATTCATGAAGGAATGTGGAAAAACTGAACCCATGAAAAGCAAACATAAACCTAAAATTGATAAGAATAACAATAAGATTTCTTAAAATGTTTGTAAAAAATTTATGGAAATAAAAAAAATGCATAAAAGAACTCCAAAAAAAAAAAACAAGAAAATGTATTTAACTTGAAATAAATAAAATATAAACAAGATATAAAACATAAATTGGCTATCAAATCTATTAAAGCCCAAAAAAAAACTAGAAATACAAAAAAATTAAATAAAAAACAGTGCCAAAAAAAATTAAAAAAATAAAGATACCAAAAAAGTAATTACATGCCTCAATAAAATAATACAAGGAAAGATCCCAAACCTACTGCTACAAAATTTAATAAATTAAACCAATAAAAATTTCATACATGAATGAAATATGAAGGTAGGAAACTAAGAAATTTGGAAGAAATCTCCATAGAAATTCTGGGTTCGCATTGTAAATTAATCAGTAGTGCTTGGTCGATTAATCGATGGGCAATCCAAGTAGAAACTTGTGCTCAGATTTTTTTTTTTCCTCAAAAAGTCGATAAATTGGTGGAGTTAAATCGACCGAAATCAACACAACAGCTTGTTCTTGGGTTTCCTGTCAACGATTTTCGATTAATCAAGGGAGTTCATTGACTGGGTTTTGATTTATCAATAGACTGATTGATTGGTGCATTAATCAATGAACAAGACTGATTAATTGATAATTTGTGGACAATTAATCGATATACCCATAACCATGAAATTAAAGTTTTTGGTGGATATGACTGGTCTAAATGTTCCTATTGCATCTGATTACATGATTTACATCTATTTCTGGTTGTTTGGAAATCTAATGATACAATATATTGCTGTTATTATTTTATTCATCAAGGAATGTGGCAAAACTGAACCCATGAAAAGCAAACAGAAACCTAAAATTGATAAGAATAATAAAAGGATTTCTTAAAATGTTTGTAAAAAATTTATGGAAAAAAAAATACATAAAAGAACTCAAAAAAAAAAAAAAAACAAACAAACAAGAAAATGTATTTAACTTGAAATAAATAAAATATAAAGAAGATATAAAAACATAAATTGGCTATCAAATCTATTAAAGCCCAAAAAAAAACTTGAAATACAAAAAATAGATAAAAACATTGCAAAAAAATAAAAATAAAAAATAAAGATACCAAAAAAGTAATTAAATGCCTCAATAAAATAATACAAGGAAATATCCCAAACCTGTACTGCTACAAAATTTAATAAATAAAGCCAATAAAATATAAATAAATTTAAAAATCCAATATAATAAGTCAATAAAAAAATGAATAAAGCAATAAAAATAGAAAATTACCAGATCTCAAGAAAGAAAACCAATATTCTGCAACACGATAAAAGCTTAAGTTATAATTAAGAGTATAAATAAAGCATTAAAATTAATTTAAAAAGATATAAAAAACAAAGTATCAATGATCAAAAAATAATATAGCAAAACAACACTGAAATTGTATTTAAAGATGAAACGAATAAAAAAATCAAAACACATGCTAAGATATACACAACACAAAAAGCGTTAAGGCTCTTTTTGTTTCCACAGAAAATATTTTCCAGAAGAAAATTTTTCAAGAAAAAAATTCTTTCCTTTGTTATTTTCGGGTGTTTGTATGGAATATGGAGAAATTTATGGAAATTTTTTCTTAAAGATAAATTTAAAGTGGGGATTTGAAATGAATGTTAAAAATCAAGCGACAAGGGTTGAATTTCAAGAATTTTTTTAAGCCCTCAACTTTTGAATATTTCAAAAATAGCATTGAAATATATCAAATTCACAAAAGTCGACCCCTGGACTGTTTGACAGAGAACCTCTCTTTCCAACTCATATCCATCCAAAGAGAGACTCCAACGGACAAGATTCGTTGGGGAGAGCAAGAGAGAGAGAGAGATACTTGGAGATCCGCAGAGGCCGCAACCTTCATTGCCGGAGAACTACTTCGGCAACTCGGTGCAGATTAGGACTGCAACATCTACAGTAGGTGAACTGCTGCAACCTAGAGCAAGTCCAGAGCTTAGGACTTCATATCGTAACAATTGCCGATTACTCAAGAACTCAGGCTCCAACGGATTCTAAAATTTAATCAACGACGGAAGGTTAACAAACTAGTTCATGTGTCTCACAACGGCAACGAACATGATCTATTTCGGGTATAGGGAATTCTCGCCAGGAATGGGCGAATCGGAGGTGAATCAATGACAGAGTAGCCTTTTTCCTATACGGAAAATAACTTCCGCCAAAAATGGGCGGAAGTTATTTTATTCCTATTTTTAAGGATTCTGGAGAATATTTTCACCTCATTTTATTTTTCTTATGAAACAAACATCCTTTAAATATTCAAAATCTTGGAAAATATTTTTTTCTCCCAATTTCCGGTGAAACAAACACAGCCTAAAAGATACAAACTAGGGGAAAAGGACAAATGAAAAGACAAAATAAAATGGAATCAAGAAAACAATAAAAACTTGAAAAAGTTTAGGAATAACACATTAAATTTTTGACTAATGAAATTATGTAGCTTAATTAAAAGCTAAAAAATATTTTTGAATGTTTATACAAAATTTAAAATAAAAAAATTGAGAGAAATAATGCCCAAATAAGTAGAAAGGAAACAAATGAGACAAATATTAAAAAGAAAAATAAATTAGAGTAAGCTTAAAAAATAAATAATAATACTTCATGGAAAAAAAAACTTACTAACGCTAGCTAAAAAAAGAGTTGTAAATAAGAAATCTTTAAGAAATTCTGATTAGTAAAACCACCAAATAAGAAAAGAAAAGTGAAAGAAAGCAAACTCGTTATCAATTAAGTGCGACAAAATGGCAAAAGTATAGCAGAAAATTAAATATAAAGAAATCAATCTTTTCAAAATCCATTGAAAAAATAAAAGAAAATTGCGCAAGTGTGAACATACAAAATCACATAGGACACAAAGTTTTTAAATTGCAATAAAAAGCTTAAATCATATTCCGAAAATTTAAAGATAACATGCAAAAACTAGGTGAAAAAAATCAATGAACAAACAATGATTTTTGTGTGTGTAGATATTATTCGTAATTTTTTTAGGTGTTGTAGACACCTCAAATTGTACTAAGTTGAAATTAACACTTGAAAGGAATTTTACATGTTTGACCGCCATAAGATTTCGACTATGAGCAAATATAAATGTAACCGAAATATAATTTCGGTCATTGTATTTTTATGTATAACTGAAATATATGTTCGTTCATGATTAAATATACGTTCAACCGAAATTGTATTTCGGTTCAGTTAATGAGCTGGCGAATCTTTGACAGTTATGCCACGTCAACGTTTGCACATGGGCTGTAACTGAATTTGAACTGAAATTAAATTTCAGATAATGTGAGACATGGGAAAAAATCACCGGAGTGATCGTCCCTCCGTCAACACACGGGCTCAACGCAAAAATTGGGAGAGTCGCCACCATTCGAGATTTTGGGGTGAGAATGGACACCAAAAGAGTTCAAAAGTAAGGCAAAAATAGCCAAAAGACAAATTCTAGGGTAAAAATAACCCTACTTGAAAATCAAATCCAGAGATGGGTAAGGGGATTAGATTATGAACGGGGGAAGGTGTTAGGCACCCCCACTCATCCACACGAAGTGGTTGCCAAGTGTATGTTCATGCTAAAAAGAAAATAAGAAGCTTGCTAAAAATCATGAAAAAGCTTTGAAAAAGGAACAATGTATGATATTTTCACATGAAGATCTAAATGGATTTTAGATCCTCTCTTATGTCAATATCATTTCTGGAATATCTCAAAAGATGGAAATCAAAGCACAAATTGCTCAAAACCAAGTTAAATCAAATTCGGAAAATTTGGTAAAAAGTATACCATTTGCCTTGAAATCATTCAAATCCGATTCTAAATTGACCCAAACCAAATCCATTTGAAAGATTAGGGTAAACAAGAGTCTAGTACAAAATTTCATTTCATTCCGATGAAAAATCTAGGAGTTATGCTCCTTTGAAGTTGCTGCTGGGGATTTTTAAAAGTGGTAAGTGGGCAACTTTGGAAAATTGTCTAGGAAAATCCACTACATAAAAGTCCACGAAATTTGGTGTGATTGAAGTTTGTATGGCCATCTTTCCATAGAAACTAGCCTCATACAAAAATCCCTTCGGGTGTGCCTTGGTGGTCTCCCGAACAGGCCCCGAAGATCACAGATTTACCCAGAAAAATGCAAATGAGCAGTTCTGAGTAAATCGGCTACCAATAATTCAAATGGAGTTCAAAAATTATGAAACCAACTGGATTTGAAAATAGACTCATAAAGGAGTACTCAGAAATAAAAATCACTCGAATCGGACTTAAAACAAACACATGGCGGTCCGTCGAAGTGACAAGTTCTGTACTTGGACCTGAACTGTCCACTTAACTTCGACAGAGAGGTGTCAAAAATCGGCTAGATAGAAAATCATGAAATTTGGTGGACATAAACTAGATAGCCTCACCTTTCCCATGGTTCTGGAATCGCCCCAAAATTCATCCGGATGATGAAGTTACGGACGTCCGAAGTAAGGGTACAGGTGCTGTCAAGCTAAGCCATTTTTGAAGAAAATCAAATCCGAAAATTGACAAAGTGTGTGAGATTCGTGTGATATGAATCCAAAACCTTTGAAAAACATTTAAAAACACTCCAGAATTGATTCAGGCCATTTATTTGAGATTTATCACAATAAATGCAATAAACCCCAAATATGAGCCTATCCCGCCAAAATAGTGATATGTGTGCAAAAGTGAAAAAAACCAAGCAAGATCCATACACATGCATATAGATTCAATAAAATAGGTTCTAGCATAGCCTAGGGTTCCGTTCCATTATCGTTTCCCTCTGTTCTCTTTAAGATAATCAAGGGTACTTTGAATATGGAACGGTTTACAATCAATCAAAAAGGCCTTATGCTACATAGGTTCTAGCACTAGGGTCAATCCCCAGTCTCGTTTCTCCTAGATCCGCCTTCACGTTTTACGGCTAGGGGAGTCTTGAGATACTTTGAGCCGGGGAAGGATTTCCACACATACAAACAAGGCTTTACACTACAGAAAGGTAGAAGAAGAGATCTAGATCTAGGAATGTAAAGACAGAAAATAAAAAGAAAAGTTGAGGCTTACCTGAGTGCTGGAGACGATTCCACAGCGGTTTTCTTCTTCTCTTGGAGTTCTTCTTTGCGAGAATTCAAAACAAGAGTTGTGTGTCATTTGCTCAAGGAGGAGGCTCCTATTTATAGGCAAGGGCTAAGGTCATTGGTAGACACAACTTAATGTCTAGAACCCCTCCAACCTAAACCCTAAGGTTATTTCCGCGATTTCCCCTCATTTAATGAGGGACATGATGGTAAAAGTGAAAAGCTCTCGGAAACCCTAATTTTGAGCAAAACTTGCGTATCCGGTATATCAGGCCGGATACACAAGGTCCTTAAGGTATCCGGTATACAATACCGGATACACTAAGCACTGCTTGTATCCGGTATGTTCCACCGGATACAAAGAAAGGTACTTGTATCCGGCCTGAGTTGCCGGATACAAGGAAAAAAGCCTTTTTTCCAAATTTTAACACAGGCAACACTTATTTACATGTAATATCGTTTAAGTAAATGTCCTCGTATTTTTTAATCTCCATTTACTTAAGATATTACATGTAAATAAGCAAACACCCCCCCATTTGAATCCATTAAAAATAGTTCCAGACCCAAATTCCAAGTGAATAAAAAGTCAACTTTCCAGTTCTAGGCAAAATTCCGATTTTTCAGGTCTGGAAAAAAGGTTCAATATGTTAAAACCAAGGTATTCGCCAAGATTTAAAATCTCAAAAAATTCTTTTATGCAATAACATGGCTAAAAACCTGATTACTGGGAAAAATTATCTTGAAATCTGGCTTTAAAAAATATTTCATTTTCTGGGGTCAAAAGTCAACAAAATTCACCCGGAAAAAGTTTGACTTTGCACAAAAGATTGAATTCGGGCATTTTCCTTTTCCGTTTTGGATTCAAATGGGTTAAGTACCTCAAACCCAATGCAAAGAATTGAAAATTCCAATAAAATATCTCTCCTTCAAGATTTATCAAAAACCGTGCAATTTTGGGGTGTCTACAGCTGCCCCTCTTTGCTGGAGTTGTAGTACAATGAACAGCAAAGAATAGACACAACTCAAAATTGCACGTTTGAAAGACATCTCATTAATTGAACTTGCTTTGGTCAAACAAATGAGTGATAAAAAACATGGATTTGAAGATAGCCAATGAAACCCCTGCTGTGTATAGTCTGACGGGGTGGCGTCTCTTCCTTATCTCAGATTTCTTTGAGCTCTCGTGGCTATGAAAAGAAATCTGAGACAAGCAAATTTTGAAAAGAATGTGGATTTAAAATTGACCTCTGCAAACTCAATTGCTTTTGATGTTCTTCAACAATAAGGAAGGAAATACTTTATGGAATTTTCCTGATTGATTTTCTTATTTGATTTACCTGGGTGCCATTTGATGCCCAAACCTGTGCTTGAATATTCTGCAACTTGCTTTTGCTTCTTCCTCTTCTTGCTCTCTCAATAATGGTGTATGTGCCAGTGTTGCCCATAACTTGCCTTTATGCTTCTCAACTGCCTAAGTGACTGCCTCTTCTTGATTGATGGATCATGATCTGTTGATCTAGCCTCATGCCCTTACAACCCATGACCTCTCATTCATGCCTTCTTACTGCTCCAGTAAAATCCTTCTTCAGAATTGGAAAAACACGCAACTGCTTCGAAGCTTCTTTTTTCAAATCCAAAGACTAAAGCCTGACTGCTTCTTCTAGATGCTGTAATTTATTCCAATGAAAACCCAGAGGGAAAGGCGCTGAGCATGCCCCAGTTTTGATTGCTTGAAGTAGTATTTGCCCCTCAGCAGAGATGATCCTCTTTTTTCCCTTTTTTTTTTTCTTTTTTCTTTCTTTTTTTTCTTTTTTTTTTTTTAATCCTTTTTTTTTCTTTTTTTTTTTTTTGCCAAAAAGAAACCCTAATAAAAGAATGCAAATGCAAAAATCAGAAAATATGTTTTATACTAGTGGCCTCATAATTCTCTAATGCTTGCAAAACCAATGTTTTTATGAAAAGACATAGATGCTCATCATAGGCCAAAAATATATTTTTTTGCTTTTTTGTGCTTTTTTTTTGAAAAATGATCCAATCACTTATTCGCATATAGTCCAAAAGAATTAAAATCAAGTTGAATAATGAGAAGATTATTTCAGAAAATGAAGAAAGACCAAAATAAGCCTTCAGAACCTTTAGAATCATTCCCATGACCTTCGGCTTGTCAATTGATGCTCCAGATATGCCGACTCTTTTAATCTGACTATTTTGCCTCAGTCTAGAAAGACATTTTCCTTCATCCAATTGAAGAGCAATTGTTTCTCCATTGTATCCATGATATGAGAATTTATGACTTCAACTTCAGCAATAATTTCCTAATGGCAATTTTGATAGCCATCAACTTGTTCACAAATGCTTTATACCATAGCTCTGATTATGTTTGCTTCAATCTTGAAAAGAAGACTTTCCTCAATCACTTGAAGAGTGAAAAATAACCACCAACCTGAGGATTTCACCTGGATCTATGCCAATTCTGGATTTTTCTCTCTGACAATTTCCTTCTTGTAGATAGCTGATTATTTGCCATGTAGCGCCCTTCTAGGTTTTCACTACATTTTCTCCATTTTTCTCCTTTTTTTTTTTAATCCTTCATCAACAGCAACTATGTAGTCAAATCTGCCTTAATTCAAAATTTCTTAATTAAAGAGGACTTATGGATGGGACGAAACGAAGGCTTGGTGTTTGTTTAGAAAGAAAAGGAATAAAAGGCTCAAATACCATATGATCTAATGGGTTAACTGAAATTGCAATTTTTAAGGCATTTCTTCCCTTAGAATGAATACAAAATTGCCCCCTAGTAATGAAGTTCTTCCTCCATGGTGATTTCTTCATTTGAAACTTATTCCCCAGTATTGATCTTTTTTTCTCATTCTTCCCTTCACAATTTTTATTTATCCCATAACATTTGATGATCTCTTTTCCTTCTTTCTTCCTCTCTTTTTTTTTTCTTTGCCCCCTTTTCATAAAACATCTTCAAAATCCCTTTTGAACTTCAATAATGCCCCCTTCTTTTGTTTTAAAAAAAAAAATTGTCCCTTCATTCCTTTTTTTTTTTTTTTTGCCTTAATAAATTTGCCCCAGTGTGGGTTACAATTCTCAGTTTAGGTTACTTTGAAAAATTTATCAAGCTCAAAGGGTCTAACTAGGGATTTCAAAAATTTTTGGGATATAAGAAAGAAAGGCCTCTTATCATTTTAAGAAAAGTTTGAATTTTCAGACTTGACAGAGTTGTACTACATGACTGGCTCAGGATTTTTCTTTTTTTTTTTTTTTTTTTTTTTTTTCACCGCCACCTGGGAAGTTAAAATTTCAACCATAAAACATCCTTCTCATCGGATCAGCCTTTTAAATCGCAATCCAAATCTTTCAGTTTCTTCCGATGGAGAGTGCAAACTAGGAGTCATCTTCAAATGAAAAAATTTCATCTTTCAATTTCTTCTCCATCTGCTTCTCCTTGATGAGCAAGTGATGCGATCCTCTCTGTATTTTTATGAAATAAATCTTTGTACTTGCCGCTTTCAAGTGAGAACTTCGAGTCATCTTTGGTTCTAAAGTCCATAAGATTGGTCACTTCAAAATTTTGCAGAAATATTCTTCTCATGACACTTAAAAAGATTTGAATTTTTATATAAAATGTCTTTTTCTTCGATTTCGGTCTCAAAATTGAGCCCAATGTCGAAGTCATATTCAACTTAATGAAATTCAATGAGAGATATGACTCATAAGTAAAACAGGACCTTGTTGAAAACCTTTTTTTTTTTTTTTTTAGAAAAATGTTAAAGGGGAAAATCTTTTTTTTTTTTTTTTTTTTGAAAGAGCCTTTATTGAAATCACTTCCTGAGAACAAGGCTCCTTAGGATCCTCAGGAAATGTGCATTCTTCTTAAGGGGGTTTCTTTTCAGAGAACAAGGGAATTTGAAAATTGCCCCTGTTCTCAAAGGCAAAAGCTAGCTTTTCTTTCTTTTTCAGAAAATTTCTTTCTGCTGCTGAGTGAGGCGAGTTTCTCTTTTCATGCATGGGGATGATCCCCTTCTCTGGGGTATTGTGCTCAATTTCTGAAAGAAGTGACATTCCTTTATACGGAATCTGGATAGCAGCCCAGTCAATCAATGGAAGCTTAAACTTGGCCTCAATCTTTTCTTTTAAATCTTCTTCTTTCTTTTCTTGGGATTCTTCCTCTTCAATTACCTTTGCTTCATTTCCTTCTTGTATGAAGAGTGATTCCATACCCTTCAGACAATCCAATTTGTCTATACTGAACTCTTGTTCAACATCCAGTGCTATGCCATTTGTTTGCTCAAACTGCTCAAATGGAATTGTTTGCACTTCCTTTGCCCTTTCACCTGTCATTTCATTTTCTTTCACCTTCGGCTTAAAATCTGCCCCTGTGTGAGTCTCTTTTTCCACATGGCCCCCTTCATCTTCTTTTTCAAAATAAACCTGGACTGTGGTACCAACCGGAGCAATAAGTTGAGAAGGGTCAAATCTTCTTTTTCCTGAGAAAATTGACCCTATTGCATTTGAGCTGCTTGCCCCATTGTTGCTGGTGGGAGGAGGAGTGGGTGTGACTGAATTGAATGATAAAGAGTTATTATCCAGCAAATCCTGAATTGCATGCTTTAGGGCCAAGCAACGATCTGTGGTATGCCCTGGAGTGCTCATATGATATTCACAGATTGCAGATGGATCATAACCCTTCCCCTTGCTTGCATGAGGATTTGGCAACCTCAAAGTCACATAACCCTTTTCAAGTAGGGTAGGCAAAAGTTCAAATGGTCTCATAGGCAGTTTTGAAAACTCCCTTCTCTTCCTTACTTCTGTTTCCTCCTTCACAGGCTGTGCAGAAGGGACATTAATTTGGATAGGCAGCAAAGGAACTGGATGGGCATTGATTTGAACAGGTCCCTTGGGAAGCTGCACCATATTCACTTCTGCTTCTCTCCTTTCCTCAGATTTTCTCTTTCCATTTCCATTTCCCTTGTTATGAGTGGAGTCTTGTTGACTGACCAGGGCAGAATAATCAATTATCTTGCCAGATTTGATCCCATCCTCAATCCGGACTGCCACCTGTACCAGGGCAGCAAAATTGGTGGTGATCTGACCCACCAGGTGATTGTAGAAGGGCTGTCCCAGTGTACCCATGAATGTTGAGATCATTTCAGGTTCCAGCATAGGCGGCCTGACCTGGGAGGCAGCCTCTCTCCACCTCTTGGCATATTGCCGTACAGATTCATCTTTGCCCTTGTTCATCCTCATAATGTCGTACCGGTCTGGCACGATCTCCGAGTTAAATTTGTATTGGTCTAAGAAGGTGTCTGCCAGATCCTTCCATCCTCTAATCTTCCCATGATCAACTGTGGCGAACCACCTCAAGGCCGATCCTGTCAAACTCCTCTGGAAGAGTTGAATCAGTATGCCATCATCCCGACCAAACTGGCACAAAGCCCCGCAGTATAGTTTCAAATGGCTCATAGGGCAGCCTGTACCGTCGAACTTGTCGAAGTCCGGGCACTTGAACTTGGCCGGTAGACATACGTCAGGATACATGCACAGATCCTCGAAGTTGGTGCCTCCATGGCTGCTTCCCCCTTTCACTTCCTTCAACTCTGCCTGGATCCTTTCTATCCTGAGTAGCATCTTCTTTTCCATCTCATCTCGGGCCTTTTCTTTCTCCAGCTCTTTCTCAGACTCTGCTGTATTTTCCCTGATTAGAATGGGTTCAGGGACTGGTTCAGAAATGGGCTCGGGCATGGGCTGAGCCGAAGGCGGCATGTAGGCCTGAGGTGGTGGTGCCTGATGGGAGGTAGAGGCTTGGTTTTGGGCTTGGGCCTGCTGGGCCTAAGCCGCCAGTAAGTCTCCCAGCATCTTGGCCAGACCGGCCACTTGCTCCTGCAGCTGAGTAAAGTCTTGAGCGGGGACTGTTGCTTGGGCTTGGTTCTCTTCAGTGTTCATAGCTCTGGCTTTGGATCTGGTCACAGGAGCAATGATTGCAAATAAGTGTACCTGGGTTGCAAGTAAATGTACCTGAGTAAAAAATGAACA
This sequence comes from Buxus sempervirens, assembly GCA_947561395.2. Classification (NCBI taxonomy): domain Eukaryota; kingdom Viridiplantae; phylum Streptophyta; class Magnoliopsida; order Buxales; family Buxaceae; genus Buxus; species Buxus sempervirens. Next base: position 21,637,108 of record OX387190.1, on the reverse strand, counting down.
GAACATGTTAGCTTCCATTTAACTTGAGTCACGCCCCTATACATGTAAACCAGTATGTTAGGTGAACACCAATCCAGATTTTTCCTTGTTTATTTTTTTTTGTATATTTTTCCATTTTTCGTTTTGTTTTTTTTTTTTTTTTTTTGATTGTTGGAATATTTTAGGGCTTCCAAAGGTCCCAAAGAATGAGAAATGTCTAAAATTCAGAGGCTTTTAGACGGCCCAAAGGATACGTGTCTATAATTCAGAGGCTTATAGACGGCCCAAAAAAGTTGTGTCTAAAATTCAGAGGCTTTTAGATGGCCCAAAGGATATATGTCTATAATTCAGAGGCTTATAGACGGCCCAAAAAGGTTGTTTCTAAAATTCAGAGGCTTTTAGATGGCCCAAAGGATATATGTCTATAATTCAGAGGCTTATGGACGGCCCAAGGATATGTGTCTAAAATTCAGAGGCTTTTAGACGGCCAAAAGAGGTTTGTCTAAAATTCAGAGGCTTTTAGACGGCCACAAGGATATGTGTCTATAATTCAGAGGCTTATAGATGGCCCAAAGGGATTGATGTTTGAAATTCAGAGGCTTTCAAACGGCCCAAAAAGGTTGTATCTAAAATTCAGAGGCTTTTAGATGGCCCAAAGGATATATGTCTATAATTCAGAGGCTTATAGACGGCCCAAAGGATATGTTTGAAATTCAGAGGCTTTCAAATGGCCCAAAAAAGTTGTTTCTAAAATTCAGAGGCTTTTAGGCGGCCCAAAAAAGTTTTTTAACTTTGAATGGTTCTTGTGACCAAACAAAGGTTTTTGGAATATTCTGAGGCTTCCAAATGTCCTAATAAATTTTTGATTTGATTGATAAAAATAACCAACCAAGGTTTCTTGGAATATTCTAGGGCTTCCAAAGGTCCCACAATTTTTGATTTGATTGATAAAAATAACCAACCAAGGTTTTCATGGAATATTCTAGGGCTTCCAAGGGTCCCAATTTTTTTTTGATTTGATTGATAAAAATAACCAACCAAGGTTTTCAGGGAATATTCTAGGGCTTCCAAGGGTCCCCATTTTTTTTTTGATTTGATTGATAAAAATAACCAACCAAGGTTTTCATGGAATATTCTAGGGCTTCCAAAGGTCCCAATTTTTTTTGATTTGATTGATAAAAATAACCAACCAAGGTTTTCATGGAATATTCTAGGGCTTCCAAGGGTCCCAATTTTTTTGATTTGATTGATAAAAATAACCAACCAAGGTTTTCATGGAATATTCTAGGGCTTCCAAGGGTCCCAATTTTTTTTGATTTGATTGATAAAAATAACCAACCAAGGTTTTCATGGAATATTCTAGGGCTTCCAAGGGTCCCAATTTTTTTTTGATTTGATTGATAAAAATAACCAACCAAGGTTTTCATGGAATATTCTAGGGCTTCCAAGGGTCCCAATTTTTTTTTGATTTGATTGATAAAAATAACCAACCAAGGTTTTCAGGGAATATTCTAGGGCTTCCAAGGGTCCCAATTTTTTTTTTTGATTTGATTGATAAAAATAACCAACCAAGGTTTTCATGGAATATTCTAGGGCTTCCAAAGGTCCCAATTTTTTTGATTTGATTGATAAAAATAACCAACCAAGGTTTTCATGGAATATTCTAGGGCTTCCAAAGGTCCCAATTTTTTTGATTTGATTGATAAAAATAACCAACCAAGGTTTTCATGGAATATTCTAGGGCTTCCAAGGGTTCCAATTTTTTTTTGATTTGATTGATAAAAATAACCAACCAAGGTTTTCATGGAATATTCTAGGGCTTCCAAAGGTCCCAATTTTTTTGATTTAATTAATAAAAATAACCAACCAAGGTTTTCATGGAATATTCTAGGGCTTCCAAGGGTCCCAATTTTTTTTTGATTTGATTGATAAAAATAACCAACCAAGGTTTTCAGGGAATATTCTAGGGCTTCCAAGGGTCCCAATTTTTTTTTTGATTTGATTGATAAAAATAACCAACCAAGGTTTTCATGGAATATTCTAGGGCTTCCAAAGGTCCCAATTTTTTTTGACTTGATTGGTAAAAAGGAGACCAACCAAGGTTTTTTTTTTTTCAAATTTGCTGAATTTTCTCAGTTTTCAAGTTCCAAAGTTTGACTGACACATGTTTGAGTTGAGTTGGTGTCAAAAAATATGACACCTTGGTTTCCTCCTTGATTTTAAAACTTAGGTTAAATCCTGAAAGAATATTTTATTTTATTCTTTTTTGTTTTTTTTTTGTATATATTTTTTTTGATTTTGTATTTTTGGGAACATTTCTTATGTTATTTTCGGGGTGCCTAAGGGTTATCCACAGTGTTTTAGGCATTTTGTTCTGAAAATTTGGTCTGAAAAGCCAATTTGTGCATTTTTTGAATGTATCCGGTATAATATTCCGGATAAGAATATGCCTTATTGTATCCGGTCATCATAACCGGATATATGCATATGCCTTTGTATCCGGAAATATATACCGGATATGATTAGAGCTGTTATTAACCGGCCTGAGTTGCCGGTTATTGCCGAAATGGCCCTTTTTGACTCATTTTTTCACCCGATTAGTTTTTTTTTCATTCCCAATTGATATTCACCTTAATTTGACCTTCAAAACTTGCCCCAAATTGGGCTTGGACACCATACTTGCAAAATTCCCCAAATTTAGGAAAGGAACATGGTTTTACCTTGCCACCTTGCATTACCTTCATTCAATATGGTATTCACATTATACCTTGGCCTGTAAACCATGCAAACGGCCTTCCCACATTTACACCCAATTCCCCAAACGCAATTGTGTGCTTTTAGCCGAAAACGTGTTTCTCCACCTTCAAGCGTATGGTTTTTGGGTTTTGGCTTAATTGGCAACTTAGAACTCAAGTCTAGTGATGCCCGGAATCGAATCACAGATCCCATTGTCATCACATCATTGACACAAATTCTAAGGTAAATGTTTTCACTTTCGCTTTCCGAAGTCACGACCTCGGTGCGCCAAGCTACACACATTCATGGTTCAACTTCCTAATAGGTAAAGGGTAGGCTGTGCAAATTGTTTCAAGTGCTCAAGTGCAATTTGAAATTGTGGTAACATTCATAACGTCCCAGCCCCTTGCCACTCTTTTTCGTAGCCATGCATTCAATTTCAAGCCAAGGTACATATGACAAAATAATGAAGCTAAATACAAGCAAGCAAGCACCAAAACAACTAAATATGCACAAAAATATTACATGCCCAAAAAGTGGTATACAAAACATGTTATTTGCACAAACAACAATTAAATCATGTAAACATGCTTGAAACCCAAAAGCATTCCTAAAATTCCAGATTTTTATGCTCTTTTTCATGCTCAAAGTGTACCATTTACCCCAAATTGAAGCCTAAAATTTTAGCACTTACTTGGCATGGTTCAAAAGTGTTTCAATGAGGTAAAATATGCTTGAAATCTCTCAAATCATACACTAGAATTTCCAGATTTTTTTTTATTGCTTTCATGCTCAAAGTGTATCACTTATACCCCAAATTAATGCCTAAAAATTTAGCAACTACTTGACATGATACAAAAGTGTTTTAATGAGGGAAAACATGCTTGAAAACCATCCTAATGGCTACTGTATTTACAGATTTTTGCTCAATGTTTTCATGCTCAAATCATGGCACTAAGAACCTCCTAACACAAGGCAAACAAAAAAACAAGTAGGCATGCACAACAAGGTAAGGCCCTAAACATGATCCTAAGCATATTCAAGCATACACACATGCCTTTATCAATGTAAAATTTAAAAGCATCCCAATCAGATTTAGAATACACTAATATACACCAATAAATTAAACAAAATAGCAAGCATTCAAAAGTAAGAAAAAGCATGAACAAATACACAAAACGGCTTAAATCCACAGTCCCCAGCAGAGTCGCCAGTTGTGAGACATGGGAAAAAATCACCGGAGTGATCGTCCCTCCGTCAACACACGGGCTCAACGCAAAAATTGGGAGAGTCGCCACCATTCGAGATTTTGGGGTGAGAATGGACACCAAAAGAGTTCAAAAGTAAGGCAAAAATAGCCAAAAGACAAATTCTAGGGTAAAAATAACCCTACTTGAAAATCAAATCCAGAGATGGGTAAGGGGATTAGATTATGAACGGGGGAAGGTGTTAGGCACCCCCACTCATCCACACGAAGTTGTTGCCAAGTGTATGTTCATGCTAAAAAGAAAATAAGAAGCTTGCTAAAAATCATGAAAAAGCTTTGAAAAAGGAACAATGTATGATATTTTCACATGAAGATCTAAATGGATTTTAGATCCTCTCTTATGTCAATATCATTTCTGGAATATCTCAAAAGATGGAAATCAAAGCACAAATTGCTCAAAACCAAGTTAAATCAAATTTGGTAAAAATTATACCATTTGCCTTGAAATCATTCAAATCCGATTCTAAATTGACCCAAACCAAATCCATTTGAAAGATTAGGGTAAACAAGAGTCTAGTACAAAATTTCATTTCATTCCGATGAAAAATCTAGGAGTTATGCTCCTTTGAAGTTGCTGCTGGGGATTTTTAAAAGTGGTAAGTGGGCAACTTTGGAAAATTGTCTAGGAAAATCCACTACATAAAAGTCCACGAAATTTGGTGTGATTGAAGTTTGTATGGCCATCTTTGCATAGAAACTAGCCTCATACAAAAATCCCTTCGGGTGTGCCTTGGGTGGTCTCCCGAACAGGCCCCGAAGATCACAGATTTACCCAGAAAAATGCAAATGAGCAGTTCTGAGTAAATCGGCTACCAATAATTCAAATGGAGTTCAAAAATTATGAAACCAACTGGATTTGAAAATAGACTCATAAAGGAGTACTCAGAAATAAAAATCACTCGAATCGGACTTAAAACAAACACATGGCGGTCCGTCGAAGTGACAAGTTCTGTACTTGGACCTGAACTGTCCACTTAACTTCGACAGAGAGGTGTCAAAAATCGGCTAGATAGAAAATCATGAAATTTGGTGGACATAAACTAGATAGCCTCACCTTTCCCATGGTTCTAGAATCGCCCCAAAATTCATCCGGATGATGAAGTTACGGACGTCCGAAGTAAGGGTACAGGTGCTGTCAAGCTAAGCCATTTTTGAAGAAAATCAAATCCGAAAATTGACAAAGTGTGTGAGATTCGTGTGATATGAATCCAAAACCTTTGAAAAACATTTAAAAACACTCCAGAATTGATTCAGGCCATTTATTTGAGATTTATCACAATAAATGCAATAAACCCCAAATATGAGCCTATCCCGCCAAAATAGTGATATGTGTGCAAAAGTGAAAAAAACCAAGCAAGATCCATACACATGCATATAGATTCAATAAAATAGGTTCTAGCATAGCCTAGGGTTCCGTTCCATTATCGTTTCCCTCTGTTCTCTTTAAGATAATCAAGGGTACTTTGAATATGGAACGGTTTACAATCAATCAAAAAGGCCTTATGCTACATAGGTTCTAGCACTAGGGTCAATCCCCAGTCTCGTTTCTCCTAGATCCGCCTTCACGTTTTACGGCTAGGGGAGTCTTGAGATACTTTGAGCCGGGGAAGGATTTCCACACATACAAACAAGGCTTTACACTACAGAAAGGTAGAAGAAGAGATCTAGATCTAGGAATGTAAAGACAGAAAATAAAAAGAAAAGTTGAGGCTTACCTGAGTGCTGGAGACGATTCCACAGCGGTTTTCTTCTTCTCTTGGAGTTCTTCTTTGCGAGAATTCAAAACAAGAGTTGTGTGTCATTTGCTCAAGGAGGAGACTCCTATTTATAGGCAAGGGCTAAGGTCATTGGTAGACACAACTTAATGTCTAGAACCCCTCCAACCTAAACCCTAAGGTTATTTCCGCGATTTCCCCTCATTTAATGAGGGACATGATGGTAAAAGTGAAAAGCTCTCGGAAAACCCTAATTTTGAGCAAAACTTGCGTATCCGGTATATCAGGCCGGATACACAAGGTCCTTAAGGTATCCGGTATACAATACCGGATACACTAAGCACTGCTTGTATCCGGTATGTTCCACCGGATACAAAGAAAGGTACTTGTATCCGGCCTGAGTTGCCGGATACAAGGAAAAAAGCCTTTTTTCCAAATTTTAACACAGGCAACACTTATTTACATGTAATATCGTTTAAGTAAATGTCCTCGTATTTTTTAATCTCCATTTACTTAAGATATTACATGTAAATAAGCAAACACCCCCCCATTTGAATCCATTAAAAATAGTTCCAGACCCAAATTCCAAGTGAATAAAAATTCAACTTTCCAGTTCTAGGCAAAATTCCGATTTTTCAGGTCTGGAAAAAAGGTTCAATATGTTAAAACCAAGGTATTCGCCAAGATTTAAAATCTCAAAAAATTCTTTTATGCAATAACATGGCTAAAAACCTGATTACCGGGAAAAATTAGCTTGAAATCTGGCTTTAAAAAATATTTCATTTTCTGGGGTCAAAAGTCAACAAAATTCACCCGGAAAAAGTTTGACTTTGCACAAAAGATTGAATTCGGGCCTTTTCCTTTTCCGTTTTGGATTCAAATGGGTTAAGTACCTCAAACCCAATGCAAAGAATTGAAAATTCCAATAAAATATCTCTCCTTCAAGATTTATCAAAAACCGTGCAATTTTGGGGTGTCTACAGATAAACATATATTTACTTATGACCGAAATAATATTTCGGTTATAAAGGGTTTTTAGTATAACCGAATTGAATTTTCGGTCAAAGCCAGAATGTTTCAAATTGAGATTTCCGGCGAGCTTCCTCTTATTTACCTTTATATTAGAGTTTTACTATGTTTTAGTTATTTAAGTATTAATGAGTTATTAGATCTTATTTTCCTTTTTCCAATAATTCATATTTATTTACCAGGTTTTCTACATGGTAAAGATTTCAACTAAATCTTTTGTTCTTGCATATGTCTTGCTATTCTTTTATACTTCATAGTTTTACAGATTTATAGTTCTTTAAGTATTACTAAGTTATTTGATTCTTATTTTTCCTTTTCCTATAATTCATCTTTATTTACCATGTTTTATATATAGCAAGGGTCTCAATTATTATTATTATTTTTTTTTGGTTACTTTACAGGGGCATATAATTTTAATATCAAGAAAAGAGATTGATATCAAATTCTTTTAGTATTTTTTTCCAAAGTAGCTACAGACACATTTAGTAGAAGATCTAACTGGGAATAGGAAAAATAAATAAATTACCAAAAACATTTCTAAGTTTCAATGACTGAAGAAACAGCTCAAATTAATAAGTAAAAATGTTAAAAAGAAAATAATAAAATTAAATGAAAAGGTATGACAATCAAAAAATTAACAAAGGAAGAAGTCATTAAAACTAAATGGAATAAATAATAAACATGAAAGGAGAAAAGTAACTTGTTATAATTTGTTTATGGGACTCATTCCCCGTAACAAGAATGAATACCAATCGAGGCCTAACTAATTATAGTAAGGTCTTATCCGTTATTTTACTAACCCTGCTATTATTATTATTATGGTACATTATTAATCCTGTTATTGTTTGGGATTGCATGCATTTCCCCATATCAGCTTGAAGCCTTCTTGGGGTAACCATATTTATTTTGGCCCTTATGGCATGCTTTATTCTTCTTTACAAATCCTGCTGCCTGGCATCCATCTCTAGAGCAGGCCTCACACTAGCTAGCTTGCTTATTTCGAGTTTCCTCTTGATCCTCGCCTTAGCTTGAATCACCCTTTTTTCTGCCTTCTTCATCCAGTTGTCTTGCATATTTTGCACGCATTTGCTCCAACATAACTTCTACTATTTGTAGCTCTTTTCCTAAATTGGTTTTTAGTTATACTTTTTTCAAATAATTCAGATTCAGTTATCAAATTCTTGTTAATTGAGAATTAGTGATGCTTTTTTAAATAATTGAGAATCAGTGTTTCATGAAGAATTTCTTTCGAAAATGCCCTCAGAAGACTTGCAAACTTCACTTATAACAAAATGAGTAAAAAGGTTTTCAAAGTTTTTTGTGGGTATTTTGCAAGAAATTCTTCATGAATAGTAAAATGACACTGATTCCCAATTATTTTAAAAAAGTATCACTGATTTCAATTAAAAAGAATTGGGCAACTGAATCTAAATTATTTCCAAAAAATATCACTAAAAACCAATTCTTTTCAAGGTGTACTTTCATTTCTAGACAGTAAAAAGAAACATGTACTACTAAGTTCTAACAAAATGAAAAAATAATATGCCAAGTCATTTGAGGGTGATGATGTAGGCTAATCACAGTCATTCTTTGTGACTTACAGAGGACGATCAATGGTATATGCTAGGTCCCAGAGTGGAAGGCGGACTGTACAGCCTCTATCTACATTTTTATTTATAGTTTTGAAGTAGTGCCATTTAATGTGGGTCCTACACAAAAAAATAAAACCTAAAAAAATGAATAAACAATAAGTGAACGGCATCCTATATATGCTACAAATAACATTGTAGATAGAAGCTAAGCTGCACCGTCCATCATTCCCTCCCACAGAGTCTTTCTATGACAAACCTTGCGTGTATGCACGGTACCATACCTTGTAAATAAATCTTCCTTTGTTTTTGAATTGGTGAAAAGGCTGTCTCTATGTCTCACCAGGTTTAGTTTCCTGGTGAGCCTTGCTTTTTGTCACATGGAGCACTGTTTGTTGCATCCATTGTCCTTTCTGTCAACCCAGGGAGTGGGGAATGAAATCCTCTGCCATGTTTCCCTGAAGTGTTTCTTAAGGTGGTCATGAGATGTTACCATGTGGAGCATCTTACGAACACTGTTTCTTTATGTAGGGTCCACTTGATACATTTATAACATGTGAAAAAACATTGGCCATGAGATGGTCCACATGGCAGCATCTCACAACCACATCAGGGAGCAAATCAGGGAGGCAAGACAGACGATTTCAACTCAGGGAGTGGGACCTATGGGTGTGCCACATGGACAGTAATTCCAACTTGTTAAGGATCTATGTGGGAGCCATTTTTGGCAGGTGGAAAATGATTTTTGTGGTTGAAACTTCTTAGTGTATGATGTGTGAGTGAATGGATGTAATCGTTTGAGCAAGCGGGATTCTCCAAAAAGTGTAGCTACTCGTGAACTTGATCGGTCCCTCACCAAGTTGCTTAACGCTGGAAGATTTCAGTAGACAGCACGGCCTTCTTCAAATTTAAATTTCAGTCTAAGATTAAAGAGGTGTCATGTGATAAGGGAGGAAGAATACGACAGAGAAAGAAAAGTAAGATGAGAGCGTTGTTGGCCTGTGAATCTGTGAAAGATTTTAATAAGAAGAGGTGGATTGAGGTGGGGACTTTAATCTCTCTCACTCTATTCATTTGATGAAAACAGGCTCCTCTTGAAATATTCAAAACCCTCTTAACAGAACCATCTGGTGCATATATGAGGACAACCTCATCACCCCATGCACTTAAATTTTTGCAAAAATTTTCAGAGTCATGGTGATACCCATGCTTCAGTATGATTCTGTGCTTCAAAGGACAAAACCCCATTTGATTTTCCTTCTTGTTTCTCCTTTACAGTAAGGTTACTGGTGCAATTTCTGCCTGCCCATTTGTATTTGTTCTATTTGGATTCCCATCGTTCGCTTCATAAACTATTGAGAGTGAATTTTTCAATCTCCAAACCCTCCTATCCTAAACCTGTCGATTCACCTGGTGTAAATCCACCATTTTATCACACTTCTTTTATCTTTTTCTTCTGGTGGGGTCTCAAATTTCTGCAACTTCAGAAGGGATTGTCTTTACGTGGAGTCGTGGACTGAATTAACTCAGGTTGAGTCAAGCTATCATATATATATATATATATATATATATATAGAAATGGAGAAAGAAGAAGAGAACTACTCGGTACAAGAACTCTCGGTGTTTCACTTTTCTACTGTTTGTTTATCTTTCGTTGATCAATCTTTTCATGAGCATGTTATTTCTTTACTCCAACCCTGAATTATTGCAGGCTGGTTTGCCGGCAAGGTTTACAGGGCTAGATTACTCTCTAAATCACCACCATCAGCTCATGAAGCCACATATTGGAGATGATTCAGGTGAAAACACAACGGGAATGGTGGATTACATGCTGAATAATCCTCCACCAAGCCAAATATCTTCTGATTTCTGTAGTTCCACATCTTTTGATCGATTGAGCTTTGCCGAAGTGATGCAATTTGCCGAGTTTGGACCTAAATTAGGCCTAAATCAGGCAAAGATATCAGAAGAAGAAAACGGGATTGATCCGGTCTACTTTCTTAAGTTTCCTGTGTTGGGTGACAAGTTGCAGGATCAGAATTTCATGGTTCCTGCACCAGTTTTGGATAATGGGGAGAAATTTAAAGGAGTTAATATTGAAAGCAAGGCAGCAGCGGTTGGAAGAGATGAGGGAGACGATGAAGAAGCTCAAATGTCAGAGGATGCCTCAGTGCAGCTTCATTTTCTTGGAGGGAGTCTTCAGAAGAGTCCGGTAGCAGAAGCCAAGAATCGGCGTAAGAGGCCAAGGATGACCAAGACGAGCGAGGAGGTGGAGAGCCAAAGGATGACTCACATTGCAGTCGAACGAAATCGCCGGAAGCAGATGAACGAACACCTTCGAGTTCTAAGGTCTCTCATGCCGGCATCATATGTACAAAGGGTAATTGCATCCATAAGATACGGAATTATTATTCTCTTTATAAGTTCTTTTGACTTTATTTTGATTAAAGACATGAAATTTTTTTAATTGGTTTCTATCAATCATAGGGAGATCAAGCATCCATTATCGGAGGTGCAATTGAGTTTTTAAGAGAATTGGAACAACTACTTCAATGCTTAGAATCTCAAAAACAAAGACGACTCTTTGGCAACACCGATGCTCCAAGACAGATAGGGGAGTCCCATCTTGCAATTCAACAGCCTCAACCACCATTCTTTCCTCCTTTGCCTCCTACAAATGATCCTACCAAGCTGGTTGAATATGAGGCTGGACTTCATGAAGAAACAGCTGAGAACAAGTCATGTTTAGCAGATGTTGAAGTTAAGCTCTTAGGGTTTGATGCCCTAATCAAGATCCTATCTAGGAGAAGGCCAGGTCAGCTTCTTAAGACAATAGCAGCCCTTGAAGACCTGCAACTCAATATCCTTCATACCAACATCACCACCATAGAACAAACTGTTCTCTATTCCTTCAATATCAAGGTATATATGGATTTTTTTAGTCAAGAATTTGATATCGAAACTTATATAGTATATATCATATCCTTCTTTGTACATGATCAAATCCTTATGTTATGTGCAGGTTTCAAACGAATCAAGGTTTACGGCAGAAGATATTGCGAATTCGGTTCAACATATATTCAGTTTTATCCATACAAATAACTCCATATGATGTAAAGCTAGCAGAATAAAGATGATCGAGTTTAAGTTTCTTGTAAAGACGCCCATATGGATTCTTCATTGTGTCAATTTCTTCTAAGATTTGTTGGGGAGAAAGAGCTGAGAGAAGAAAAAATAAGATAGAAGAAGACATGCAGAAAAGTACTATTATTGAGATCTACTTTGCAATTAATGAAGATGCTGATGAACTCATCTGTACCCTTATCACTCTCTATCAACAATCTGTGGAGTCAAGTTCTTCTGTGTTTCTTTCATTTGTGTGGAGAAGAGATGTGGGATTAGGGAGACAAGTCTGCAATGGTTTTGTTTGAGTTGCATGTATCCAAATTGGAAGGACATGCAACGTGCCCCTACCTTGTTTCAGTTGGTTGACCTGTCAGGCATAAGTCTTGGTAGTATTAGGCTTGCCCTAAATTTTTGGCACGAGGGTAGGGCCCCTTGTCATTGGATTTTGATCTATATTCATCACCCCTTTTTGGTTTTATGGTTGGTCATGCTTATACCTTTCATCTCAATATTTGGAATGCACAACTTTTTTTGTTTTGTTTTTGGCATTAGTGCAAATATTATATACACAGTTATGTTGCTAGATAGATTGGTTGTTTGAGATATGTGGGTAGACTAGTTCGTGGAAAATAATTCTACTTTTTTTTTTTTTATGAAAAATAATTCTAGTTGATTTTTTTTTTTTGGTGGAAAATAATTCTAGTTGGTGTTGGAAGGTTGTGATATACCATTAGTTAGTGGGCCCTACTTAGGATCTCTCTAGGCAATAATGATTTGGTTTTGCATATGATCTTAATAACCATCTTATTAAAATTTTTTGTTGCTGTTGAGGGTGTTGGGCCAAAACCCCGTATCCTTTAAGGAAATAAAATTGCATCCCCACTAATAATTTAAGCTATTGGCATAGTGATAAGCTCTTGAGCTTGCAAATCCGTATCAACCAGGTCTCGAGTCAAGTCCCTTGGAAAACATAAAGTGGTTTGTAGGTGTTGTACGTTAACCCTTATTAGCCTACAATGCGCAAGTGTTAGGGGTACGTAGTGCGGATTGGCTTGCAGTTAGCTTTAATTGGTTGGTGTTAGCATGCAGTCACAGGTGTTGGAATTAGCTCCAATTAGCAAATGTTGCATGGTTTAATTATGTCTTTTAACTAAGCAATATAATGGCTGATCTTACATTACAAGAATTAAAGGCTTCCTTGCATTGAAGTCAATAATTTTCCTACTCTGGTATCTATGTTGGAGTGTGTATCTGGGTCCCATATAGTACAGGGGATATCTTTGGGATTTCAAGAATACTAGATTAGGTTTAGCATGTTTGATGTAATTACCTAACCTCTATTGAAATATAGTGGAAATTACTATTAATTCATGATGCTCGTTTCTCAACAATATCTGTAGGAGTCTCTTTTCATGTTCTTGATATAAATATGGTGTCTTCTCTTGGTGTTTTTCCTTGCTAGGGCTTCATTAATTTCTCATATTATTTCACTGTCGAACTGAGTTGCTTTATGGAAGAACTTTTATGAAGGCATTTCCTCTAGCTAGTGCGAAAGATATAATTTCCTTGATCATTACCCAAAAAAAAACGACATAATTTCCTTGAAGATGTAAAATACCATAGTTGAAGGATTAAACCTCAAAATTGGAAGGACAATGTGCCCGTACGTACCTTGTTTCAGTGGTTTGACTTGTCAGACAAAAGTCTTGGTCGTATTAGACTTGCCCTCAATTTTTGGCCCGAGGACAGGGCCCCTTGTCATTGGATTTGGATCTGTATATCATCAGCCCTTTTTGGTTCTATGGTTGGTCATGATATTTGGAATGCATAATCATTTTTTTTTTTTTGGGCATCAGTGCAAATATTATATACACAGTTACCTTGGTAGATACAAGGGTTTTGAGATATGTGGGTAGACTAGTTTGTGGAAAATAATTCACATAGTAGTGGGTGTTGGAAGGTTGTGATGTACCATTAACTTGTGAGCCCTACTTAGGATCTATCTAGGCAATAATGATTTGGTTTGGCATATGATCTTAATAACCATCTGATTAAAATTTTTTGTTGCTGTTGGGGGCTTTGACCCAAAGCCCAGCAAATTTTTTTTTTTTTTGAAAATTAAGTAATTTTATTCCAAAAAGTGTATGGGAACGTACATCTTTGCCACTATGGCAACTAAAATATACATCATTGCCATAATGGCAACCAAAAATTATACAGAACTATTGTTCAAAACATTTTGTAGTTATTCAGCACCATACTTGACTAAATTCCACAAACCCAACATTTTGATAATGCCATAAGAAAATAAAGTTGCATCACGACTAAAAACTTAAGCTATTGGCATGGTAGTAAACTCTTGAGCCTAAAAATTGATGTCAAAGACCAGGTCAAAGGCTCAAATCCAAGTCTCCTTGGAAAACATTTGTGGTTTGTAGGTTGCACAGGTGTTGGGGGTGTGGTAGGTTGGCCTACGGTTAGCTCTAGTCGGGTAGATGTTAGCATGAACATTTTGTGGTTTGTAGTAGGGGTGCAACTCGGTTCGGTTCGGTCCAGGTAGATGTCAACCAAAGACCAAACTGAAAATATATAGTTAAACCGAACCGAATTGAAAACCAAAACTATTATACCGAAAACCGAACTGAAAATATATAGAAAAACCGAAACCCAAACCGAACCGAACTGAATTACATGAAAACTATTCGGTTCGGTTCGGTTCGGGTTAGACCAATATATTCTTGTCTCAAACAGGTGTTTTTTTTTTGTAATATCCTTAAAGTTTAAAGATAAACTTTGAAAGTTTAACATATATATATATATATATATATATATATATATATATATATATATATATATATATAGATATATATATATATATATATATAACATAGATTATATATTATAATATATATATCTATATATATGAATTCGGTTCAGTTCGGTTCGGTTCAGTTCGGTTCGAAATACATGAATTCGGTTCGGTTTAAGGATTTTTGGACCGAAACCAAACCGAACCAAACCGAACCGAAGTCGGTTTGGGTTCGGTTTTAACCGAACCGAGTTGCACCCATAGTTTGTAGGTTGCACAGGTGTTGCGGGTGTGGTAGATTGGCCTGCGGTTAGCTCTAGTCGGTAGATGTTAGCATGCAGTCATAGGAGTTAGCTCAAATTAATAGGTGTTGGGAGTGGGGATTGTTGGGGGTGTTGGCTTGCTGGCCAAGCCCAGCATCTTGATAATTTAGTAAGGAATTAAATTTTCTCATTGATTACGAGCGAGTTTGCCTAAACCTGCACTAATTTACCCAAAAAAAAAACCTGCACTCAGCCCCTCCTTGTCATCACCAATGGAACCCACAAATACTTACATGCACCAAATAAGAGAGTTACTAGTCGACCGGATCCACCAAGATCCGAATCTGATTAAGTTGTAGGATATCCGAGTCCGATTAAATATCTGACGGATCCTTCATATTTGTTATTGAATCCGAATCCAAATATGGTTATAAAATCCGTATCCAAATCCGATTAAATTGGCCTTTTTTTAAACCTACTACTTTTTCATATAATATGTTAGCCTATTTACTTAAACACATTTATAAAATTCTAAAAATTTCAATCGTACCTTAAATTTAATCGAATTCTGATTTTTATCGGATGGATATAGTAAAATCCAAATCTGACTATTAAATGGATCTAATCTATTGATCCGTATTTGATCCATTGGACATTTGTTTGGATAAAGATCTGGATATATTTAATCAGAACTGGGCGATAATCGGATCAGGATCCAACCCATTGACAACCCTATCTCACAGCCAGTATTTTTTCAGTGTTATAAATGTAGCAAGTGTGACCCACATGAAAAAACAACTGACCGTGAGATCTTCCACGTACATGACAGTAGCTCACAACCAAAGCAGGCGCCAATTCTCATAAACATACGTCCCATATATTACTAAGGCTGCGTTTAGCCCTTTAATTTTAAAATTGGGCCGGAACGGGTAGGTTGGGCTTTTAGAGGTTTTTAATTGGCACATGACTCTACAAACGTGGGTGACGTTCAAACCAGGCAAGCTTGGACATTGAACATAAACGTGATCTGTCCAATGATCAGCACAATGGTGTGATACATAATTTCTGGGTTTGTAAAGTTTACGTGATAATCGTCACAGCCTGCTCTTGGTCATTCATAATCTGAAACTAGCAGCAGATATTGATATGAAAATGGCAGCATCCAAGCTTGTATTCACTGCTATGTTTCTGCTTCCTCTTGTTCTCATTGCAGAATCTGCAGGTTAGTGTCTTCTTTTTTATGGCACAATCTGTTAAAAGCGCGTCCATGTGAAACACTTGGTTAATGAACTTGTGATTATGGGTTTTTCATTCTTGATGCAGAGATCATTTATTATCCTGATGTCCAATGTGCTTTTAGAGGACATTGCCGGTCTGATGAAGATTGTGTTGCTAAGTGTAATTTTGGAGGCCTTGTTCGAGTTGTCATGTGCATCCCAGACCATACTACAGGAGGAAAACATTGTTGTTGCATAGTTTAATTATGTCTTTTAACTAAGCAATACTGGGTGATCTTAGATTGCAATAATAAAAGGCCTTGTTGGAGTAGTACTGTAGCTGATACTTATATCTGGGTCCCATACAGTACAGGGGATATCTTTGGGATTTCGAGAATACTAGATTAGGGTTACTTGTAATTACCTAACCCCAATTGAAATATAGTGCAAATTTCGTCATACATAAATAGATTTGTATATTTTCTCTCTTTTTCTGTTTTTTGATTACTATTAATTCATGTTGCACGTTTCTCAACAATATCTATGGAGTCTCTCTTCTTGTTCTTGATACTAGCAGCAGGGTGCATGTGCTGTTATACACATAGAGGGAGAGAACAATTTTGTAGCTGTTCACATTTTAAACGAATAGATAGAGTTTTGACTAGTTTAACCCTTATTCATTATTCCTTAACAATGAACGGTAAGGGTCTTTTAGAAAGTCGTGAAAAGTTATTGGCACGCTTCCCAAGAGGCCTATTCTCTCTCGCTTTATATATATATATATTACAAATAAATATATATCTGTGTCTTTTCTTGGTATTTTTCCTTGTGAGGACTTCATATCTCAGATTATAGATTTCACTATCGAAATGAGTTGCTTTATGGAAGAACTTTTATGAATGCATTTCCTCTGGTGCGAAAAATATAATTTCCTTGAAAAAGTAAAATACCATCGTTGAAGGATTGAACCTCAACATTGAGAAAATATTTTAAAGGTCCCTAAATCTTAATTGAGAATTCATAACCCAAATCTGAAAGAAGATCCCAAATGACTTCTTCCTTGTTGCTTGTCAGTTGTCACCAAAATATAGCGTCGACATGTGTACGAGCGAAAATAAGAAAATAATTATTGTCGCCTACCAAAGTCCAGTGTTTTACAACCTTCAAGGCCCATTCCACTAAGAGGGCTTTATTAAATCGGGCTGGATGCTTAATGGTAAGCCCACAATTTTAGAATCTTCATTGTTTATTAATTTGATCCTAATTCTCTTTGTTTCTCTCATTTTTCATTAATTAATTTAGGCAACTACTTCACACTCTTGAACATTATCATTTCTTACCTTATTTTCCGTTTCCAAAAATAACCTGCCTTTCACCAAAAGCCATATTAGGAGGTATATTTGTAATTGCTTGTAAATGATCATTTCTACCCTTCACTACAAAAAAAGTCTTTTTATTACGGCACTTCAAAAGTGCCCTTATAATATAGAAAAATGCCGTTATAACATATAACGGCGTTTTAGTAAAGTGCCGTTTCAAGTGGTGTTGCATTATGTTATAGCGACAACTTATAACGACACTTCAGAATATGCCGCTATAAAGTGACTTTTTACGGCATTTAAAAATGCCGTAAAAATATAAGCTATTACGGCATTTTTTTTTAAAGTGTCGTAATAAAGTGTATCAACAATTGAAGGCTTTAGCGACAACCACCAAATGCCGCTAAAAGTATATTAATTTTAAAAAAATTTAATTTACCCCACCCCCAAAAAAAAAAAGAAAAAATCCACCCCCCACCCCCCACCCCCCCCCCCCCCCCCCCAAAAAAAAAAAATTAGCTTCGTGATTTAAAACAATATTACATACAATATTATAATGCCCATTATAGGCCTAGTAGTTTATCAATTCTAAGGTTTATCAACTCCAAGCAACAAATAAAGAAAATTATTCAATAAGCATATTGTGTTAACAAAATGAAAATAAATGCGTAAGATGCTTTAAATATTTAACCAGATCCCTCCACCACCGGCTGGCCCATTTGTGTACAGAGCTGTAATCTCATTAACAAAATGAACTGCATGCTCCTTCAGCTCAAAAAGTCCATCCATGTGTAGCCTTATGTCTTCACTATCTCTTTCCTGTGAACTATATTCATCAGTGCTTGCAGCCTTCAGGCTGTCAAATCCAATAATATAGGAAATTATACGGTTGTTAACTCCAGGAATCATTTGTTCCACCCATGACCTAACCTGACAAAATATTAGCCATATATTAGTGTATGGGGTTTGCATGTGACAATAGGAGAGGGAAAAAAGTGCTTCCTTGTAATTTCTTTGATGGCAATGTTAATATACAAAATCTCAGGGGAGGACAGAAAATAATGACATTAATGTATAAAACTTAAGAAGGCAGAATACCAAATTAGAGGTTTTCTACCAGAAAATCAGCTGCTTTGGCACGCTTTACGCTTCCATATCCTCCATATGATCTCTCTCCCCAACCTTTCCATCCACAATCCTGGAAATGAGAAGAGTTCAAAGACGAGCATCAAATTTTTGAAGGCAAAAGAAATTTTGGTATAAGGAAACACAAAATTGACCTTGTTTATTTATATCACAATCTTCTAAGTTCTAACCACAATTACAAATATGCAATAGAATTGATGAACCTGTGACTGTTAGGTATACCAAATGAGAAACAATGAAGCTTTAGTGATTTGTCACGAATTTCTACATATGCATGTGGGTAGGGGATTGCTGTTCCTCCAACCACATTCTCTGCCCACATCAAAAGGAAAGCAGACTACTAACAAAATGAAACAGGAAAAGGAAGCCAGCCCATTGATACATATGTTACAGACATAACTAGAAACTTGGGGGAAGAAGACATAAGGATACCAGTATCTGTTAGCGTCAATAACCAAATGCAAAGCATCCTGATTGATCCATCTCAAGCTCACTTGCAGACAGATTTCAATCTCTTTGCAGCCTGCACAAAGCCTACAATGACCTGAGCCACCTCTCTCATTGTCAAAAGAAGAGAGCACAAGTCTAAGGAACAAATCCTGCACATCACTAAAGAACAAGGGAAAAGCCAAACAAAATTCAGCCGGAAATCTTGAACAATTACTCAAAGGCCTCATCATCATCATCGGGAAGAGACTGTGTAGCAGCTGCTGCCAACTCTGCTTCATGTCTGCAACAAATAAGTAGAGAAAGTTCTGGTTTTAGCAAAGGTCACACGATCTCAAATACTATCTACCAACAAAATTCTGCAAGCAGAAAAAGAACATATCCATCCTTTATCTACAAAGCATATATATACTAAGTAGCCTGCTGCTGTAGACTGTTATAAGTTCTATACCCATTACATCTATTAAATTTATCAAGGCTAAATATTACTACATTGTGGGCGGCATCTAAAATAAATCAGTTCTAAACCTTTTAAATTTAACAGTTCAAGTAATACAAAAGGATGGGTTTTGTCCCCCACAATATTAACAAGTTATAGGTGAGATAAGTTATTTCAAGAATATCAATTACACCACTGATAATCAATAAACTGAAAATCTAAACAAGATTTTCAAGTATAAACTGAAGAACAATATTTTTATATGATTCAGCCGGGTTTGGGTCTAGACCTTCATTGTAAAAATGTCAGTAATATGGAATTGTATAGTTTTAAATTAATAACAGAACCATTATGCTGATATTTGAATTGAATATTAATTAGCATCAGACAAACTTATGAAAAATAAAAAATAAAAAAACTTAAAAAGTGGAACTTTGATCTTCATTTTTGGTTCATAATACATGGCAGAGCACTAGTTCAATCTATCTAAATCACTTGATATAGTAGTATGAAATCTGATTACTAAAGAATACGGTGACATGTACAGTTCACAATGTTAGCTGCCATAACATAAATATATCACCAGGGAGTTCTTGATGGAACAGAATGCAACTTCAAAATATGAGAAATATAGCAAGAATTTGATCACTTACAGTTGTTGGGTGGCCATGTCAATTTGAACTTCAGGAGGTGCAAGAGCAGGTGACTCAACAAAGTGGAGATTTGGATCCCTGAAAATTGGTTTTAAAGTCATTATGTGATCTCATCTCACTAACACAGAAAAACCAACGCAAAACCAATGACATATAATCTTGCAAAACCAACGCAAGTCCCCTTTTCAATTCCCTGCTTGACAAATGAAGCTGAGGTCAAAGAGCAATGTAAGCAAGCAAACTCCCTAATGAAAACCCAATTTGAGAAATTTTAAGGTTTGAGATAAATTGAAATACCAAAGATGGATTCTAAACCTCTGAAATTTTCCTTCTAATCGGCGATTCGATGCTTCAAAGCAAATTAGATAACCATCAACAGACAGATAACATGCGACGTTAGCTTTCACTGAGAGACAAACCAAAGGCAAAAAAATCAATCAGAGACATCAAAGCAACCTCTGAAGCACAAGAAAACAGAACAAGTGATATCCAAATAAACGAAAAAGAATAAAAGAATCGATTCCTGAGATTTCATGAGCAGTTTCGAAAAGAAATTATCTGGAGAAATCTAACCGATAAGATCACAGGGTCACTGAAAGCTCGAATCAGTCTCGATTCAAAGCGTCCAAAATTGAAACGAGAAAACAAAACGAAGGTCGAAATTTTCGAAAAGAAAGCATTCAGAAGAACAGAGTAGTCCGCGAATAAAGCATAGCCGACACCAACTGGAATGATTTAGGGTTGGAATCTATCTATATATAAGTTCAGAGAAAGAGCTATGGCAGCCTGAGATACATGTCGAATCTGGTCATTAAAGAATGTTTCAATTTATCTCAAACCTCCACAGGGATTAACGATCTACAGAGAGAGAATCGCAAAAAGGCCAGACTGTTCCTGTTTCTGATCGGAAAGCAGAACTCACGAATTTAAGGAAGAGAAATAACCTAATCGATCGATTTATTCTGGAGTCAAAGGACAATTTTACACTTCAAGTATAGATTTCAAGAGCAGAAAACATTATCTTAATTGGATCAACGTCGAGACGAAATAACTACATCGATCAAATGCAGGAGAAAACTAGAAGAGGAAATTAAGAAGGAAAAAGGCATTGGAGATTAGATCTAAAATGCATCATATATTAACAGGATATCTTGAACACGACTTCTTATTTTCAGAGAAGATGTTAAAAATAGCCTAAGGAGATCATCAATCAGTCACTTACCTTTCTTGGAGGCCTTCTCCACAAGCTTATTGACGAACATGATCAGGAGAAAGAAATCGTCTGCGACTGTGTGATTCTAGAAGATTCAAGAGGATCAAAGATCAAAACGAAGAATTAATTAAGGTCTGAAATTTCTGATGCACTACTTGAAGAAGACTAGCAACAGCAAAACACACTCCACTCAATTCGTGAGAATCGCCAGAGAGAAACGGTAACGACAGAGGTACGGAAACACACAGTAAGAATACCTCAGTGAGTTTGAATAAATAGCAGGCAATTCTCTTTCGGTCTCAAGATCCATAGCCCCACGGTGCTCAAAATAGATCGCGAAGGAGATCAATATGAAGAAGGAGACGCCGCAGAACAACTTGAAGATGGCAGCAGAAAGTTGCGTGTCCAGTGTCCACTGTTCTCTCTCATCTCGCCCGACAACAAAAATGAAAAATCGGTTTTTAGGGTTGTTTTTTTAAACTAATTTATATTCAATCATCTAATTCTTTCTAATTGGTAATTAATTATGTTTTCTTTACATAATTAAAAATTAGTCTTCTTTCACATAATTTCATGACTAAATCTGAATTATTTTCATAATACATCAATTAAATAAATTTACCCAAAAAAATTACTTTATTTTTAATAATTATTTTATATTTATAGCGGCATTTCATAGTAAATTGCCGTAATACAATATTTTATAAATTATTGTATAGCGGCATTTGATAGATAAGTGTCGTAACAAATTGTTTTATCAGGGCATTCAGTTAAAGAATGCCGTAGTAAATTATTTTATAACAGCATTCACTAGGAAAATGCCGTAATAAATTGTTTTATAACGGCATTTACATATGAAATGCCGTATTTAGGCACTTATAACGGCACTTTTTTATAAGTGCCCTTATATTAGTGTTGTTATATCACCTTTTTTTTGTAGTGCTTCCAAAAGCCAAATAACAGTCATATTTGAGGGTAAAGGTAGTAAAAAACCACTTTTGGTTTTCTATAAATATGCCTAACCCTTCCACTCCAAACCACACTTCTTCTACAATCTCTCATCTCTTCTAAGAGTCTTGTTTAGAGATTTTGCCAATGGCGCACCAACAAAGTGCTCACATGCTCACACAGCCGACCGTTGGCAAATCTCTAAACAAGACTCTTATAATAATTTTTTTCTTCATTTTCTTTTTGTCCTAGTAATTAAGTTTTATTTCAAAATGGCTCTTCACATCTGAATAGAGTTCAAACTCTATTTAGATGTGAAGAACCATTTTTAAATAGCTCTTCAAGTCTAGACAATGTAAGGTTTTGCGGAGCATATGGATGCTAATCGGGTCGGGCCAACATGGATTACAGTCTTGTTTATGTGTATTAGCTATTGACATGTGGCTATTGAGCCACATGTCAATAGCTGATACACATAAACATTCCTCCCATGTCCAAGCATTAAGGAAGTAACACCTTTGCGACTCCTCCCGGTTCACCAAAATATGTAAGTATTGTTGCATTTTCAAGGCTTGTTTATGTATGCTACATAAATGACTTTTTTTTTTCAAAAACCTTTTTAGTTTTTTTTTTTTTGGTTTTTTTTAAACTATTACGTGTGGCCTGCAGGTGTCCCGTTAGCCCACGGGCTACGGCCCACCCTTAGCCGTGCTATGCCGAGTATATTGGTAAATGGGCCAAGCACGGCATGACCCATTTCCTAGGCAGGCCGTGCCATGCCCGGCCTGTGGCCCAATAGGCACAAACTAACCGTACCTATGCCGTGCCAAGCCGACCTCGATAAGCAACCCTACTTTAAGCTAATGAAATATCTTTTTAATTGTCATTCATTAATTATTAATAGCTAGGCTCATGCATAAATTATCATACATTGTTAACAACAAAAAGCATATTAGCTTGACTAATAGATCCATACTATATATAACGCGAATTGCCTACTTGGGAATCGCATCAACTAAAATTTTTGACTTTCCATAATAGCCCTTAAACATCATTGAGAAGATTCAATAATAAAAGGATACAATGGTCAAAACGGCCTCAAATTTTTCAAAATTAAACAATCAGTTTTGCAATTGTTCCCTCTCATATCTCCCTCTATCCCTTCCCTTTCTAGGTACGTGCAGTACTACACATGTATCTACTAGTAATTACTGAAGAGCCCCCACTATTCTTCGATATTATGTAGCATTAGGATTTTATGTAGTGCTTGCCATGGGTACTGTAGAGCAAGGCTTAGCACTGTCCATATGATGAGCTCGATCGTTGGAGTTCAAAATATATTTTCCATGAAAAAGTAAAAATACCAAGGATTGAACCTCAACCTTAAGAAAATATTTAAGGCTCCCTAAATCTTATTGAGAATTCATAACCCAAAGCTGAAAGAAGATCCCTAATGACTTCTTCCTTGTTGCTTGTCACCAAAATAGCGTCGACATGTACTAGCGAAAATAAGATAATAATTATTGTGGCCTACCAAAGCCCAGTGTTATACAACCTTCACGGCCCATTCCACTAAGAGGGCTTTATTAAATCGGGTTGGATGCTTAATGGTAAGCCCATAATTTTAGAATCTTCATTGTTTATTAATTTGATCCTAATTCTCTTTGTATGTCTCATTTTTCATTAATTAATTTAGGCAACTCCTTCAGACTCTTGAACATTATCATTTCTTACCTTATTTTTCCTTTCCAAAAATAACCTACCTTTCACCAAAAGTTTCTAGATAGATCAACTTGGGAAAATTATTAATTATGAGATCAGAGGGAAAGATTGCAATAGATCCTCTCATTAATACACAACTACTCTCAATCTTAAGCATAATATATTGACATGAAAATGGCAAAATCCAAGCTTCATCTTATTTCTATCCTCATTCTTTCTCTTGTTCTTTCTGCACAATTTTCTGGTTAGTTATTATCTCTCTCTCTCTCACTCTTTGTTTCTTTTCCTTTTCCTTGTATTCTTAGCTCGTCTGTTTCTCACTATATATCTTTTTCTTCAATTCCTCTCCTTTAGTTGACTACAATATCTGTGCTGATAGTGAGAGATTTTTTTTGTTTCCATTAATTGGTGCAGAAAGCAACGGTTCTATTGGTGATGGATGTGACTTTGGTGAGGCTTGCCAAACTGATCCAGACTGTTACCATCTGTGTGCTGCTCTAGGCCGCGACCCCCGTGCCTCTCAGTGTGTTCCAGACCCTGCAACAGGAGGAAAACATTGTTTTTGCATCACATAATCATGTATCCAATTAATCAGAAGAATGTCTGATTGAAACTCTTTCCAATAATAATATTGACCTCTTATCCATGCTATGGCTTATCTTCTTGCTAATATTAAGGATGGCTCATACACTCTTAAACTTTTAAAGTAATAGGCAGTTGCAGAGGTCATGGGTGGGTATTTATTGAGTAGATATGGAGTCTTTAAAGATTTTTTTTTTTTTTGATAGTGAAACGAGGAGTTTTATTTACTTAACAGAACGGTAGTACACAAAATTCCTTGCCTCATCAGCTAAGATACCACACAGTTCTCTAGGAGGCCTCTTAGTCCATAAACATGAGTAAACATCAATACTAAAGTTTGCAAGGAAATCAGCGGCCATGTTCCCCTCCCTGTATGTGTGTTGAATGTGAAAACTCTGAAACTTATCCCATAGGCTATGTTTCGATAGCCGGATTAAGTTGGATAGTCAATTGGGAAAATAATATTCCGGAAATTGAAAGTTAATTTTCCTGAAAGGTGTTTGGATGCATCCGGAAAATTTATGAAAACTGGTGGAAAATCCTATTGTGCTTTACATTTTCCTATTTTACCCTTTAATTTTGTCCATATAAAATTGAAAACAAAAATACAGTAAACACTAACTCTTTTTATGAATAAACTTAACATTTTTAATATATATAATATATTAGTAATCCCAGATAGATATATATATATATATATCCTTTTTTTTTTATAAGGGACACGCAACGTAATCCCCTAATTTTTTACTTAAAATTTTTTTAATTGGAAATAAGCAGCAACGGGAGAATCTTCCATGGGATGTCTTCTTCATTTTTGGTGCCTTGTCTCCAATCAATTAAGAGCTTGATCAAGGATAAAGAATCACCTTCCAGCAGAATGTTCCGAAAGTCCATCGCATATGCCATACGAATAGCCTCTAGCACCGCTATGGCTTCAGCTTGCAAAGGAGAATCCACATAGCATCTCTAAGCAACTGCAGCTATAAATCTTCCTTCATAGTTCCGAGCAATGACACCAATCCCTGACATCGAAGTACCCTTTCTGTATGATCCATCAAAGTTAATTTTAACCATGAGATGTGGGGGAGCAATCCACTGAACTGGGATTTGTTGGGAACCTGGGAAAAACTCAGTTTTTGCTTGACATAAGCTCAGGATCTCAGAGGTTAAATTATTGAAGTGCCTTATTACCTGGAATACACTAGTTGTAGCATGATTGAAGAGCACTCCATTTCGATGCATCCATATAACCCATCCAAAGATAACAACAACCTTGGTAAGTGTTTCATCGGCTCTATCTCTAAAAGATCTAGAGATAACTTTCACCACATTTCGGAACCTTGATTGAATTGCAGCTGGGGAGTAGCATCTTGAATCGATCCTCCTATAGTTGCAAGCCAGACTGCTCTTGAAAAGGGGCAATGAAGCCAGATATGCTCCACCGTTTCCCCCTTGCTTTCGCAAAAACAGCAGACATCAGAGATCATCGGAATTCTGCTTGATAACAGGTTAGCCGAGGGGATCACTCTATGAATACTTTTCCACAAAAATAATTTAAAACGAGGAGGGCTATGAATATGCCAAACCTTCAGCCAAAGTCCCTCATCAGAGAAGGAATTCTGATAGAGCATGCGGTATGCCGACGAAACAGAGAATCTACCAGTGGATGTGAAGCGCCACACTGCTTTATCTAGGTTTAGTGAAGGAGTAATAGGGGTGGCTGTGATTTCGGATACTATAGATGAAGGCCATAAGGAACTTATGATGTTCAAATTCCAGTTTCCCGATATAGGATCAATTATGTCACTTACCCGTGATATAGCTTGGCCACTATTGTCATCTGGTTGTGGTAACAGATCACCATTCCCAAGCCATCTATGTCTTAATAAGTCCACTCAGTCACCCGTGGCTATCATCCATCTACATCCCTGCGATATGAAGTCCTTCAACTTCTGTAGTTGCCGCCAAACATACGATTGGCTTGGTCGTGCTACAGCATCCATGAATGAAGCATCTGGAAAATAAACACTTTGCATTAGTTTAGACCACAGGCTAGAGTGATTTGTATGTAATTGCCAAGCAGCTTTTAGTAGAAGGGCTCTGTTCATTAAATTGGCTTTCTTGATGTTTAAACCTCCTTCACGCCATGACGTTGTTATCCTGTCCCAGCAAATAGTCGGAATCAATTTCTTGTTAGGACTGTTCTGCCAGAAGAAGCCCCTTGCTAACTGATCCAGTCTGTTAAGAGTAGAAATAGGAAGCAGATAACAATGCATAAAATGTAACGGCATAGCAGAAAGAACAGACTGGATTAGAACTGTCCTCCTCATCTGTGAGTGGCGGAACTAGGACTCCAAATCTGGGGGGCAAAAAAAATTTTCAATTAACTTTTCATGAAATATAGAAATTTTAATGAGTTGGGGGTGGGCAAACCAGAAATTTTAGAGGGGGTTTTCATGAAATATAAAAATTTCAATAAATTGGGGGGGCAAACCAGAAATTTTAGAAAGGAATCTCATAAAATATAAAAATTTTCAAAGGATTGGGGGGGGGGGGGAACCAGAAATTTTAGGGGGGGCAAAACATAAATTTTAATTAAAAAATATATAAAATGTATGCACTTTTTATTAAAAAATAAAAGTTAGGGGGGGGCCAATTCCCCTCCCCCCCCCCCCCCCCCCCCCTAAACACAACGTGGTTCCACCGGTGGTCTGTGACAACAGAGTAGCTTTCCAGCTAGCCAATCGGTTAGTAAGCCTAGTTATAAGATCCCGACAGTCTCTTGACGCTGGCTTCTTATGAATCACAGGTAAGCCGAGATACCTGTCAACCTTATTACCTTCATGAATATTAAATAAGGACTTCATTGCTATTCTTTGTTCATGTGTGGTGCTCTTACTGAAAAATATTGAAGATTTTGAAAGGTTGATTTCCTGGCCAGACTCGCAACAATATCTATGTAACAGTCTTACAAGAGCATGTGCTTCACGAGGACAATTATGACCATATACAATAATGTCATCAGCATACATGAGATGAGTCAAGGAAGGACTTTGGCGTTTAATTCTGATACCTGTATAACGTCCATCCATTTCCAACCGAGAGATAGCCAGGGTCAACACCTGTTGACAAAGAATAAACAAATAGGGGGACAGAGGGTCCCCTGCCGAACTCCTCTTGTAGCACAAATCTCCCCTACTGGTGTGCCATTGAAAAGTATGCAATAGGATGTAGATTGCACACACTTCGTGATGAGATTAGTTACATGAAGGTTAAAACCATAAGCAATAAGCACTGACCTCAAAAAATCCCAGTTAACTCTGTCGTATGCCTTTGCGATCGAAGTCTAATTTTAATGCAAAAAGTCCTCGTTGATGAGTTCTCCTTTTCTTCTTTTTAGCCTTTTTGGGCCTTTTCTTTCCTTTCATGAAAGAATGAATAACCTCATGATGGATCAAAATATTGTCCCTAATTAGTCTACCCGGAACAAAGGCAGACTGATTGGGAGCAATCAGATTAGGAAGGAGAGGTCTCAGCCTTAGGACCAAAATTTTTGCTATGATCTTGTATAAAACATTGCAAAGGCTAATAGGTCTAAACTGGGAAAGTGATCTGGGGTTATCTACCTTGGGGATAAGAACTATAAATGTGTACAGTGGACACCACATCATTACCAATGGTCTCCCAGGAATGCTGATAAAAGATGGCTGAGAAGCCATCAGGACCTGGAGCTTTATAGGGGGAGAAATTTTTCACAACAGACCATACCTCTTCTGCCGAGGGTACCTGGCCTATGATCGTATTATTAAGATCAGAGATTTGCTTTGGAATAAGGCCTGGCAAATGCATATCCGTCCATGGAGCTTGAGCCCTGAATACAGATTCAAAATAATTAATAATATGGTTCTGCAGTTGTTTCTGATCAATTATCTCAACATTATCCGATGTTTTGAGTGAATGAATAAAATTTCTATGACGACGGATAATAGTAGACTTATGAAAAAACTTCGTATTCTGATCCCCGCATGTTAACCACTTTACCCTTGATTTTTGATACCAGAAAACCTCCTGTTGAGATAGCAACTTTGCATATTCATTTTGGAGTGTCCTCTCAGTCAAAGACAACTGATGATTTCCTGAATGTGAGATGGCTTCTTGTACAGCTTGAATCTGGTCCTTCAAATGGTTGAGTTTCCTGTGGATATTACCCACCTCATTTTTATTCCACTTCTTCAACTCAAAGGCTAACAATTGAAGCTTTCTTGAAACAGGCATAGAAGGGTTGAGCTGAGACCATATCTTCTCCAGGAACCCATGATAGGTGTCTTCCTGAAGCCAAAAAGCTTCAAAACGAAATGGGCGACGCCTCAACCTGTTTTCATGGTAAAGATCAAGAAGCATGGTACTATGATCCGAAGCTATAATAGCATGTGAGAAAAGGATGGGGTTGGGGAATAAATAAAAAAAAGTAGTGACGAACCCCCTATCCAACCTCTCCGAAATGCTATGGAAACCATACTGCCCGTTCGTCCAAGTAAATTGGGGACCTTTTAAAGGTAACTCACATCGATTACAATTCTGAATGAATTGTGAAAAAGCTTCTGTTGGGCTCAGATTTAAAGGAGCACCACCACGCTTCTCTGCATTTGACAACATAGCGTTAAAATCACCAAAGATTAAAGAAGGTCCATTAAAAGAATTACATAAATTCTCAATCAAGGCCCATTGCTGCCTCTGCTGTACAAGGAGGGAACTGGCATGTAAGAATATTGCTTGGTAAGTTTTTCCTTCAAAAGAGATCTGCATTTCAATGAGCCAATTAGTAACAAAACAAGTCGTTAGAGAGATATTGTTTAACCATAATAATAGAAAGCCCTCCCCACGACCAACCGACGGTTGAACAAAATAATTTGGAAACTTTGACTTTTTTGCAACTCTTTTGGCCATCTTCTCCGATGCTAAGGTTTCTGACAACAAAACTAAGTCTGGGGAGTCATTACTAATTTGATTCATCAAGTGTTGCTGAGTTGCAGGTCTCCCCAACCCGCGACAGTTCCAGAACAAAGCCTTCATGAAAGAAGACTCCCTCGGAAGTCTTCTGAATCAGACAGAGAAATAGATAAAGATGGCTGGAGTTTACGCTTCTTTCTAGCAGAATTCCAGTCAGGAAGATCCAGGTTGCCGAAGAAAGGTGGAAATGAAAACAAACGAGAACAATCAACACTAAGGAGTAGAAGAAACCAGAAAGTAATCAGCGTGATAGCAATGGAACCCGATGGAGCTTAGAAGGCGGATAGGGAGAAGAGAACCATGCTAGGAGAACGATTAGCAAGAAGATTACACCGCCATTAGCCTCAGAGAAAGCTTCTGCAGAAAGTCAATCGATGAGGGACGTCGGTCGCTCTTCACAATGCTCGTCGAGCCGCGCAGTAGTCGCTCTTCTCTAACCATGTTTTTTTTTTTTGATAATGCTCTTCTCTAACCATGTACTACGGAGTCTTTAAAGATTGGAAAATTAAGAATAAGGGTCACTTTTTAACCCGGCCGTATTTATAAAATTTTTTTATCAAAAATCTTTCCGAAAATGGTCACTTACTTAAAAGATGGTGTCACTTTATTTTGACTGTCGAGCATTACTTCACTTTGATAAGCGCGGAGTGGAAAACCAGATCGTGGGTACGACAACCACAAAAGACCTTTTTTTTTTGGGTGGGGAAACCTTAACATCTTAATTTATTACTAGCATTCTGCCCGTGCTTTGCACGGGCAAATAGGTTCGAAAAATTATTAAAAAATAAATTATTTAATATATTATCTTGAAAGTTAATATTATTTTTTGGTAGAACTTGAAAGTTAATATATTAACAATATATAACAGAATTAGAATTAATTATCTAAACGGCAAACACTATCTCATAAGAACTTTAAAATACACCTGGTGTGACAAACCTCATATAGTTACATGAACGTGAAAATGGATATAAATACATGGATTAGTAGTATGTGCTATGTACAGGAAACTTCAAAAGTGTGAGTCATAGGAGTAGTAGTTATATTTATATTGTCTTGAAAATGGATATAAGAATTCCCTTCTTATAAAACATTGCAAGCTCCATGAAACAGTTGTGAGGTCCTGAAATGAAAATGAAATAGAATAAGAATAAAGTAAAACCAAAAGATATGTGACTACTATTAAGCATTAAAAATGTTGTTTATTAAAAGATCTGATAATTTCATAAATTGTAAACGTTGAATTTTGTGGGATTTTCTAGGAAGCAATATATCAAGTCATAGGAGTGGCAGTAGTTTGATCTGTTTGACAATGCGAATCAATGTCTATCCATGCAATGAAAGATGTCCAGCTAATTAGAGTACTACTATTAAAAAAAAACTTTTGGTGAAAAAATTGAATTGTCTACATTGCCAAAATAATAATAATAATAACATATTAATAAATAGTTGAATAGCTCATTAGGAAATAGCAAACTCAAAATTGAAAACAATAACAAAGTCTTAACATTAGAAAAAATGCCACATCCCAAATAGTTGGGGTCAACACAATAAATTCAATATTCAGATCCCAAATCTTGGCACTTTTCCATAATTGTCATTTTAGGCTTTTGATAAGTCGAAGCCATGTCAGAGGGTGCTGCTCCTAATCAAGGCAATGAGATTTCTAATGCAAAGAGTTTGCTAGATTTGGCAAACGAAACGTCACCGGGGTGGTTCTAAATTCTTTAAAAATAGTTGTTTCAGATGATATAGAAAAGAACTTCACTCATGCTTTGTGTACTTAATGAAGAAAAAAAGTTTATTATTATTATTTTTTGCGCAACCACCGCCAATGACTTCGCCATTGCCAGGGAAATATAGCAAGGGCTTTCGACAAGAGAGAGAAGATCAGAAAGGAAGATAGGAGATAGAGAGGAAGGAAAGGGATCTGGCAATTCTAGGACCTTCGAAAGAGGTTTCAAGAAAGAGCCTCTGGAACAGTCAAGAAGAGCCCGGAGGCTGCAAGTGGAAACTTGCGGGAGAAGGAACTCCCGCTCCCGTATCCCCCTTCCACAATGGGAGTGAGTGAGAAAGCGAGAGGGACGAAAGGAGGATAGAGACCGAGAAGGGGAGACAGAAGGAGATGTAGAAAGAGGGACTCAAAAACCGAAGAACGAAAAGTTGCGGCACGTTTTTTTTTTTTATTAAATAAATGCTTTAAAACTGAATCGGAAGTTGTTTTTGTTTATTCCTGATTTGAAATTATTATAAAATGATATGACTAAATCTAAATTATTTTTAAAAACCGAAGAAAGTCAAAAGTTACGGCAGTTAAATAAATGCTTTAAACCGAAAAACGAAAGATTTTTTTGTTTATTACTGATTTGGAATTATTATAAAAAGTATATGACTAAATCTAAATTATTTTGTAAAACCGAAAAGTCAAACATTGCGGCGCTTTATAAGAAAATACGCCTGATTTTAAATTAAAAAAAACTTAAACACTGAATGTGAATTATTTTTGTCGTTTGAAACCAAAATAAAAAAGTACGGCCGCTTTTTGTCTGATTTATTGGGAGGCTCGGGAACGCCGAAGCGCGCGAGGCTGTCCCGAGCCTCCGAAGCAACGGGGGGTGACACGTCAATCGCCACCCCCTTTCCTTTAATATATAGATTGTTTGAATGTTCTTTGAAAAGTTCCACTTATAAAATCTGTATACAAAATTTGGTTTAAAAACACTGAATGTTTCTTAACCCATAGATACAAGAAATTATTTACAGCAAAATTTGTCAGATAATTAGCTGCGAAATTTATTAAAATATCATATTTGAACCCTCCTAAAAACGTAATTATGTTGACTACCAAAAAAAAAGACCAAAAAAAAAAAGTTTTCATTCTATCATCTTAAGATTTTACGCCTATCACCTTAAGAATTTACGCGCAAAAGTAGATTGACTTATCGAGCAAAAATCGATAAGGCCATTCTTAGACCTTCTAACAGTCCACAAGCTTCTGCAACTGTCGCTGTCATCAGCCGCAAGACTTTACCATCAGCGCAGGTGGCACCGTCAAGGGGTTCTGAAGTTATCTATGCTGGCTTTTGAAAATGATCTTTCGTTTTACCAAGAAAAGAAAAATGATCTTTTGTCTCCTAGTTCTTCCAGAATGTGAAAGCAGATATTTCAGTAACATCCTCAAAGATTTAAGCCGTCGTTGACAAAATCCACATCTTTGTGGCGTGTTCATTCACATGTTGTCGGCGTCCTTAATGAGTCAAGTCGTACTCTCTAGCCCTCCCCTTACGAGGACTGAACCCACGTTGATAAAGTCATTTTCAGCTTGGGCGACCCTAGCCAGCTCGTTGGCAAAGCTTATGTAAATGATACTACTGATCCCAAAAGGTGTCAATTCTTATTGATTATTTGACCTAATTGGTTTTAATGTTTTTGGATCGGTTTTGGTTCCAAAAGTAGTAAACCGACAATTTGGTTCGAATTTGGGTTTAAAAGCTTGGCCCCACACACACGCCGCGGGCGCACACACACACCCACATGCCACACGCGCGCACACACACCCACGCACACACGCACGCACGTGCCCTTACACACGCACACACACGCGCACCCACACACACATCAGTATTATAAATATACAATATATACATATATATATATATACATATACAGGTAACATATATACATACATCCATATATATTTGTTGATGCTAAATCTATACTATTGTTTACACCTTATATAACCGACGAATAAGAGAAGGACACGTGGTGCCTAGGTGGCTTGATTAGGCCACGACATCAAGGCCCGTAGACTTTGAAGGGTTGAGCAGGCCACGTCAGCACGCATACTGAAGAATGCGGTTCGAGCCACGTGAGCTAATACGACAAAACCATAAATATCAGAAGATCGTGCCATCGGCCGTTCAAGAATAAAACTATTTTTAGATCATGGCCGGGCGGTTATCACTTTGAAACAGAGAACTGAAGATAACCAACCGCCATGAAGATCGTGCGAGAGTAGGACGTTGAGCAACCGTCAAGGAGCGGCTATAAAAGGCCCCAATTCGAAGAGCTCAAGGACACAATCCACACAACCGCAACCGGTTATTATATTATTTTGATCATCCGTGATCCTTTATCCCCTCTAATACAGACGGATAAATTAGGACTTCTCTCACTGCTTCCAGTCGCAGTGACATCTTCGACCCCTCTTTACTCTGATTAACACCAGAATCCTGCCACCGGAGAGTAAGTTGAGGCCGCCCCTGACTCGCAGTTCTGTCTTTACAGAATCCCGAGCAGCCGGTCCCGAGACTCGCTTTGTTCACGCCAGGTGACTCGTGTATTTTCGGGTAAGCAGCAATCCAAGGTGAACCCCCTGAATTGGCTTTGCTAGCAGCCGCCCCCTTCCTCCTGCGCTTATACCCGATTACGGCTATAAGACCAGGACAGGCCGGTCCTGCAAGCCCTGTCGATTTTCTTTTGTACTTTTATTTCCATTTTGAGGATTATCTGTTGTCGCTTTCGGCTATTCGGCCGATTTTATAATAAAAGGATTTGTGTGCCATTAGTTGCTTTCGCTTTCAAACGCTTACAAGAACCCAAACGAAGACCGGACCCCTAGTCTTCATAACATCGCCTGACCCGTTTTATTACAGGTGACTTGCAGTACGACTGGACCGATTCCGGTTCAGATTCGGAACAGGTGCCCGGGGTCAGGGTTCAACCCAAAATCATTTGTATCAAACGATACTGGCACGCCCGCGTAGAGACACATCATCAACACAGACACGTGTCCACACCGGCCCATTTTTGGAGGAACATCCCTTTTTGGCACGCCCGGTGGGACCATTAGTTTTTGAAAGAGCACTAATGGCGGCAAGAAGAAGTACTCGGCATGCTGAAAATGCAGCGCCAGAGGAACCTGCCGAATCTCAGGTAAATCCTCTTTATGCTTCAGAGGTCCCGGAAGAAGGACCTTCGAGTTCTCAGCCGGACCTTAATGAGCGACTTATTCAGGCCATACAAGGTCTCAGCCAACAAATGGCAGGCTTTGGCCAGGGTATTAACAAAATTTCTTCTGATAATGGTAGAATCCTAGCGGTTTTACAGGAAGGTTTCTCTACAATGGCAAGACCGGTCATGATGACCGAACGAGCCGAAACATCGGCTGCGGGGTCAAATGCTCACGAAAGGATAAATATCCCGGAACAGCCACCGATCATGAACCTAGGTGTAAGCGGCCGAAACGAACAAGCCAACACCGCCGCTTTTAGGGGAGAAATACCTCCTGGTGTCCCAGTTCATCCCAATGTGCCTCCGATCGAGGTGCGGCCCATGGGACAAAGGGAAGCACAGGAGAACCATAGAGAAGATATCGGGGTAAGAAATATGGCCGTAAACCGTAATTACATCCAAAATGTAATTCAAGAAATGATCGGAGATCAATATCACCGACGAATGACTAGGCCAATTTATAGGAAACCTTACCCAGGCTAGATTGACCAACAATTTGAATTCCCTAGGGGATACAAAATTCCCGAATTCACTTTGTTTTCAGGAGAAGGTCAACAATCTACCATTGAACACATTGGCCGATTTACGGTTCAATGTGGAGAGGCGTCCGGTAATGATTTCCTTAGACTTAGACTATTTGGAAACTCATTGACCGGACAGGCCTTTACATGGTATATTACCTTACCGGCCAATTCAGTTACAAATTGGGGAATGATGGAAGAGAAATTCCACTCCCAATTTTATCGTACGGAGCCCGAAGTGACCATGGTTGATCTTGCTCGGTTAAGACAACAACCAGGGGAATCGGCCGATAAATATATTGCTCGCTTTAAATATATGAAAAACAAATGCCGAATTCTTTTACCAAAATCGGAATTTGCAAATTTGGCTTTAAACGGACTACACTTTGAACTTCGGAAGAAATTCGAAGGTGAACAGTTCGAAGACTTATTTGAGTTGTCGGCCAGAGCCACCAAATACGAGTGGCTATTACAAGAAGACAACGAAAAGAAAGTCTCGTCTTACGGGTCTTATTACAAGGACCCGAACTTTGAATACGGAGTTGTAGAGGTCGTGGGAAAACAATCAATTACCTGTCCGATTCTTATCCGAAAAACCAAGGATACAGAAGCAACAAAGGAGACGAGTACTTTTAGCTGAAATTATTCCTTTGACATAAATAAGACGGCTGAAGTATTTGAATACCTTTTGAAACAAGGATTCTTCAGACTGACCAAAGACCATCCTTTTATCCCAGCCAATGTGGCGGCCAAGGGTAAAGCTTGTAAATGGCACGGGGTGAAAACTCATGAAACTAATGAATGTACTGTGCTTCGTAATGTGATACAGGAGAATATTGATAAAGGGCTCCTGAAGTTTGCAGAAACCGACAAAGAAAAGATGCAGGTTGACACACAACCATTCCCTAAAGAGGTGTCGGCGAATATGGTTACCATTGGTTTGCCAAAACGCACTCCAGCAGTTAAAGTCGACCTGGATGGATCCTCATCAGGGAAATGGGGGAAAACGGTAAAACCAGTGCAAAACCAGGTGAATTTACGACCAAGAAACCATTGGAGGTATCCACCTACACAAGGACGGTCATGGCGTCAAGAGAGGAGAGGTGAAATCTGGGGTGAGTGGTGGCATAAGTCCAGACGCGAACCCAGGACAGAAGAAGACAGGAAGCCAGACTTCAATGAGAAAACAACAAAGAAATTGGCTTCGGTTCCTTCTGAATTATCTTCCAATCAAGCTGCAACCAAAAAGCGACCGGAAACGGCTGCTAAATCCTCTGAGGATTCTTCCATTAATAAAGATACATCATGCAAGATTCCGGAGAAAATAGAAATGTCACCAGGCCTC
Organism: Buxus sempervirens; assembly: GCA_947561395.2. Taxonomy (NCBI): domain Eukaryota; kingdom Viridiplantae; phylum Streptophyta; class Magnoliopsida; order Buxales; family Buxaceae; genus Buxus; species Buxus sempervirens. The sequence goes on along the minus strand of OX387190.1, from coordinate 21,601,020 downwards.
CTTTGCCAAGACTGCAAGTAAAAAGTGATAGCAGAATACCGATATTCCCAATACAAAGGGAAATCAGTCAAGTATGAAGATGCACGCCACACTCAGGGGGGCAAGAGACCCTTGTACTTAACTTCTGGAAGACAAGTAGGCTCGCCGACAAGGACGGCAGCCACCTATAGCTCCGCTAGGGATAGCGGCTACATGACTCACGAACAATATAGGATGGTAAACAGGGTCAAACCCAGAATGGTAAAACCACCTATTATGCAGGATGGTCACTGGAAAAGATTGACTCATCCTAAATTTCCTTTCCATGCGCAGGCAAGTATCGCAGAACTGACCAGAACGCAGAAGCGACGCTGGCAGCGACAGCAAGCTAAGAGACGATACCAGGAACAGAGTACTGGATCATCTGAGCCATATTGGTCATCTAGGTTTGTTGCCAAAAGGCGCATTCCGAAACCACAAAGGCTCAAAAAGAGCCCGCCTGATTCACCAATCCCTCCAGATACTACGCCCGAACACGATTCCAATGCAGTGACCGAAAGGCTGGTTTCGGACGAGGAATTGACAGACAATTTCGCCGGAGGAGAAGGAGAACAATTGTTAGTTGAACAATTGTTAACACAGTACAGCAGGATCTCAACTCCTTCTACGGTAGAAATAACGGAGGAATTGACGCTCGAAACTCCCAAAGACGAGATCAGTGAGTCGCTGAGTCAACCTCCGTTGAGTGTTGATGCATCAATCGCCGAAATCTGTTTCGGTCGGATGCCCCCGATACCACTTGACTGTCATATGGTTCTCACTTTACCTATGACTTTTGGGGCCAGCATGGAGTTACCACGGTTAGAGGAGATCCAGGAGGAGGAAGACCCAGTAGCTTTGTATGTGATTGATCCGGAACATCTCGAAGAAGAGAAAAAAGACCAGAAACCGGCCGATGGTGACAAAATCGATCTGGTGGGAGAGGTATGTTTCGTTGAACCATCCTTAACCATGACTCAACATCTGAAACCTTTATTTATAAAGGCGCACATGAACGGAATCCCTATCAATAGAATTCTAATTGATAATGGGCCAGCAATAAATTTCATCCCAATCTCCACATTGAAGAAATTAGGTAAGTCTTATTCGGATTTAATTTCTTCCGAGATCACCGTCACTAACTTTGCAGGAGGTATTACAGGAACTAGAGGAATCCTCCCAATCGAACTAACGGTTGGGACACGGCAATCTCTTATGGCATTCTTCGTAATTGAATCATCTGCCGGATACAACGCATTGCTGGGAAGAGATTGGATCCATTCGAACAAATGTGTACCATCTTATTTGCACCAATCGTTGCTGTTTTGGAAGAATGGCAAGACCGAAGAAGTAAAAGCCGACCAGCGGCCATTTGCCGTAGATTCCAACGCCGCACATGCATCCCTTTATAACGAAGGGGTAAAACCAATTTCATTTAGTGGATATGACAAGAATGGGCAGCCGATTACTTCAAATTCGGCTATACTACAAACGGCGCAACTACAGATTACAGAGGTAGCCGCAGTCGCCGAACTCAAAGAACTACCAAATGATGGTTAAACCATTAGAAGTCGCGGAAGCCGTCTTAAGAAAGATGACGGCTTACATGCAGGAAGAAAAGATAGGGAAATTGCAGCAGGAACAAGAATGGCTGGAAAACGACGAGATAATGATAAATTCGGCCGAATTCATTAATGAACAAGAAGATGAAAGGGTACAAGACCGGAATGAGATTACTCTCGTTGACCTACAAGCAGCACCAGCCAAATTAGAAGACCTGAAGGTAGATACCCAAGATCCATTAGAAGAAATCAACCTGGGGACAGAGGCGGAACAAAAGCCTGTTTTCATAAGTAAGTTACTACCACCTTCGGTCAGACAAGAAATGAGACGATTGTTAGCCGAATATTCGGACTGTTTTGCCTAGACTTACCAAGAGATGCCAGGATTGGACCGAAAAATGGTAGAACACAGGCTCCCTATCAAGCCAGAATTTAAACCATTCAGACAACCTTCAAGGAGGATGGGTGACGACGTGGTATGTAAAGTAAAGGTTGAAATAGAATGGCTTTTATCAGCCGGGTTTATTAGGCCGATACGATACGCCGAGTGGCTTTCAAACGTTGTACCTGTAATAAAAAAGAATGGTCAAATTAGGGTATGTATTGATTTCCGCAATCTGAATTCTGCAACGCCCAAGGACGAATATCCAATGCCGATCGCAGATCTCTTAGTTGATAATGCATCACGGCATAAGTTTTTGTCATTTATGGACGGCCATTCAGGATATAATCAAATCTTTATTGCCGAGGAAGATGTAGCTAAAACGGCGTTTCGATGCCGTGGAGCATTAGGAACTTATTGTTGGGTAGTTATGCCTTTCGGGTTGAAGAATGATGGCGCAACCTATCAAAGGGCAATGAATCTCATCTTCCATGACATGATCGGTCAAATACTTGAGGTATATATTGACGATGTGGTGATAAAGTCTCAGACCGAAACGGACCACTTGCAGCATTTAAAGCAGGTTTTTGAACGACTTCGTAAGTACAACCTGAAAATGAATCCGTTAAAGTGTGCTTTTGGTGTATCGGCCAGAAATTTCCTAGGCTTTCTCGTACACCAAAGAGGAATTGAAGTCGACAAAAATAAGGCAAAGTCGGTCATAGAAGCCAAGCCACCAGCCAATAAGAAACAGCTACAAAGGTTGCTCGGCCAAGTGAATTTCTTGAGAAGATTCATTTCAAACCTGGTCGGGAAGATCAGGGTCCTATCCCCATTATTGAAGATCAAGAATACTGAAGAGTTTATTTGGAATGAGGACCATCAAACCGCTTTTGAAGGCATTAAACAGTATTTGGCAACCCCACCGGTCTTGGTGCCACCTTCAAAAGAACGGCCGCTAAAGCTTTATATAGCAGCTGCGAGCGATTCTGTTGGAGTTTTGTTGGCCCAAGAAAACGATCAAGGATATGAGCAGGCCATTTATTACCTTAGCAGATTCCTAACTCCAGTGGAAGAGAGATACACTAATCTAGAGAAGTTATGTCTCACACTCTATTATGCAGCTACCAAATTACGACATTATCTCCTGTCGGCCAAAGAAATTTTCGTCATAGCAGCCACTGACATGGTCAAGTACATGCTCACTCGGCCTACAGTGAGTGGTAGACTCGGAAAATGGACCCTGACTCTGATGGAGTTCGACTTCAAATATGTACCGCAGAAAGCGGTAAAAGGACAAGCATTGGCCGATTTTTTGGCCGATCATCCATCTAGTGTATAGGAAAAAGAATTGGATATCCCAGTATTTCATGCCAGTTTTTGCTATGCCGAATTCCAACCATGGACACTGGAATTTGATGGCTCAAAAACAGAGTTCGCTTCTGGGATCGGAGTAGTAATAACCTCACCAACCGGCGACAAGCACGAACATGCATTTCAACTTGAAGAATTATCCACAAATAATCAAGCAGAGTTTGAAGCTACAATTATAGGGTTGGAAATTCTACGGGAAATGGGTGTTCGAGCGGTTAATATTGTTGGGGATTCCCAACTCGTCTTGAAGCAAATGGAGGGCATATATAACTGCAATAGCGAGTCATTAGTACTGTTGCTGCGAAGGGCGAGATTCTTGGCCCAGCAGTTCAATAGAATTCGGCCAAGGAAGGAAAACTATCAAGCTAATGAACTGGCCCAGTTGGCATCCGGACTCAGACTGCGCGATTCAGTTAGAACGGTGACCATACAATCTCTCCCCAACTCCGAGAAAAGACCATTTCTGGTGGATTCACTGGCATGTTGTAACCAGACAATAAGACAGGATTGGAGAGGTGAGATCTGGGGATATCTTAAAGATCCTACTATAAAGACTAGCAGATCGACCAAAAGGAAAGCTGCCAACTATTTCATTCTGGGCGATGAGTTATATAAAAAGAGTATTGAGGACATCCCACTTAGGTGTGTTAACCCAACAGAAGCCATGTTAATAATGGCCGAAGTACACGAAGGGATTTGTGGCGCACACCAAGCAGGAGTCAAGATGCGATGGTTATTACGTCGGCATGGTTATTACTGGCCGTCAATCTTGAAAGATTGTCAGATGTTCGCTGCAGGATGTCAGGAATGTCAGAAACATGGACCAGTTCAGAGGGTGCCGGCATTCGAATTGCAAACCATAGTCAAGCCATGGCCCTTCAGAGGTTGGGCAATGGATTTAATTGGAAAAGTGTATCCTCCTTCGACTGGTCTACACAACTTCATCATAGTAGCCACCGATTACTTCACCAAATGGGTGGAAGCCAAACCTTTGAAAAAAGTGGAACAATCGGATGTGATTGAGTTTATCAAGGAACAGATAATTCACAGATACGGTATCCCCGAAACCATCACGACCGATTCAGGCACCGTTTTTGTAGGACAAGAAGTGACTGAATTTGCCAAAACATAAGGCATCAGAATGATTCAATCTACACCTTATTACGCACAGGCAAATGGACAAGCTGAAGCAACAAATAAGGTGTTGAAAAATATCCTGAGAAAGATGATTGAAGATAAGCCAAGAAGTTGGCATAAACTCCTATCTGAAGCATTGTGGGCGTATCGAATGTCTTACAAGACGTCTATTGGAATTACCCCTTTTGCCTTAACCTTCGGTCATGAGGCAGTTATTCCGGCCGAGATCACGGTCAAATCGTTGAGGGTGGCTGTGCGCACCCCATTTTTCGGGCCGCACGACGAGGTGCATGAAGAAGTGATGCTCGCCTCGGGACTGGTTTAGAGTCGCCACTGCCTGAGAGGTGCAGGCAGACACAAAAGGGCACCTATCCGGGCCTAATTTTCTGGTCTGCGGCTTTATTAGAGATCTGAGCAAGTTCTCGGTTACGTCTAGGGAAGTCCGAAGACATCCTAGCCCGCCCCGTCAATTGACAGGTCCCGTGGGTCTCCTTGGTCTTGAGTCAACTTAAGTCTCACCCTTCCTAAACCAGCATGCACACTTATTTGGTATGAGTGGGACCCTCTGGTGGTGTGGGTCCCCTTTTTTATTTGATTTTATCTTTTATTAATTAGTGAAGTGGGTCTGGTATGGGCCCCGTTGGAAGGCCTAGTGGACTCCGAGTTGGGCTTAAGTCAAGCCCAAGGCCCAGTCCGGGTTATTGGGTAACCCTTATTGGATTTTGGCCATTTGGTTTAAAGATTCAATTATATTTACACAATTTAGCGGGTTGATGTCTTTTAGGGCCCAATGGGCTGGGATTTGGCCCATGAGCTGTTAGTTAAGTGGCCTTAGCCCATTTGTGAAAATGGGCCTTGGTTAGGCTAGTCGGGATGTGGCCCCCATTGGAGGGCCCACAAAGCCTTGGTGGGCCCACTTAGGCCCACAGTCTCAAGAATTGGCTTGAAATTACCAAAGAAGCCCAATTAGTCGGGTCAAGCTTAAATGGGTCGGATTGGGTCCAACCGGGTTCGAAAAATTAATTTTTTAAGTTATTTACAGGTTTGACCGCATTTCAATCACGGTCTGGGCTGAACCGTAATTTTAATACGGTTCAAGCCAGACCGTAGATTAACTACGGTTGTGCCTGGACCGCTCTGAGTTTACGGACACAGCTAATTTTGCATTTTTGCTGCCAATTCCGCCTGGGATGTGTCCGGCCATCTTCCTGGGAACTCCAATGACTTCTGTGATGATTCCAGGGCCTTCAGAATCCTTCATTTCCTTCATTTGGCCTAAACGGCCATTTTTCCTTCTTCCTTTTGTTTTTCTTGAAGCATCAAGATTTTCTCTTGATTATTTGCAGCCAAATTCAAGGATGGGAAAGGGGGAATTTACAGGGAATCTTAGGTTCATAGCTCCTCTTGTAATGGTAACCAAAAATCAATTCATATTCATTCCTATGACGCCTTTGATAATCTTTGGTTACTTCCTCCTTTTTTGACATGGGAATGATCACTTTAGATCAAATTTCTCACCACATACAGCAGCCAACAAATATGTTAGATATGACATAATAAAATCAAAACAGATAAGAACTTTAGGAGATAGCCAAAAGTAATAGAAATTTACTTAAAATTGTAGAGATGCTTACAGTGCAACCTTTGGATTATTCTTGATGTGTGTTAGCTCTTCCGGACGATTTTGGCAGCGCTTCCGCACCTCCGTTGGATTTCACGGATTGGTTTGAACAGGGGTTCATTGGGTTTCTGATGTAAAAAGGGTGAAACAGGAGGTTGAGCAGCACTCCAGGGGCATTTTGGTCATTGGGATAGATGCTGACAGAGTGGAGGCAGGGCTTCGGCGTAAAAATGGCAAGGAAGGAGAGGGGGGAAGGCCAAAGGGACCAGCTTGTTCAAATGAGGGGGGTGGCCTCTCTATTTATAGGCAAAATTTTCGTGCCCGTATTTGAACTACGGGCATGCCTTGCCCGTACTTCAAGTACGGGCGTGCCTTGCCCGTAATTCAAATACGGGCGAAAAACGAATATTTGCAATTATCGCAGATTCTTCCGTACGGGACGCGTGTCCCGCCACGCGTCCTCTTCTAGAAGCTTGCCCGTAGTTGAAGTACGGGCATGCCTCGCCCGTACTTCAAATACGGTCCAGCACGTTTTTAAAATGTTTGGATTTCAAACCTTTATTCAATTTGGTTTATTTAAAGATTTTTATCCGATTTTTTGATTATTTTATTATAAAACGAGATTCTCTTATTAAAATAATATTAAAAAAATAAAGATATGTCTATTAAATGATTATTTTATTTATTTAACTCCTTTATTCTGCTTTTTGCTGCTGTTTTGCCACATGGGCAACTTTCTTTGAAATTTCAACTGCCCATAACTTTTCCGTCCGATGTCCGATTTCAGCAAATTTGGTGTCGTTGGAATCAGTTCGGAACATACTATCCACTGGGATTAAGTTTGGCAGCTGAATTGGGGTCGAGCGAAAAGTCAAATTTCGCTTCCCCAAAAGTTTGACCAGATCACAACTTCCTCATCCGGACCCCGATTCTGGCAAACTCAGTTGCGTTAGAACCGTGTCAAAATGCTCTTTTCAATGAAAGGAAGTTTGATGGCCAATTTTCTTTGGATCAAAAAGTCAAATTTTGGTCCCCTCAGGGTTTGACTTTTTAATTAAAATTTCATTTTTTTGCATTTTTTGGGGTGCAAAAATCAGGTGCTAACAGTGGCTATTCAGAATAATTTCACTCCCAAGGATTACACGGAAGCAATGTTAGTTGAATTAGAAGACTTGGGAGAGATGAGGAGGCTAGCCCTGGATCGGCAGAGAGCCCTCAAGCAAAGGATTGCAAGATCCTATAATCGCCGAGTAAAACACAAATCATTCGCTCAAGGAGATTTAGTGTAGAAAACCCTTCTGCCAATAGGGAAAAAAGATTCTTTATATGGAAAATGGTCCCCCACGTGGGAAGGACCATTACAAGTCAGCAAGGTATTGCCCGGGGGGCATACCATATACAGTCATTGGATGGCCAAGAAAAGAAAATTATCAACGGCCAGTTTTTGAAACGGTACTTTCCCACTCTATGGGAAAGCCGCGAAATCAATAACCAACCTGAGGAAAATCAGGAATAAAATAAAATATATACTGTTCGGTACCTGCAACGCCAAATAAATGGCATTGTCAAATCGAGGCGCCGACATACAGTGCGGATTAGACTAAAATAGGAAATCTCTTCGAGATCCGCTTAGACCCATTGATCTTCTTTCTAACGATCGGTCTATAAATACTAAGGCAATGCTCGCCATTCTTTCAAGAAAGGGAAGTTGAAATTCAACGGCGGCAACTCTATAAGCATCTTCCATGTCGGCAGCTTCGGCTACAGTGACAGACGGCCGATCGACAGATTTGGCATCAATTGTGAACAAACCATCCACATCAAATAAGGGGATCCTCTGTTCACATTGAAATTGCCGGCCGACACAATTGGGCAAGTATACCTCAAACCCCGGTTTCTTGTTAATCGACTTCACAGCATAATTTAAATTTCGAGCCTTCAGAAAACTGGCCCAGATAAGATGCTGCTCGTCAGTTATGTCATCTACCATTGAAAGGAAACCGGGAGAATTTGCGGAGACTTCAAAAGGAGGAGTAGGAAAATGATGAAGATTAAAAAAGAAACGGAAACATTCAGAAAAAGATAGAACAGCTGGAGTGGCAGCCAAACAGGCGTAGCCACCAAAATCAGAAGGCATGTTGGGAGTGATCGGTACTTGAGCATAAAACTGGGATGGAAAATAGTGATACGCCCAAAATTGGAGGAACCACAATGGCCCCCCAGGATTCTGAAGGGTGCCATGAACAAACTCTTGAAGTGAACGGTACAAAACGGATAAAAAGTAAGGAGCAAGGGCAACTTCATACTCACCCAGAATTAACTTAACCAATGAGTAATACTCTTTGGTAACTGCCTGGGCCTTGGAACAGAATACAAAGTTGCAGAAAAAGTAAAGGAGAAAGTAGAAGTGTTCCACCTCATCTGCATAAGCTGGAGGCCGGAATTTGGCACAGTCCTTGATATAGGACCGATAAGAAGAATGAATTGAAGTCGGTGGAGATTCGCTCTCTGACGGTGGAGGTTCGTTCTCGGACAAAACAATACCCTTTTGCCGAGAAGATCGCACCTTCTTGGAAGCCCTGTTATTCTTCGTTGGGGGTTGCTTTCTTTTCTTTTTTACCTCTTTCCCTTTGTCACCCACTTCCATCGGAGGTAAATGCTGCTAATCTTTAAGATCCGCCATACCGACCCGGATCTCATGACCAGTTGCGAAGAAACCAGTAATAAAGCAGACATCCATGATAGTAGGAGTCATCATTCCGCAAGGGAAATTGAAGGTATTGGTCTGAGCATTCCAGAATGAACTCATAGCGCAGAGAAGATCGCGATAGCAGGGAATAGAGTGACAGGAAAAGATAATCATGTCATAAATACCTGTCTTACGCCAAACAACGGCAAAACGATCCTTCATGCGGTCAACCCAGGCTTTCCAAGCAGTCGGCCAATTTCGAAAGTGAAGAGGTAGATTGAGATTCTTCTCGTCAGTAAAGAGTAAAGGGCCCCTCACTTTCTCAGTCGGGGCCTCCAAAGGAGCATTACTGGCACAAACGAAGGGGCCTACAGATATCGAGCCGTCGAAAACTTCGACTGTAGAAGGATAGTATATGAGAGTGCCCGCCATTGAAGACAAAGAAGAAGAAAAGACAAACAGCCAAAAAGAAAGAGTAAAGTAAAATCTCGGCTGTGGTACTTTATAGAAGAAGAAATCCGAAAAGTTTCATCATTACGATCGTAGGGAAACGGCGCGATCTTTTCACATCAAACGACGGACAAATTTTGAAAAACCCGAAATACTTACTCATCACGCCGGCCGATGGCGGCGTCACAAGTAAGTAGGGGGGCAATGTTTACACCCTATATAACCGACGAATAAGAGAAGGACACGTGGTGCCTAGGTGGCTTGATTAGGCCACGACATCAAGGCCCGTAGACTTTGAAGGGTTGAGCAGGCCACGTCAGCACGCATACTGAAGAATGCGGTTCGAGCCACGTGAGCTAATACAACAAAACCATAAATATCAGAAGATCGTGCCATCGGCCGTTCAAGAATAAAACTATTTTTAGATCATGGCCGGGCGGTTATCACTTTGAAACAGAGAACTGAAGATAACCAACCGCCATGAAGATCGTGCGAGAGTAGGACGTTGAGCAACCGTCAAGGAGCGGCTATAAAAGGCCCCAATTCGAAGAGCTCAAGGACACAATCCACACAACCGCAACCGGTTATTATATTATTTTGATCATCCGTGATTCTTTATCCCCTCTAATACAGACGGATAAATTAGGACTTCTCTAACTGCTTCCAGTCGCAATGACATCTTCGACCCCTCTTTACTCCGATTAACACCAGAATCCTGCCACCGGAGAGTAAGTTGAGGCCGCCCCTGACTCGCAGTTCTGTCTTTACAGAATCCCGAGCAGCCGGTCCCGAGACTCGCTCTGTTCACGCCAGGTGACTCGTGTATTTTCGGGTAAGCAGCAATCCAAGGTGAACCCCCTGAATTGGCTTTGCTAGCAGCCACCCCCTTCCTCTTGCGCTTATACCCGATTACGGCTATAAGACCAGGACAGGCCGGTCCTGCAAGCCCTGTCGATTTTCTTTTGTACTTTTGTTTCCATTTTGAGGATTATCTGTTGTCGCTTTCGGCTATTCGGCCGATTTTATAATAAAAGGATTTGTGTGCCATTAGTTGCTTTCGCTTTCAAACGCTTACAAGAACCCAAACGAAGACCGGACCCCTAGTCTTCATAACATCGCCTGACGCGTTTTATTACAGGTGACTTGCAGTACGACTGGACCGATTCCGGTTCAGATTCGGAACAGGTGCCCGGGGTCAGGGTTCAACCCAAAATCATTTGTATCAAACGATACTGGCACGCCCGCGTAGAGACACATCATCAACACAGACACGTGTCCACACCGGCCCATTTTTGGAGCAACAACTATATATAAGTGAGAGTAGGGCCCCTTGGAAATCGTGTCGGACAAAACATGCATCTTTGTAAAATAGCCCCTACACACTATTGAAAAATTTTATTAATAAAAGGGTTGAACAATCAAAATTGCCTCAACTTTTTCAAAAACCTAAGGCCTTGTTTGGCATTCATTATGAATTAGGAATTCATTTTGAGAATGAGTTCCTGAAACTCAATTTACGAATTAATTTTGAAAGCTTCTAATTCCGTTTGGTTAATACATAACAAAAAGAATTCTAACTTAGACAAGTATTTGGTTAACAAATAATGAAATGAGTTCTGTGAAATTTTCCTATTCACTTTTTTTTTCCAAGAATAATAATAGGAAAATTGGTTCAAAAAGGATAGATAAAACTTAAAACACCTAAAAAAACACTTAAAATCAAGCTTATAAGTATATTTGAATATAAATAATTCAATATAAAATCTTAGAAACAATATTTTCAATAGCAATATGACCTTCATACAAATTTAGAACACCTAAAAACTGACATGATAGCTGTAGACACCCCAAATTGCACTACAATATGAGAAAATAAATGAAAATATGTTTAAAGCACTTTAACTAAGTTTTGACACATGTTGGAATCTCAAAATTGGTGCTACCTACATACATTGTGCGGATTTGCCTTTGTCGGCAGAGAGTATGCGGTTTTGACTGTACCCGCATATATAATGTAGTTTGGATAAAATCGCATGATATATGCGGATACGCACAAATTTGGCCAATGCGCAAAGGCTCGGCGTCTGAGCCTTATTTACCATTCCTACCTCTCTCTAGGACACTTGATCTCCCCTATTTACCCTCCGAAACTTATAGATTTACTCCAACTCATGCCTTAAAATTGAGTTAGAAGAATCTAGAAAGAAACTTTGGCCTACCCTTGTGACCTCTTGTACCCTTGGCCTTACCTATAAATAGAGGGTCTCCCCTCTAGCAAAGGGCTGGAAATTGAAGCTTGAAGAGCTCCTGGAGAAGAAGGGATCCCCTGCCTCTCTACTCTCTCAAGCAACCAAGGTAAACCTCTGCTCTTCTCTTTTCTTTTTTTTAATCTTAGGATAGTCTTTTCTTCTACCTTTCTGTAGCATAGAGACCTGTATGTGTTTGTAGCCCCAAACCTCTCTCTAAGTACCTTAAGCACCTCTCTAGTCGTAAAACATGAAGAGAGAGCTAGGGGAAACAAGAACAGGAATTGATCCTTAGGTTAGAACCCTTTTTGGTGATGATCCTTTTGTATGTCTTTTGATATTCTGTGTGTGGTTGTATTTTTGTGATTTTGTTTCAAATCTGGAGGAATCATATGGATCTATGCTGTCCATAGCATTAGATCCCCTTTTTCCTCCTAAAATTCTGATTTCTCACACAACTATACATATATCACTGGATTTCTGGTTGAAATAGGCATAGATCTTAGATTTACTGTGTTCAATATGGTAGATCTGAGATCAAAAGCCTTAGAATAATCTCTCAGAGGTTTATGAATTGATTTCGAATGGCTTTAATCTTTTAGAGTGGACCTTATGGTCTAATCTCTCATATTTTAATGTTTTTCGTCAACATGGGTAGATTTGGCTTTCCTCTCCAATTAATGAGAGATCTAAGCCAGATTTGTACCCTAAATGATTATGAGTTTGTTCTTCAATGTATTTCAAGTGGTTTCAACTTGTATCATGTCGCCATTCATTGTCTTTGTAGTTTTATAACGTTGGATTTCAGCAAAGGTATTTCCTTCGATTTTATTAGATTTGAGTGAAATTTCTACTGTGTTTTCTACTTTATATAAACCTTCAAATGGCTTTGATTTTAGTCGATTTAAGTTTGGATTGGAAGACTTTTGATCAGTTGAGTTTACAAAGCTTTAATGATTTAACCTAAAGTTGGTTTTCCAAGTTTAGCTTTAGGCTTATTTTCTTTGAGTTCATTTTGATTTCTTATTCGATCATGAAACCCTAGAAATGGTACATTCATATAGATAGTCCAGAATCAATTGGACCACTCATATGGAAGAACCATACATACTTTTGTCTTTTTAGTACTTTGGGTTTATTTTTACTTGCAAGCAATTTTTTAAAGTATGAATAGCATTTGGCAACCACCTTATGTGGATGAATAGGGGTACCTAACACCTTCCCCTAATTCATAACCTAATCTCCTTACCCAATCTCTGGATTTAACCATAAAGTAGAGCTACTTTTTGGCTCTATTTCTTATCTTTTATGATCATTTTGTTGTCCATTCACACCTTAAATTGAATGGTGACGACTCCTTCAACTTATTAACCCATGTGATGATTAGGAAGTCACATAGGTGATTTTCCACGTCTCACAATAGTAGAAACAATCTTGTCTTTGAATTTCATATGAAGATCAACCCACCAAGTTCATCCTTGTCCTTTCAATCTGGTTCTTTTCTCTATCTTTGTCATTGATATCATTATTCTCTTTGTTTTCATCATGTAATTTAAGGTTCTCCCCATCTTCTCTTTGGTTGGTATATGTTTCTTTATTTCCCTCATGTATGCTCTTTTTCTTGCCCTGAGCTTTTTCTAAACTCCATGAGTTACCTTGACCTTGTTATATTTTTTCAAAGTTCTGATTTGATGAGTTCTTTGCAATTATGCTCAAGCTTCAAAGATTTTGGAGTTTCTGTACTAGATGTTAATAGTCTTGAGGAGCTTTCAGCAAAATTCCCAACATTCTTCTCTTTTCTTTTCCTACCATAGTCCCCCTTAGCAGCCAAGCTTCTCCAAATAAAAGAAATCCTGGATGTAATAAGGAATTTAGTCTTGAATGACCCCTTGATATTCCACCATCTTAAAAGAGACACTTTTACATGAAAAACAGCATAAAAAAATGCAACAATATGGACAAAAGCAAGGACAAAATAATATGGATAGAGAAAATCAGCCTCTTCATGGCTCCATGGCATAGCTCAAATAGACGTACGTTGAGAGAAAAATGTCTCTCTAATTTGTATAAACAAAGAAATTTAAGAAAGACGAAATCAAGTTCGAAAATCAATAGAGGCTCAGGTATAATACCTAGAAATGTCTCAACAAAGGCTGCAAATCGACAAGACGATCTATCCAATTTATCTGGAACGAGTCGGCAAAACACGAGAAGTCGTTGATTGAATCACCTGAGGTCAGCAACCAATCAGGAAGCTTTGTAATAGTCGGATGAATTAGAACCTCAGATCGATTGCAAAAGAAAATAAAAAATGTTTGGATGAGATCTCCAAAAAGAACGCTCATTGGAACCTCAGTTCGTGAATCCTCGTTGAACTTCCCTACGCCGAGTTGAGAAATGCTGATGTAAAGCCGATTGGGAGAGAAGAATCCAGCTAAAGAGGTAGCTAGGGCTTATCTTTGACGATTGAATGGATTGAACTTATGTGATTGAAGCAGAAGCCGATGTATCTGTTGGAGGCATTACTCCTACAAAGCTAGATATGGTTAAGTTATTACAAGGACCCTTTTCATCCAAAATTTTGTAGTGCATTCAACTAATATCAGCTAAGTTAAGTTATTACAAGGACCCTTTTCAAATCTCAGTATTATATTTTTATGAAACTTCAAACAGCTCCTAGTCAAATTATAATAATCATTCTTAATAAATATAATAGTTTACGAACCTCAAAGAACTTGAGACAAAGTCCAATAGATGTAGCTTAAAAGAGATGCATTTTACAAAAAAAAAAAAACCTAGGATCCTCTTATTCCAAAAGTCCTGTTATTTTCTTCTTCACTCTCCATCTCACTTGATTTTCCCTTCTCCAAACTCATTCCTCCTCCAAAGCCCCTAACAATCATCATTTCCCTATTTCACTTCTCACTTGTTCTTCATACACAAATTACCACCTAAAAATGTCATCACAATATTACATAACATATTAAAGAAAATAAAGGACACAACGATTTCATAAGCAAGGTGTTGAGACAGATAGAGTACAATGTTATAAGAAAATGAAAACAATCTCAATTACAGTAATGTAATCTTATTATGTCCTTTCAAGAATGAAAAACTTGTTAAAATCCAAGAAACAAATCCATAAGGTAAAAACCAATGAGAATTCGATGGAAAAAAGATATTCTCACAGAAACGTAAACACTACCAAAACAATACAATAAGACGTTAAAGCCTACTTTAGATCTCCTTCAATGTTATTTAAGCCAAACAATCATCAGCAAGCAACACTCACTAATTCAACCACCTTCTTCTATTAAAGAGCAACACATAGTATATCAATACATTGACACACAATTGTGTCGATTTTCCAAAAATATTAATAATGCACATTAGCATTCTTATATAACATATTCCACTGGATCAATGAAGCATCAGAAACCAAATCAAGTTTCAAGTATATTGCGACCTCTGTTTCCATATAACTTGAGTTACTTTGAGTTCACAGTTTGGCATTCGAACCAACTTGCTTTTTATTTATATTCTAAAAACAATAGATATTGAAATCTCATATTCTCTAACATACTATATTATATAATAACAAGTAGGTCTCTTAAATATTTTACTTTGTTAGGTTTTATATTTTAGTTTGGCTTATTCAGTGTCAAAAAGTATGTGCTTAAAGTGTTTAAGTTGGTTAGAATAGGTCATAGGAGTCATGGTTCAAACGGTGTCAAAATCGGAGTCAAATTGAAGAAGTTATGATGAACGTTAGATAACGTTTGAAGCACCGTTCGACCATTTTAGTTCTGCAGACAAAACAGAGAGTTGCGTTCGACAACGTTAGCTGTGGAGTTCTACCGTTCAAAGTCTGTAGAGAAACCCGAGAGTTGCGTTCGACAACGTGCGCCTTGTCGTTCAACCTTTCATGCTATTCTAACTCAACGTGAGGCTTTTGTTTGAACAAGAAGAGGTGGAGTAGATTTACATATTGAACATTAGAGCCGCGTTCGATGAACGTTCAATACAGAAAATCAGTTATAAAATTTTGATATTTTCTGATTTGTTTCCTATTCCTTTTCTACTTCTTTCTAACCTATATAAGGATTGTTTAGACGTTCCTTTAGGGTTACCTAAGTCGTTTTTGGAACCCTAGATTGTTGTGTATGAGAAAGAGAAACCTCTTTTCTTCCTTTCTTTCTTTGAGCCATCAAACCTTCTATTCTTCCTTATTTAAAGCATTGGAGTTCCGGGTTGGGGAGATTGAATCATGAGAGTTCCTATGGATACTAGGCGAGTTCGTTTGGGTGATCGTGTGAGAAGATCTTCAGAGTTCTAAAGTGTTGCTGTAGAGCAAATCTGAGGAGTTCCTCAGATACTTTCAAGTCTGTAAGTTGCAAAGTCTAGCATAGGGATGTTGAGTCGTCTGAACTACAGGTTGTAAGTCTTCTTTTCATATTGGATCTTTTAGGTGGCTCCTGCATAGTCCGGAGGGTTTTTCTCTAGTGAGAGTTCTCATAGAGTTTTCCCTTCGTCACCAAATTGCTTGTATTGTTTATTTCTTCACATGCTTTATTTGTTTTGCAATTTGGGTGGCTTGTTACTTAGTATTTATTTTCTAGAATAGATCTGAGGATTTGTTCATGCCTATTAATTGAGGACTTGTCTTTAATTAATAGAATATTTTTTATTCCGCTGTACTGCACCTATTCACCCCCCTCTAGGTGTATTTAGAGTCAAAACCCTGTTTTGCACTCTTAAATAAATTGATAAGAAGATGAGAGTATTAACATTATTCATTTTTTATAAGAAAAGTTAGTTTATCAAGTTAGCTATAAAGATTCTGATCAGTAACTCTTGGATTCGGAATTAAGGTGTCGAATATCATCTTAGTTTCGTGTTTAGAAAGGAGTGATTGATCTTGATTTCTCAGCCCTTTAAGATTTTATGTTCTATCATCAACTGCGAATGAAACTTACAAGAATATTTTGTTATTTTGGTAATTTTAATTTTTTAGTTTAATTTCAAAATAAATAAATAAATATTTATTTATTTATTATAAACACTAAAACAAACTAAATTTTTTTTATGCCTTGAATTAAACTATCATTTTTATTTCTAAAACTCTAAGAAATATCGAAAAAATTAAACAGGTGTCGATATTTGATGAAATATTATTTGCATACTTGGCAAATTCAAAAGCTATCTTCTCCAATCAATATTGTGGATGTATTCACGTTAAAAATCTATAATACATATTTTTACCACAAAAAATAAATAATACAGATTAGTACCTCTATAATGATTCAAATTGGAATTCGATTAATTTTGAAGATATACAAAACTAATTAAATATGTGATAGCGTTTTCCTATATGCAAGGTTTAAATTCGAATGTGATTATAAATGGCTCTATTATTTGAATAATTGAATTCGAATTTGACCAACTTACAAGGATATAGATACGACCCATTAGGAAAAAATCACACTCTATTCCACGTGTCTGCTGCACACATAATCCATGTAAATTTTATTTTGACTAAATAATCCAAATGCGTCCAAAAAGTGGAATCAGTTATGTCAATTTCACATACACCAATATACCTTATAAGATTCCACCCCAAAAGAAACATACAAAAAACTAAAGCAAAAAAAAAAAAAACCCTAGAAAAATAAAATAAGTTATTTATTATCCTAATTCATTCAATAGATGGATAACTATTAATTAATATATTAGTCATATTATTGCTAATTTTTCTATTACCTTACATTTACAAAAATAATACAATAAGTTATTTACCTTGCAATTGCATAATATTTAGCTTGCTCCAATATCTCAATCACGTACTATGTAAAAGGCAAACAAAATTAACCAAGTGTTAGAATAATTTGTTAAAAGAAAAGCAAAATTAAACAAAAGTTAGATTGAGAAACAATGAGTAAAATTTTTTTACTTATTGATGAAAATAGATTTACCTATTTTATTGAAGAAATGTATATTATAAAGGTATAGAAATTGGCATCAACGGAAAGGCGTTGGTGAAGGTTGTGGAGTAGTAATCATTTTAGGCAATATTTATAAGTTTGATTCATGTATGTAATTTGTTAGTATTATTCAAAATATAAAATGTGTGAGAAACTATTCATAATAATCTCATGATATACTCTAGCATGAGAAAACAATGTTCAACTATTTAGAATAACAATTGCATTTTGCAACTTTGTGTCTTTCCATGAAGCCACAAACTTTCAAGCTAACTTTGAAGAAAGAATTGAAATCCAATCAAATATATTAAATATAAGTAAATTAACCGTATACAAAATTCTCGAATAAAATTGATTTCAATATACAAAACATAATAATTGTTTTTAGTTATTAAAATATATCAAAGCTCCATTTTTCACACATTATATTTTATGGCCTTAAGTCTCACATCAAATATATTAATTATTATAATAATAAATAGAATTTAAATAAATAAAATAAGTATTTTGATGATTATTAACTACATAATTAATATAATGTATTAGTTACATTAATGTATTGATTTCAATATATTAAACATAATAATTGTTTTCAGTTATTAAAATATATCAAAGCTCCATTTTTCACACACTATATTTTATGGCCTTAAGTCTCACATCAAATATATTAATTATTCTAATAATAAGTAGAATTTAAATAACTAAAATAAGTATTTTGACGATTATTAACTACGTAATTAATAAAATGTATTAGTTACATTAATGTATTATAATAACATATATTAATAAAAAATATTTTAATTATAATAATATACATTATTAAAAATAGTTATAATTGTTTTGATAATTACTAACAAAATAATTAATATATTTTAATTTATTAAAATAAGTATTTGATAATTATCAATATATTAATAATAAAATAACTATAAAGGTATATTATTTTATTACTTTTATTGTTGTATTATGATCCCTTCTACTTAAAGATGATGTTGATGACCCGATATATCCAACTATATTGGAATCACCATCCTAAATAATGAGCAACATAATTTTTCATCCAGGGAACTGGTGATAATAGAAATATTGACGAATATATTTTAAATCATCCATACTTTAGGAGTGGCAACGAAATGAAACCTAGATGTGAGACATGGAAATGTCACCTAGGATGACCTCCGATATCGTCACGCGGGGATCGATAAATGTAAAGAGTCGCCACCATCCATCTTAAGGTGTGAATGGACACCAAAGGGATCATTTATGCCAAATAGAGCCAAAGTAGCTCTATACCAGGAAAAATCCAGAGATCAGGTAAGGGGAATTATTTATGAGCAGGGGAAGGTGTTAGGCACCCCCACTCATCCGTCTAAGACGGTTGCCACATGCTTGCTTATGCTAAAGATTGTTTACTAATAAAAAAAAACAAAGGATGCTTAAAAATAAGCAAAATGTAAGTAATTATTCCACATGAGTAGTCCAATAAATATGAACTCTCTCCATGGATATATCACCTCTTAGAACTTCATGAGTGAATAAAAATCAAGGTAAAAATTGAAGCAAAATCAATTCAAGGCAAATCTGGAAAAATCAGATTATGAGAACTTGAAAGCTTCGATTAACCATAACTCACTCAATTTAAATCCAAATCCAATGAAACCAAAGCCATTTGAAAACTGGTATATAGTAGAGTATGCAGTAAAAAATTCAGCTCAATCCGACTTAAAATGAGAGAGAAATCCACATCTGAAATCTGCTGTTTATAACTCAGAAAAAGCGATGAGTAGGCATTTTCAAAGTCCTATTCGTGGAGTTTGGCTCAATACAAATCCATGAAAATTGGTATGGAGGAAGTATGTGGTGCCATCTTTCCAAAGAAATAAGCCTCACCCCAAACTATATCCAGATGTGGCTTGTGTGCTCTCTTGAACAGGCCTAGAAGACCACAGATTAGCTCTGGACTGTGCCAGAGATCAGTTCTGAGTCAATCTAGCACACAAGCCTCAAATCAAATCGAAATCTGCTGAAACCAGTTGGAAATGAAAATAGACTTCTTAAGGAAAACTCAGAAATTAGAATCACTCAAAACGGATTAAAATTGAGCAAACGGTGCACCATCAAAGCGGCAAGTTCAGCAATCTGGGCTGAACTGACTTACAGACTTTGAACAGATGGTGTCAAAAATTGGCTTCATAAAAATGAATGAAAATTTCCAGATACAAAGTAGGCTTTCCCATCTATCACATGTCTTTAGAATCACTCAAAAATTCATCCGGAAGATGAAGTTATGAGCATTCTAAGACATGGTACAGATGCTGCCCTGTTTTGAAAAACCTTGAGTAAAAGTGTGAAACCAGTGCATGTGTGCAAGTAGATTCGACCAAAATAACTTGAAATTGTGAAAAACAACTCATGAAGTCCTAAAAATTCATTCTAAGGCTAGAGATCTCAGATTTTCCATATTGAGCATGGAGAATCCAAGATCTAGCCTATTTGATGCAAAACAGTGAAAAAGTGTGTGATATTGGTAAAAACACATATCTAGGAGAAAATTAAAATCCATTGCTATAGATAGCATGGATCACATCTCTTCTCCAAATCTAAAACATGATCAAATTAGAAAAGCAACCATAGGTTCAAAATAACCATTAAACATGCTCTTCATCACATTTAGGTTCTAATCCTAAAGGATCCATCCCATCTTCCTTTTCCCAATGCTCTCTCTTCACGTTTTACGGCTAGAGAGGATTCCCAGGTACTTTGGAAGAGGTTTGGGGCTATAAAACAACACCCAAGGCCTTACACTACAGAAAGGTAGAAGTTGGGAGTTGGAAATGTAAAGAGGAGGCAATAAAACCAAATGGAGCTTTACCTTTGATGACTTGAGTACTTGAGGCAGCAATCCAGCAGAGTTTCCTCTCTTCTTGCAGAGCTTCCAAGCTTCAAATTATCAGCCATTTGCAAGAGGAGGACCCCTCTATTTATAGGCAAAGCCAAGGGTAAAAGAGTCCCAAAGGTAGGCCAAAAAAGCCTTCTAGATTATTCCAATTCTCCTTCAAGGCTTGAATTGGAGTAATTCAGCAAGTTTCGGAGGGTGAAATAGGGAGTTCAAGTCCTTGAGAGAGAGGTAATATGCGTAAATAAGGCTCAGAAATTGAGCCATTTTGCAAATCCCCGAAACAGCCAAAACCGTATACTCAGTGCGGTTTCACAGAACCGTCACTCTAATACGGTTTCCATGCAAATTCAACCAAACCGCACATACACGGCGGTTCAATTCAGTTACGCTCGTCATGATTGCTGTCGACGTGTCTCAACGGCTGAAGCTTCCGGAAGCCACGTGGCAGCTCACGCAACAAGCATGAATATCAACCGTGCTGTGTGTGCGGTTGCAACCGTACATACAGGGCGGTTCAGACCAAATTAACCAAAACCGCACATTCAGTACGGTTAACACCTTTTTGGTTGGTTTTGAGCCTTAACTGCACAGGCCAGGCTTATTTACATGTAATATCGTTTAAGTAAATGTCCTCGTATTTTTTAATCTCCATTTACTTAAGATATTACATGTAAATAAGCAAACACCCCCCCCCCCCATTTGAGTCCATTAAAAATATTTCCAGACCCAAATTCCAAGTGAATAAAAAGTCAACTTTCCAGTTCCAGGCTAAATTCCAGTTTTTCAGGTCCGGTAAAAAGATTCAACATGTTGATACAAAGGTATTTGTCAAGATTTAAAATCTCAAAAAATTCATTTATGCAATAACATTGCTAAAAACCTAATTACCGGGAAAAATTATCTTCAAATCTTGCTTTAAAAAATATTTCATTTTCTGGGGTCAAAAGTCAACAAAATTCAACCCGAAAAAGTTTGACTTTGCATAAAAGATTGAATTCGGGCCTTTTCCTTTGCGGCTTTGGATTCAAATGGGTTAAGGATCTCAAACCCAATGCTAAGAATTGAAAATTCAATAAAATATTTCTCTCCTTCAAGATTTATCAAAAATCGTGCAATTTTTGGGTGTCTACACTAGAATATGGAGTATGAACCGTATTATATATTGTAGATCTTCCTCTTGTTATTAGGGTTGAAAACACATTATTGCAATCTATAATCTCTACCAAACGTCCCCTTGGAGTTAGATACATACTATTTAGACAAGAAGTTTAATTTTGTAGGATGTTATTAGTAATTCCAATTATTAAAATTCTTTTACTTAGATAAGTTTTGGAGAAGAAGTCTACAAGGTGCATAATATATTAAATGACTCATATCACTAATAAAAAAAAGGATATTTTTGAAATTAAAGATTTTAGAAGAGGATATTCTTGTATGTGGAAATAAAAAACACTTTAGGTAGTTTGTGCTTTAAATAATAGTATAAATCATATCTTGCATTTGAAATAATTGTGTATTTTAGGGGTCGGTATAAATTAACAAATAGTTACTAGATAATAATTCCAAGTTGTGAGACATGGGAAAATCAATTCAATGACTTCCTGATCATCACACGGGATTGGTAAAAAACACAGAGTCGCCATCATTCTGTTTAGGTGTGAATGGATACCAAAATATCAAATAAGCACAAAAAGGCAAATTTAGGGTAAAAATAACCCTATTAAAAAAACAACCAGAGATGGGTAAGGGGATTAGGTTATGAATAGGGGAAGGTGTTAGGCACCCCTATTCATCTACACAAGGTGGTTGCCAGGCATTGTTCATGTTAAAAATAAAAAAGGCTTGCTACAAAAATCACAAAAAGACAAAAGTGTATGGTTTTTTTCATATGAATAGCCTGATTGATTTAGAATTTTCAAATATGATCATACCATTCCTAGGGTTTCATGATTAAAATAAAATTGAGATAAAATCAAATAAAACCAATCTAAAATGAAAACTTAAAAAATCTGGCTTCAAGTTAAATTCTGGAAATCTAGAAAAATATGATTTTTATAAAATATTGCAGAATTGAACTTGAACATTCCAGGACATAGATATAGCCCAAATTTCACATTAAATCAAGAAATCAAAACTAAAAATACCCACGTTGATGAAGAACATCAAAAGGGGAGAACTTAGACCGTAGGGTCTTCTCTCAAAAGTGAAAAAGGATTCAAAAACAACATCATGAAACCCTAGAAGTTATTTTCAGGCCTCTGAATCCAGATCTATCATATAGATCAAGGATCTTAGCCTAATATCACAAAAATCACGAAAACAGAGCTGTAGGTGCAAAAGTGGTGAAAATCCAAATTCTAGAAAAAAGTGGGGATCTCATGTTATAAACATCATGGATTCATATGATTCATTCAGATTCAAAATAAAAACCATTAAAACATGATCAGGTTATTCAAAGCAGCCATATCTCACAAATTAGAGCACATGGAGGTCTACCCTATGGATCCACCTGTTCTCTTTTCCCCTAGCTCTCTCTTCACGTTTTACGGCTAGAGAAGATTTTTGAGGTACTTAGAGATAGGTTTGGGTATACAATCACACTCAAAGGCCTTATTCTAGAAAAAAGGAGAAAACCAGATATGGGGTTCTATTCTAGGGATCCACCTGTTCCCCTTTCCCCTAGCTCTCTCTTCACGTTTTACGACTAGAGAGGATTCTTGAGGTACTTGGAGGCAGGTTTGAGAATACAAGTACAAGATGGCCTTATTCTACAGCAATGGAGAAGATCCTATTATCTCTAGAATTGAAGACAGAAAATAAAAGGGAAAAGGGACTTACTTGGATTGAGCAAGCAAAGCAGCAGGGATTCCTCTCTTCTCTTGGAGCTCCTTGGACTTCAAATTTTCATGGCGCTTTGCTTAAGGATCTCACCTCTATTTATAGGCAAACCCAGGGCTAAGGCTGGTCCAGAGGGATATACCATGATCCACCAGATTGGATTGAAAAATAGGGATAATGCCCATCCATGGCCAACAAGGATAATTCGAACGAATAAAAGAGATAATTCGCTCATCTAAAGAAATATTGTACTGAAGATAAGGCTCAAAAATCGAGCAAGGATCAAATTCGCATAAATCTCCTGCGCCCGTAAATATATTGCGGGCAAGTGGTGTCCGCATTCTTAATACGGGCGCAGCATGCCCATATAGGAATTACGGGTGAGATCAGCCCGTAAGTAAAATACGGGTAATGCATGATTGATGAAATTTTATGCAATTTTGACCTGTTTTAAATTCCAATTAAAATTTTCAATTATTTTCTTATTTTGTAGTGCAATTTGGGGTGTCTACACAAGTCAATCAAGATATATGTCAATAAAAGTGTTTAAATAATTAAAGTCGTTCATAATTATACTACATTGATACATATACATACATAAATACATGCGTGTGTGTATATATATATTATTCATAATATTCTTCAGGTGTTTGTTAGGTTGAAGAAGTATTTGCTAGGTTTTGAAAATTTTCATTTTAAATTTATGTTGGAGAAAACCATAAGATACGATAAATTTTAAAATTTTACTATCTTTCTATTGCCTCATACAATCATGAGTATCTCACTGTAGGATTGGAGCCAAGAAATATTTCTTGGGAGCCTATTGTCACGGGTCTCCGTCATGCATCAGATAGGAAAAGGGAGATCTTGGGCCATATAAGGGTGGGTAGGCAGCATCACCTAACAGCTTAAGCTTTTGGGTCGAATGGCAAGCGCCCAGCCTGTGACAAGTGGTATCGGAGCAGCCCAATTCCTGACCCGGTTCCACGCCAAACACTTCAAGGCACAGCAGGCAGTGTGGTCTAACCCGCTTCGAGGGTGAAACTGGATTCGAGTGGGGGAGAATTTTATGGGCCTTAGTCCCACATCAGATAGGAAAAGGGAGATCTTGAGCCATATAAGGGTGGGTAGGCAGCATCACCTAGCATCTTAAGCTTTTGGGTCAAATGGCAAGCGCCCAACCCGTGGCACTATGGCGTGTGAATATGTATGTTTTGTCTTAACATATATACGACAATTTAGTTACTATTGTTAATACAATATAATAAATTAGGTGGACCTTGGCTGTATGTTTGAATCAATGGATGGGTATATATATATATATATTTGAGTGAATGAGAGTAGACCATAGAATTCTAACCAAACAAATAATTTTAACAAATTTTAGAAGCATAAAACAATTGATAAATATCTATAATATTATAAAGCTAATTTTAAAACTTGTATCACACTCATGAAAATGAAATGTCAAATATTGACGCAAAACAGTAAAAGTAAAAAATATGTTTAATATTCTTCTTAATAAAAAGGAAAAACTTTAAAAAAATTGGCAAATTGACTAAATTAATTGAATATTATGATGAAAAAACAACATATTAATTCAAGATTGCAAATATAAAACATGGATAGAAAAGGAACTATACAGTATTGCCACTACGTAAAAACTATGAAGTGATGAAGAAAGGAGAATGAAAGAAAAAAACATATAGGAAAAAAAATGCAAATACTGTAATTTTTATATTATAGGTTTAGCTTATGTAATAGTTGATTTTTCTATCGAAATTCATGTCTGATTCATTGAAAATGTCGGAAAGTAATTTTTCAATAGAGCTCTATTTTTCTAAGAAGGGCTCTCAAAATAAAAGGAAAAAAAATGAAAGAAAAGTGCCTTTCTTACTTTCCAACTCAGGCTTTGTTATGCCTTTAGAATGAAGGGTCCCATCTTTTTCTTTTTTTTTTTTACTTTTCTTTTGGTGCCCTTTGCCGGTGCGTTTGTGTGGAGGGAGGGGATGAAGTGTTTGAAAAGCAACAGAAGTACGTAAGATCATACGTATCTCCATGTATCAGTATTTCTTTAAAATTCTAACCAATACATTCTTTAATGTAGGACCCACATTAATTACAATTTATATTCAACTGCTTTTGAAAGTGGGCAACATTTAAAATGTCGGCAACTTTTAAAAATGAAAGAAAAATGATAGAAAGTCTATAGTCAAATCACCTTGATTTCTTTATTTTTTTTTATTAGAAGGTTAAGCTATAGAAAAACTTAGGTCAAACTTCTGAAACTTAAATCTTTTTAAATATTCAAATATTTTACTATTGAGAATAAAGACTTTCATAAATTATTCCATTCAGTGGCTGGTATGAAATATCCTTACTTTGTCAATTATTGAAAATTCTAAGCAATCAAATACTCATTTTGGATTCTTTAATATTCTACGCCCTAAACATATCCTTACAATCAAAATTATAAAAGTATAGCGCTTGTTACAAAGGCAAATAGAATTCTCCTCTTAAACATTAGTACTGGGAAACTTTAGAAAAAGTAAACATGTACCTTTTTAAATATTAAGGAAAATTTTTTAAAAGTTTAAGATAAAGGCAATAGAAACATGTAATGAGAAGATTTAACCACAATGATTTGGATTATAATGGCAAGATTTAAGCACAAAGATTAAAGTTACACTCAACATTTAGAGGGTTATACCCAAAACTTGTATCATAATGATTGAATTTGTATTCTACAATAATGATTAAAACATACATGTATCCTAGTAATCATTATACAAGTTTAAATACAATTTTAAATCATCCTAGAATACTAATAACAGGGTATATGTCTTCATACTATTAAATACAACTTTAGGGATCGAATGATATCGTCTGCAATGCCTTATTGCCTTGCAGACTGCAATCGCCGTGAGATGCTGCCATGTGGAGCATCTCACGGTCATATTTTTTTCATTTATGTAAATGTGTCAGTTGGCAGCATCTCACGGTCAAATCAGTCTGCTTTGCAGACGATTTCACTCCCATCACTCCCAACTTTAGTCATCACATTACAAGTAAGGACAGGTTTTAATCTCATCACATTAATTACAAATAGGGACAAGTTGTCACGCCCCGATCTTTGGTCACATAAAATAGTATGATCGCAAAGCACCGAAACGTGACTTAAAAATACCAATAACACTAATTTATAAAAATAACACAATCCCCAAGATGACAGTAATAATACCTAATAAAATCTAGGAAAATGTCTTCAACAACCCATCATAACATAAAATCTCAAATTAACAAACCCAATTGAAATAAAATAAATCCTTAATAATACGACATCTAAATCCAAGGATTCTAATACTATTAAACTATTAGCCATAGAACTTCATGAACTTTCACTTAGGCTTCTTCCAACTCTGGTCCTGCAACTGACCTGAAATTGTTTATTTCCGCAAAGGGGTGAGCTCACAGCCCAGTAAGAAGATTTACTTTAATTTATATGAACTAATAATGTAAAATCTCTAGTCAATTAAGTTTAAACATAACAAATCTCATTCTATGCATAAAATTGATATAATTAGATTTTGCACGATAATTCATGATGTTCCACATTATATGCATTCAACATAAACATCATAATAATTCATTTAAGTGCACAGCATCAGTGTCAATTAATTAATTATTATATTATGAAATACAAATTATGGGGGTCTTTATTCTAATGATTCTCATATCAAATCTAACCAGAATTTCGATCAAGCTCTTGGATCCCACTTTAATATAGCAGGGATCAGACTTTCATAAACTCCACGTGTACATCATAGTTTTAGGGGCTTTCAACCCATGGGACACAAGCGCCCAACCTTATTCCTTAAAATTTAGGGACTCAAACCCCAAGAACACCAACTTATCACTAAGATGATCATTCTTCATGAGTAATCACTAAAATAAAGATATACGGTTACGTTATTTATCAACATGTCAATTCCTTATTTACAATTGACCACACAGTATCATGATTAGAAATTTTGTCACAATTCTTATGATCTACTATAATCACCCAAGCTTAAAAGAATACCTTTCTTGAACCGAATAAATTGTAACCAGAGATAACAAATAACTATTGGCTCTTATAAATGATAACACAACAATTATAGTATAATCTTTACAAGGACAAAATAACTACACTCATAATATGGCAAAACACCGCATAGCATACATTCCACATTGATAACTAGGCATGTTAGAATTGAAGTTGGAATCAACATTCTATTAAAATGTAAATCCACATCTGAAATTTCACACCCTCAAGGTTATATGCAATTAAAATAATTGTATGTGATTGACACTATGAACTAAAAGGTTTGATATGAGTTGACTTTAAGCCATGGCTTTTTAGCCAATTCTGTTATGAGAATGTGGCCAAAGCCATACCACGGAAGCCATGCATTATTTGAAAATACAAATAAAAATCCATGGCTACTGTAGCCCTGTGATGTTTTTAAGAAAGATATAAGTAAGTATGAGTCAATGTGACAAGTAAGTTATCTGGTGATTCAATGGGTTATGTGATGACAAAAGAGAACTCATGGCATCATTGAATGATTACCATGATCTCAAATAGCCTTATGACCATGATATGTTAAAATAGGATGGTTCTACATGGTCTCATTGCCATTAGCATGATTAGGTGAAAAGCAGCCACAGCCATGTGAATCTCAAGACAGCCCTGTAACATCCTTTCACCTTTTTGTTTTTTTGTTTTTATGGGTAATATTTCACTTTTTTTTTTGTTTTACTATATATAAAAATTGTCCTTTGCCATTAAAGCAATATGGCAGCACAAGAAAACAAATCACCTAAAACAGAAAAAGGTGAATCCTGCAGAAAACGTATCACGTAGAAAACAATAAAAAAATTGAATCATTAACACTGTTATTCAATGATCATGTAAAAGCAATCAAAAAGGTGAATCATGTACATTGCCATTTAACGATCACATAAAAATAATAAAAAAATGAGTCATGACATTATCATTCAACGAGTATAGCCATATATATATTTCCTAAATTAACTATTGGAAAACACTACAAGATGTAAAAATCAACTAGGCTTTAATATTTAAATAAACATCACAAACAAAAGATTAAATCCCACAATGATTTAACAATGTGCAGAAATTATTTAAAATTCAGATTAAACCCCACAACAATTTAACAAGCATGCAGAAATTAATTAAAATTCCTAGTAGTTATTTTATCAAAGATCTCACATTTTTCATCATCTAAATGAAAGTAAAACCCTTACCTTAATCCAGCTGCAAATCTCTTAGGGTTTCTCCTATTCCTTCTTTTCTTCTTCTAATCCTCCTATAATCAGCATTGAAGAAATAGATAAATAAAAAAATAATAAGAAACTTGGAAGGAGGTATAGAGAGCTTGAAAAAATGACAAGGCTTACCTACGGTTTTGTGCTTCTTGAGGAAGAGTAAAAGAAAGCAAAGGGACAAATAGGTTTGGAGAGAGTACGGTTTTGACTCTTTTAGGGCAAGGGACAAAAGGTTTGGAGAGTACGGTATTCTCCCCCTTTTTGGGTTTCATCTCTTTCAAAATAAAGGCTTTCTAATGTGTATGTGCCACAAGGGAGAGTTTTACACTAGCACCAATTAAAATCCCCAAATGGAATGACCCTTGACCAGTCAAAAGTTGACTAAGTTCAATATTATGTTTATTATTACTTTCTTTTGACCGGTTTGCTACACAAGTGTAGCAAAGATAAATTTAAGAGCTGATTCTCACTTTCCTTTTATCTCAATTTCCAAACCTTTCCCATGAATGAAAATCATTTGTGATTGCAAAGATAAGTTTAAGAGCTGATTCTCACTTTCCTTTTATCTCAATTTCCAAACCTTTCCCCTGAATGAAAATCATTTGTGATTGCATTGATGCAATCACAAATGATGAGATTAAAGTAAGAAGCGACCGGTGACCCATTTCTTCGGTCATTAGGCTGTTAACCGAAGACCTGTAGATAGTGGGTCACCTATTCCCGCCCTCTCACTAATCACACCTACAATTGCAACATACAATCGCATGTTTGAAATCGTCTGTCGCTTTTTACAATAATAAACCTCGCAGCTTGGTCGAGGTGATATCATGTGGATCATCAAACGGCTGCAAAGATTTTGCTTTTGAAAATGTTGAACGTTAATCATTTTTTTTTTGGATAAGAATAGAACGTTAATCATAAGATACTCCACGTAAAATAATCTCATTTAAATTGTAGGGTCCACTGCAATAAATGGCAGCAGACAATTTCATCCCGCAATCACATATAATTTTCACTCAAAAAAAAAAAAATCACGTATAATTTTCATTAAAAAAAAAAGTATACTTTTCAATATTTTTACAATTAACCCAAAAAAAAAAAGACAATCCTTTTCCTACAACCAAAATTCAGAATTGATTAATAACTCTTATTTTAGATTCTTTAATTCTTTGCTCAAAACGTGCCCTTAGCACGAAAATTATAAAATTTTCCCCTAATAAAATTACAAATAAAACTACACCAAGCCCTAAGCTAAGACTCTCATCTTCCCTTCCTGTCACGTTGACCATATCCCTCCTACGTCAGCAAACCTATGACCCCAGTCTACCTAGCTCTTCAACTACGCAGAAGGCCCGTAAGTGACCCCACCGCGGTTGTCACCACCACCACCACCCACCGGTTAACATGTCGGCGTCCTTACCGCGCTTCCTCAGTCAACGCTAATCCCAGATGCCCAAGTGAATTAGAAACCTTAAAAAAGCTTAAAACATGGAGAAAAACGGACGAGCCACTCTATCACCTTCACGCGTCTTCCATCATCAAACTCCTCCTCCTCTCTCTCTCCGCATGGGTCTCCTCCTCCTCCTCATCATCTTCCTCCCTCCCCTCGTCTCCTCCGGCCGGCTCAACCCACAGTTCCTATACCCCAACTTCACTGCCTCAAGCTTTCAATTCATCGACAATGATGGCGCCTTTTTAGTCTCCCGTAATGGCACCTTCAAAGCCACCATCACCAACCCCGGATCGCAGTCCACCAACTTCTACTTCTGCGTCCTCCACGTCGCCTCCAACACCATCACCTGGTCCGCCAATCGTGGCTCCCCCATCTCGAACTCCGGCACCTTGACGCTAACCGTCGCCGGCATCACCATCGTCGACGAGAAGGGAGTAAAAAAATGGTCAACGCCGGCGTTAAAGTCGGCGGTCACGGCTTTACAGTTAACGGAGACAGGTAACCTCGTCTTGCTTGATAAGCTCAACGTCTCCCTGTGGGAGAGTTTCAATAATCCCACTGACACGATTATCGCCGGTCAACGGTTGCCCGTCGGGTTTTCCTTAGACAGCGCCATTTCAGATACCGACTTGTCTACCGGTAATTATCGGTTCTCGGTTACTACCGGTGACGCAGTTCTGCAATGGAAGGGACTGACATACTGGAGGTTGGCCATGGATGCTAAAGCTTACCAGAACTCGAATTTTCCGGCGACGTATATGTCGCTGAATGATACCGGGCTCTATCTGTTCTCCGATAACGGATCGAACGTTGTGATTCAGGTGAGCTTGAGCTCATCTCCGACGAAATTTCGAATCGCCAAATTGACCTCCGAGGGGAGGTTCAGTATCAGGAGCTTCTCCGGTGGGGCCTGGACGAACGAATTCGTGGGACCGTTCAACGACTGTCGGGTTCCATCATTCTGTAGCAAAATTGGGTTGTGCACGAATAACGCCGGATCGAATTCTGGCATATGTTCTTGTCCGTCCGGATTTCATGCCAGTCCGCAGAACAACAAGGACTGCTTGCCCGTGGATGGTTCTTATTCTCTGGCGACTGTTTGTGACTCCACCGGCAACGGAAGTCAATCGCCGGAATTTTCGTATTTGAGACTTGGGTATGATGTCGACTACTTTGCAAATTATTTCATGCCGCCGGCGAAGGACGGCCTGGATTTGTTGGGCTGTGAAAATCTCTGTTCTAAGAACTGTTCTTGCTTGGGTATCTTTCATGCCAATGCTTCTGGTTTTTGTTATCTGATAGAGAATCAACTGGGGTCGTTTATGTTGAGCACAGATGGCCAAAATAATGATCGATTGGGCTACGTCAAGACTTTATATAGTTCACCTCTAACAAACCAGAGTGATGGCAATGTTAATAGTAATGGTGATAAGGGAAAAGGTTTTCCAATAGCTGCCTTGGTTTTGCTACCTTCTACTGGGTTCTTCTTGTTCGCCACTCTTTTGGTTATGGTATTTCTCTGGTGGAGAAGAAGAACAGGATCCCAGACAGCAGTAGTAAAATTGGGCCGGCCAGATTCATCTTCTTCGATGGAGCTCGAGACAATCTCCATCCCAGGCTTACCTGTGAGGTTTGATTATGAAGAGCTGGAGACAGCCACTGAGAATTTTAGTACATTGATTGGATCAGGTGGGTTTGGATCAGTTTACGGAGGTACCTTGCCGGATAAGACTCTTGTGGCAGTGAAGAAGGTCATGAATTTGGGTGCACATAGGAAGAAGGAATTCTGCACCGAGATTGCTGTCATCGGAAACATTCGCCATGTTAATTTAGTCAGATTGAAAGGGTTCTGTGCTCAGGGAAGGCAGAGACTGCTTGTCTATGAGTACATGAACCGCGGCTCCCTCGACCGGACGCTTTTTGGTAATGGACCAGTGTTGGAATGGCAAGAGAGGTTTGAGATTGCGCGTGGAACCGCTCGGGGGCTTGCTTATCTGCACAGTGGATGTGAGCATAAGATCATACATTGTGATGTGAAGCCAGAGAACATTCTCTTGCATGATCATTTCCAAGTGAAAATCTCAGATTTCGGGCTATCCAAGCTTTTGAGCCCTGAGCAGTCCAGTTGGTTCACTACAATGAGAGGCACAAGAGGGTATCTTGCGCCGGAGTGGTTGACTAGCTCTTCGATCTCCGACAAGACTGATGTGTATAGCTATGGCATGGTATTACTAGAAATTGTTAGGGGAAGGAAGAATTGCTTCCCCAGAATGCAGACTCATAGCACGGAAGATGGAATTAGCAATGGTGATCAGTCTTTATCGTCAGCATCAGCATCTGAATCTGTTTACTTCCCTCTATTTGCTTTGGAAATGCATGAACAACGTAAATATTTGGGGCTTGAGGATCCAAGGCTTGAGGGGAGAGTTACAAGTAATGAGGTGGAGAAGCTAGTGCGTGTGGCTCTGTGTTGTGTTCATGAGGAGCCAAATCTGAGGCCAAACATGGTTACTGTTGTTGGCATGTTGGAAGGTGGGATCCCTCTGGGTGAGCCAAGAGTAAGTTCATTGAACTTCTTGCGCTTCTACGGGCGGCAATTCACTGAAGCTTCCACTTTAGAAGGGAGTCATAGACAGAGTGAGTTCATGTTGTTCCCCCAAGCAAACACATCTCGAACGAGCACCACAAGTGGTTCCCATACCTCTCTTTCTTACATCTCGTCACAACAGGTTTCCGGGCCAAGGTAGTACTCGAAGGCCACTGGAGTTCATGCGCGTGGCTTCTGTAAAGTGTTTATCATGAGTAAAAAGACTTATTACACCAATATGCATATGCATTTGAGAGTTTTTATCTTGTCATTTGATAAATTTTCTGTCTGAACTGCATTATATGATACTGTATAGTGGCTTTGAAGGAGTTGCCAGAGAGTTCAAACTCCAAATCAAGATTCATTACTTGGTATAGCATCTTAAAGACCTATTGAAAGATTTGTTTGTAAATCTGCTTTTGATTGTTTGGATGAAAGTTAAAAGATGACTCTGAGGATGAATGACATTTTCTTTATATTTCAATATCTAATCCTCATTTGATATCAACCAAAGTAGATATCTGAGTTATGATTCAGGTTTTTAGCATCCATTCTAAAGTTTAGACTCTAGTTTCCCCTGTATTCTCCCCTCCTGTTATTTCTATTTTAAGCAACAACTCCATCAAGAAAGCCATTCAACTGTGACTTCAGGTACTTCTCTAAATAATCAGTTTAGTTGAATGGTTGAAACAATTCTGGTTCACCCTTGCCATTCCTGGCTTCTATTTCTATTTTTTTTATGCTCACAAGTACCCTTGTAGTCTTATCTTAACCATCAAAAAGGACTGAAAAGGGCTATAACCAATGTAGTCCCTTCACAACAAGCATCTTGGGATGGATGGATTCGCAACACGCCTAACCTTTAACGTTTTTTCAGCTACACACAGGCTCTTAACCCTCTTCTTCATGTTGGCAGGCCGAGTTTTTACAATCACTACTTACAAGTCAAATATACGCTTACATTTCAAATATAGATGAATGTTAAGTGTCACAATATGAGCTGGATCAACATTTGTTTATTCTAAAAATGTCACTATGATAATGGCTCAGTCACTAATTAATAAAAGAACAAATCTGAACGAGGAAATAAATACGATTCTGATCACATTTTTTTTTCTTTACTTGGGCACGTATTTTTAGTTGCATTTATTTGTTAACTATTCAAATTACAAATTTCTAAGAGCTATATGTTTTGAATTGTATATAAATTGCAAATATAATATTTTTAGTCAAAATAATGTCTATTTTAACCTCCATATATGATTAGGAGAAGCTGGAACAGGGGAACAGAAGTTCAGTTGCAATCTGACTAGTTGGATGAGGTATGTTGTTGTTGTCTTGTTTGTCTAAGCGTTGAAGAGACAGGTTTGTCTAAAGCATTAGGTACAAGAAAGGCTGTCATATTGACCAATGCTGAGTCGACTCAGCTAAGTCAGACTAATCTTATAAGCACACTTAGTCAAATTGACAAACAGAAAATTTTATTTTGCCTCACCAGTTGCACATATACAGAGGTTTGGTACTATGATTTAGTAGTCCCACTGTGAAAATATATGCTTGTATTTAAGGATTTGAGATTATGAATACAATCATCCAACATTACTTGGCCTGATCCAAATATGCATATGCCAGATATATGAAAATCAGTAACGATAGCATTAATTTCCTTGAAAATTTGATCACTTTGTATGATGTTAAGCAAAAAGGGGGACTTTCTAACCTCAATTTGATCACCAATGTGGATGATTAGCGCATTCGGTATATAATCAACAGCAACCCAGATTCCATCTTTCCATACCTCAAATCCAGGAACATTGTTGAGACAAGGCAGGGGCGGCTCAAACTTTTTGGGGGCCTTAGGCAAGGTCATAAAATGAGGCATTTTAATTAAAAAAATTAATATTAAACCATAAATTTATTTCTTGCCTTTTTAGATGCAAACTTACTAATTACATTTTTGTATTCAAGTTTAGCCAATAAATCATTTTCAATAGATAAAATTGCTAAACCGTTTAATCTATCTTGACACATAGTTGTTCGTAAATAATTTCTTATAATCTTTAGTTTTGATCATTTGGATTGTCTACAAGTGTCTCCTCAATAATTTGTTCTCTAATTTTATTTTCTTGTATCACATCAACATTCTTTTCTAAGTTCTCCCCTGAGTCACGTTAACATTATTGTCTAAGTCCCCCCTAATACTTGGTTCTTCACCAATTACCTCTTGATTCGAATTTTGTTTACTTTTATCAACTAAGTATTTGTTCAAGGCCCCTTTTTTAGAATTTACTAAAATTTCTATTCTCCTTTTTTTCTTAAGTTTTTCATACCCAGATAGATATTTTCTACCCGTCATCTCAAATATTAAAAACAAACAGTAAATAGAAAAATATAAAATATTTTCTAACTAGTGATGGAAATCAAATGAAGAACAAGATCAAACGAAATAAATCAGATGAGAAATATAATAAAGAACAAGATCAAATAAAATAACAATCGCACTTACGATAGATAGAAAAAAGAAATTGAAAACAACAAATAATGAAATCTAATATGTGTAAGAAGAAAAACTTATCAATTTGAAATTGAGACAAGGCTTTCAATCTTTTCTGCTTAAAGCGATTAGTGTCCCCTATTGGTACTTTGCCTCATCAATGGTCAGAGGCCTCTTCCGATAAGTTGGTAATGTGCAGTCGAATGCAAGTCTAAAAGCAAACTCAATAGCAATGTCACTCACTCATTCTTTGATTTCAGAAGCAAAAAAGAAGAGAAGATTAACAATGTCACTCTTTGATTTTAGAAGCAAATAAGAAGAGAACATGCATGTGAGAAGAGTGTTTTTTTTTCATAAAACATAGAAACCCTAAAACTCTTTTCCCTTTTAAAAAACGAGAGAGAGAGAGAGAGAGAGAGAGAGAGAGAGGGTTTCCACGAGTTGTTCAAAAGGGACTAAACCTCTTTTAACTCTTAAAGTTAATAAAAGGGGCTAAACCACGAGTGAGGCCCCCATTCCTTTTGGTAAGCCAGAGGGAGGCCCCCATCTTAACGTTTGAAAAACTTATTAAAAAACAAAAAAAAAAAACGTTAAAAAGAGAAAACGTAATAGTTTGTGGGCATTGAGGGCTTTTTTTTGTTTTCTTTTGTAGTAACAACACAATTTTATCTTCTTGCGCTATAAAAAAAAATCTGTGGGCCTTAAGGGCTTACTGTTTAAAAAAAACAAAACAGACACTAAATAAAAACATATTTAAAAAAAATGGGGCCTTTCTAATTTTTGGGCCTTAGGCGATAGCCTACCATTACCCCTTTGAGCCGCCCCTGGGACAAGGATGGTGAGCGCAGACACATCGGTATGGGATTTAATCTAAAGTTTTACTAGACTATGTCGAAATTGATTGTTAAAGCCTCTGGTAATGTCTATATGGTTAAGTGTTTATTCTTCGTCGTAAATCATCATTCAAATCATGAACCCTGGTTTTTCATTTTAATTTGCTTAATCAGTTTTAAAGAATATTAAAGCTCCAACTCACCTGTAAGAAGGTTCTGTGGCCATAGAGAATGGTTAACCCTCCAAGTAGGCCAAATTCTTTGAAACAAGCAGTCTAACCATTCAAGCTTCTGCTCTTGGTTACGGATCATCTTTGTTCCGTAGCCTTCAAAATTCCCAGAAGCAGCATCGTTCGAATATTTCTCCTTTTCATCTTGTCGGAGTCGGAAGAATCGCCGGCCGACTTCCTGCAGCTGACGGACGAGTTCCGGCGAAATTCCATGATGCTACATGCACTGGTTCACATTTCGGCGTCCTTACGGCGCTTTCTCAGTCAACGCAAATACTAGATGCCCAAGTCAATAAAGCTTAAGAAACGCCTAAAAAATGGAGAAAAACGGACCAGCAAGGCAGCAATGCCAGCAACTCATCTCCTTCACGCGTCTTCCATCATCAAATTCAACGGCCATTCTCCTTGCATGGGTCTCCTCCTCCTCCTCCTCATCACCTTCGTCCCTCTCCCAGTCTCCTCCAGCCGGATCAACCCCCAGTTCATCTACCCGAACTTCAATGCCTCAGCCGTTCGATTCATCGGCAATAATGGCGCCTTCTTATTCTCCCGTAATGGCACCTTCAAAGCCGCCATCACCAACCCCGGATCGCAGTACACCAACTTCTACTTCTGCGTCCACCACGTCGCCTCCAAAACCATCACCTGGTCCGCCAATCGTGACTACCCCATCTCGATCTACGGCACCTTGACGCTAACTGTCACCGGCCTCACCATCGCCGACGAAAAGGACCGTAAAATATGGTCAACACCGGCGTTAAAGTCGGCGGTCACGGCTTTACAGTTAACGGAGACAGGTAACCTTGTCTTGCTGGATAAGATCAACGTCTCTCTGTGGGAGAGTTTCAGTAGTCCCACCGACACGATTGTCGCCGGTCAACGGTTGCCCGTCGGGTTTTCCTTACACAACGCTATTTCAGATGCCGACTTGTCTACCGGTGATTATCGGTTCTCGGTTACCACCAGTGACGCAGTTCTGCAGTGGAAGGGAGTGACGTACTGGAGGTTGGCTATGGATGAAAAAGCTTACCTGAACTCGAATTCTCCGGCGACATATATGTCGCTGAACGGTACCGGTTTGTATCTGTTCTCCGGTAACGGATCGGACGTTGTGATTCAGGTGAGCTTGAGCTCATCTCCGATGAATTTTCGAATCGCGAAAATGACCTCTGATGGAAGGTTCATTGTCCAGAACCTTTCCGGTGAGCGCTGGCCGAACGAATACGTGGGACCGGTCAACGACTGTCGAATTCCATCATTCTGTGGCAGAATTGCGTTGTGCACGAACAACGGCCGACCGAATTCCGGCATATGTTCTTGTCCGTCCGGATTTCATGCCAGTCCGCAGAACAACAAGGATTGCTTGCCCGTGGATGGTTCTTATTCTCTGGCGACTGGTTGTGACTCCACCGGCAAAGGAAGTCAATCGCCGGAATTTTCGTATTTGAGACTTGGATATGATGTCGACTACTTTGCCAATTATTTCATGCCGCCCGCGAAGGACGGCCTGGATTTGTTGGGCTGTGAAAATCTCTGTTCTAAGAACTGTTCTTGCTTGGGTATCTTTCATGCCAATGCTTCTGGTTCTTGTTATCTGATAGAGAATCAACTGGGGTCGTTAATGTTGAGCACAGATGGCCAAAATGATCGATTGGGCTACGTCAAGACTGTATATAGTTCACCTCCAACAAACCAGCGTGATGGCAACGTTAATAGTAATGGTGATAAGGGAAAAGGTTTTCCAATAGCTGCTTTGGTTTTGCTACCTTCTACTGGGTTCTTCTTGTTCACCACTCTTTTGGTTATGGTATTTCTCTGGCGGAGAAGAAGAACAAAATCCCAGACAGCAGTAGTAAAATTGTGTCGGCCTGATTCATCTTCTTTGATGGAGCTCGAGACAATCTCCATCCCAGGCTTGCCTGTGAGGTTTGATTACGAAGAGCTAGAGACAGCCACTGAGAATTTTAGTACATTGATTGGATCAGGTGGGTTTGGATCAGTTTACAGAGGTGTCTTGCCGGATGAGACTCTTGTGGCAGTGAAGAAGGTCATGAACTTGGGTGTCCATGGGAAGAAGGAATTCTGCACTGAGATTGCAGTCATAGGTAACTTTCGCCATGTTAATTTAGTCAGATTGAAAGGGTTCTGTGCCCAGGGGAGGCAGAGACTGCTTGTTTATGAGTACATGAATCGTGGCTCCCTCGACCAGACTCTCTTCGGTGATGGACCAGTGTTGGAATGGCAAGAGAGGTTTGAGATTGCGCTTGGAACCGCTCGAGGCCTTGCTTATCTGCACAGTGGGTGTGGGCATAAGATCATACATTGTGATGTGAAGCCAGAGAACATTCTCTTGCATGATCATTTCCAAGTGAAAATCTCTGATTTCGGGCTATCCAAGCTTTTGAGCCCTGAGCAGTCTAGTTGGTTCACTACAATGAGAGGAACAAGAGGATATCTTGCACCGGAGTGGCTGACTAGCTCTGGAATCTCCGACAAGACTGATGTGTATAGCTATGGTATGGTACTACTAGAAATTGTAAGGGGAAGGAAGAATTGCTACCCAAGATTGCAGACTCATAGCACTGAAGAGGGAATTAGCAATGGTGATCAGTCTTTATCATCATCATCAGCATCTGAATCAGTTTACTTCCCTCTATTTGCTTTGGAAATGCATGAACAAGGTAAATATTTGGGGCTCGAGGATCCAAGGCTTGAGGGGAGAGTTACAAGTAATGAGGTGGAGAAGCTAGTGCGTGTGGCTCTGTGTTGTGTTCATGAGGAGCCAAACCTGAGGCCAAACATGGTTACTATTGTTGGCATGTTGGAAGGTGGGATCCCTTTGAGTGAGCCAAGAGTAAGTTCATTGAACTTCTTGCAGTTCTACGGGCGGCGATTCACCGAAGCTCACACTTTAGAAGGGAGCCATAGGCAGAGTGACTTCATGGTGTTCCCACAAGCAAACACTTCTCACACCAGCACCACAAATGGTTCCCATGCCTCTCTTTCTTATATCTCGTCGCAACAGGTTTCCGGCCCAAGGTAGTACTTGAAGGCCAGCCGGAGTTCATGTGCCTGGCTTCTGTACAGCGTTTGTCATGAGTAAATTACTTGTTTAATCAATATGTATATGCATTTGAGAGTTTATCTTGTCATTTTATACATGCATTCTGTCTGAACTGCATTATGTGATAGTATAGGGGCTCTAAAGGAGCTGCCAGAGGGTACCAAGATTCATTACTTGGTGTAGCATCTTTAAGACCTCTTGAAAGATTTGGTTGTAAATCTGCTTGCTCCTTTTTATTGTTTGGATAAAAGCTAAAAGTTGACTTCAAGGATGAATGACATTGTTCTCAACCAAAGTAGATATCTTAGTAATTATTCAGCTTTTAATCGTCCATTCTAAGGTTTAGATTCTAGTATTCCCTGTGTTGTCCCCTCCTTTTATTTCTATTTTAAGCAACAACTGCATCAAGAAAGCCATTCAACTATTGACTTCAGGTGTTTCTCTAAATAATCAGTTCAGTTGAATGGTTGAAGCATCAACACACTTCTGGTTCACCATTGCCATGCCTGGCATTATGCCTTTTGTTTCAGTTGCTTTAATACCATCATTGTCATCATCATCATCAAAATCCTTTAAACAGCACAAATATGTGTTATCTACCAAATGGGCTCTCTCTCTCTCTTTCTCTCTCTCCTTATTAAAGCACCATGTGGTCCACAGAACACAGCCCATGACATCTGCGTTTGTTCTTTGTTCACCAAGCTTCTGTGTAGAACACTCTTGTACTTCCCATTGCTCAGTACCTAAAAGTGAAATTTTGTTAAATTGTAGCATTGTAATGACAAGAAGATAAGCAGATAACTGTGACTTTCTTCAGAAATTTGATAATTCTAAAAAAAGCTAAGTAAGACTATGCAAATCAGAGTCCTCAAATGTTAAGTAATTTTCATGTTTCTTCATATGTATTTTCAGATGATTGCATGCTTCCAAATGTGTCAGATTATAGCTTACTGTCTTCAACATTTGACTTGGTCTAATACACACAGGACAGATACATGAGAAAACCAGCAACCAAAGCATTTCCTTGAAAATTTAATCACTTCTCTATGGTGTTAAGCAAAAAAGGGGGACCCTCCAACCTCAATTTGATCACCAATGTGGATGATTAGTGCATTCGGCATATAATCAACAGCAACCCAGGTTCCATTTTTACATATCAAATCCGGTTGGGGACAAGGATGGTGAGCACAGACAAATCGGTATGGGGTTCCACCCCAAGGGCCAGTTCTGGCTACGGGCATGGCGAGTACAAGTTTATCTTAATTGCTAGCTCTATCTTCTCATCACCTAAACTATACTTCAAAGCCTCTCCTTCCAAACCAAGCCCCTCAGAGAGCAGTTGTAGAATCCTCTCTATTACTTTCAACAATTCCTTTATATACTCCTCTGTTACTTCCCTGCATGAAAATTATGAAACTGGTACATGACATGCCATCGTTTAATAAAATGGATGGTTCTACTATTGCTGACATGCCATCGTTGGGGCATTCGTTTGATCTAGCAATACAAGAAAAAGATTTATTTTTAACATCTCTAATTTTAATCATTTTCACTGTATTCTAAGATATCTTCAAACAATCCCAACATCACATCCTTCATGATGGGATGAAATCTGCTGCTATATTTCGTTGTAATGATTCTCGTACTGGATTCAGATACTATCACTTAATTAGAGCATCTGAGGGTTAGGTACCGTTTGGTAACACTTTTCAGAAGTGTTTTTTTTGCTTTTGAAAGCAAAAAATTGCTTTCGAAAGCAAAAGTACTGTTTGGTTATGCACACATAAAGCAATTTATAAGAAGCAAAAAAAAAAAAACAATTTCATTGCTTTTCAAAAGAAGCATAGAAATGTTGCTTCTCATTTTAGCCATAAATTTATTTTCTTGCTTCTAAAACCCTCAACGCAAAACTAGACCGGGAAAAAATTGACCCATCATGTCCAATCCAACCTGAATAAACGGGTTCGGGTTGACCCGTGTAATAGTTGGGTCGACTTCGGTTTAGGGATTTAGTAACCCATTCGTATTCGGGTCAACTCAAATCTAGCCCAATAATGATCTGTTTAACCTAATAATGACTTGTTTAACACGATAATTACCCGTTTAACCCGATAATGACCCGCTTAACTCGATAATGATTTGTTCAACCCGATAATGACCCGTTTAACACAATAATGGCTTGTTTAACACGATAATGGTCCGTTTAACCTGATAATGATTCGTTTAACCTGATAATGACCCGCTTAACCCGATAATGATTTGTTCAACCTGATAATTACCCATTTAACACAATAATGGCCCGTTTTACTTGATAATGACTCGTTTAACTCGATAATGATTCGTTTAACCCAATAATGACCCGTTAAACCTAATAATGACTCGTTTAACCCGATAATGACCCGCTTAACCTAATAATGATCCGTTTAACCCGATAATGACCCGTTTAACTCAATAATGGCTCATTTAACTCGGTAATGACCCGTTTAACCTGATAATTACCCAATTAACCCAATAATGATCCGTTTAAACCCAATAATGACCCATTTAAACTCAATAATGGCCCATTTAACTCTATAATGACCCGTTTAACCCTAAATTGTATCACTAATTCATGTTATTTTCTATTGGTGTATTTTTTATAATTAAAAAAAAATTTTAATCGGGTTGGTGTGTTGAACCCGATTATTGGCGAGATGGGTTTGGTTTTGGGTTTTCCCAACCCACAAATAAATAGATTCAACTTGAATCGACTGGATTATTACTCAACCCATTACAATATACGTCAAGTATATTTTTAAGTAGAATACATCAATTGTTTACTGTAGTTTTATATGATAGCATAAAAGCAATTTATATGCTACTGTAGTTACCCAAACATACTTTTTTGCTTTTTAGCAGCAAAGCAAAAGTTTACCAAACAGCTTTGCATCAACAAAAGATCTTCTGAAAAGCAGAAAAGTACTTTTTTTGCTTTCTTGCTTTAAAAAACAAAAAAGCAAAAACATTACCAAACGGAGCCTTAATGTTTTTTCTTTGTTTCAAATGTTCTAATGTGGTACCAATTTAAAAAATAGTAACTGTCGTATGTTCAAGGTGGTAGCATTTGACTCCAATAGCAGCAATCAATTCACTAAAGCATAACAGCAGATTTCGTTACATCGTGCAATCACAACTTAGATCAAAGAGAGAAAGGACGGTGACCCATCTCTTCAGTCACCAGGCTGCCACATGCCAATTCATCAGGCTAGTGATGACTCATGGATAGTGTGCAACCCAATTTTTTTACATCCAATATCTTGTGACCCATGCACCGCTCAAATTTTATTGGTGCATTCGTTTTAAAATAATCATTTTTTCTTTTTTCAAAAGATTTTTTAAAATGTGAATACACCAATCACCCTAAAAACGTGCACGGGTGCTCGAGATATTGGTTATAGACAATGCGCCTATAGATAGTTGGTCACCTGTTCCCCCCCCCCCCCCCCTCTCTCTCTCTCTCTCTCTCTCTCTCGTTCTCTCTCTCTCTCTCTCTCTCTCTCTCTCTCTCTCTCTCTCACAGCACACCTATAATTGCAAACATACAATCATGTGTTTGAAATCAATTGACCCTACAACTTGATTGAGATGCTATCATGTGGAGCATCCAACAGCTATTAAAATTTTGCTAATAATGTGAAAAGATTTTCTTGTTGAATAAACTTAATTGT